>MU226115.1:943594-955188 GCA_018584345.1 Thuja plicata
GGACATTAAATTGATTTGAAGAATTATGCCAAGCAGTAACAGGGTCGTTTGGACATAATCAAGGGTATGATCACACTTAGGGAAAATAGGGTCCATAGTTGGAACATACCAAATTCAGGTGGTTACATTTGCCCCTCTTTGAATTGATGTGCAAGCAGCGCATTGATTCAAAGAAAGTTTTTTATTTTGACTTCAGAAATATTGAGAATCCCATTCTTGGTTGTCGAACAAAATATTGATGAGATCAGTCTCTCACTTGATCGAACCAAATTGATTTTGAACTTGGTTGTCGTCCAAAGATCAATAAAATATTTTTAAAGATACCAATTCTGAACTTGGTTGTCATCCAAAGATTGATAATACTGATTCTGAACTTGGTTGTCATCCAAAAAGCCAGTATGAAGCTGCTAGGAGCTTAATAAAAATATTCCAAAATGAGAAAACATAAGATATCCAGCTCATGAGAACCAAAGCTTTCTATCCAACAGTTCTGACTTTAGTCAAGGAAACTGTTATGCCCCTTAGTTTGATAACGAAGTCATTTTGATGTTGTTTCGAGCAAAAAATTAATTGATGATAGTGTGATCATGCCCCCTCGGAAATGAAATCGAAGGAAAAAGAATAAGTCCCTCAGATTAAAGAATGTATCACTTGCAAGAAGCGGTTAGGATAAGAAATAATGGAGAAGAAGTGGGAAAAAAGAAGGTGTCTTTTAAAAAGAAACACATAATTATCAAGTTAATTACGTGAAAATATGAGTTTGATTTTGTTCCCGATAGATCAGAGATTTTGGGAATTATTGATTATGTAATTAACTTGGATTTAGAAGAAGATAGAAATCATTTTTGAGCTCAAAATTCCTTATGCTTTTATTCCTGTTATAAATGCATCATGCAATCTCTAAATGCAGCTATATGCAGACTCTTAGGACTTGTCACTGATTTAGAAAATATTGCAACATTTTTATCATCAATAGACACTTTTCAAAATGGATACCACCTAATAGTACAACCATCACTAATACCCGTTGATATTATGAAATTATGAATACTATGTTTTATTGAAATATTGGAAATAGACTTAGGCATCAAGGCGTAGAAGCCAACATAACAAAATAGTCACCTTCCTTTTAATAGACCAGATTCTGATTAAGGCAAGATATTGGACCCGTAATGACCTTAAAAATTCATATCCTTGGGTACACTATGATTCATATACCTTAGTGAGAATGTGGATCAAAAAACAAACAAGAAAATTGTTTCAACCTCACCGTTGTTTACACATAACGAAGATCGAGATATATGTGGCTATCCACCCATAGTGGCAGCTCTTACCATAAACATCCAAGTTAGGTGAAATTTGTAGGATCATTTGGAACAATCACGATATGCAGAAAATCAAGAAAATATTATGCCCCCAATCCTTGCGACTCTTTGTCTTTGCACAAACGTCATTGAGTAACTAAGAAGACATAATAAATTATCAATTGAGAATCAATCAAATAAAATTTATAATTACTTAGATGCCCCTAGTTGCAAAACATCATTAGGACATAAAAGAATCATAATCAAACCAATAGAAAACTGTGTGTTAAGATAGTACTTGTTCATTCATATGCCAAACACAGTAAAGATTCATCAATCAAAAAATCAAGCAATATGGTGTTCCATGTCTGTGCATTGGTAGGATAATCCATTCCTATTTGCGATCCAATATAGCCTTGTAGGACCTCTGTTAATGTAAATGTTGTGTCCAATGTTTTTAAAAGACACCCTTGTTTTTGGAAAGTGACATTGTTTGTGCATGTATCAAGAAATATTGCGTCCGCGAGGCAAACCATCCTAGAGAAACTTAGCAACCATAACCTACCATACTAGTAAAGATGCCCCCAGTGCAGAATGACTTATTCCTAAGATGTAAAGATAGACAAATCCCAAGCGAGGATAAGATGCCCCCAATGCAGAATGACTTATTCCTAAGATGTAAAGATAGACAAATCCCGAGCGAGGATAATATAGTCATGTAGGAATATAAGTCAGCGTATGAGCACATGAAAAAATTATGAAGGCCTAGTATCACTAGTGCATTGATAGATGGAGCGTAGAACACAAGTGATGCCTGATTGCCAAGTTTTCACCACTTGGCAAGATCTTTTTCTTTCTTTTAGCTACCAAGATTCCTGTTTTACCTGGTGCTCATCAAGGCACTTTTCTCTTTTTAATGTTTTTTTTTTAATGTTTTTGTAGTATCAAGTTTCCTGTTTACCACGTTTTCACCAAGGATACCCTTTTTGGAGGAATTTTTCCTCTATTTTTTGATTTCTTCAGGATCAATTTTCTGAATGTTTTTGGTGTTTTGCAAGAACTATTTTTTGTACAGGCTCTACTAGCCAAATATTAAGCATAGAATCACTTCAAATGTAGAGTGTTGATAGGATCTGGAAGAATGTCTTCTTTAGGTGTAGCTAACTGATAAGCTCCAGTCCCAAAAGTAGCAGTGATAACATAAGGTCCCAACCAGTTAGGTTCAAAATTTCCTTTCTGCTCCCTGTTAGGCTGGTTCTTAGGATTCTCCTTGAGGATGAGATCTCCTATTTCAAACTTGCATGGTTTGAACTTCTTATTTTACCCTTTGGACATACGTGCTTGATACACTTTGAGGTGATCGAACACTTTTTGTCTGCACTCATCTAGTAGATCCAGAGAATTCACCCTATCTATGCGGTACTGCTCATCAGTAATAGTCCTTGTAAATATATCCGCAAAGATGCGATTTAAAACTCAATAGGTAGTACTACCTCAGTACCATAGACTAGAGAAAATGGTGTGGCTCCAGTAGGTGTTCAGATGCTAGTTCTGTAGGCCCATAGTGCCGAATTCTATTGTAGGTGCTAGTCTTTGCCAAACTTGCTTACAATTCTGTGTAGAATCTTGAGAATATTCTTGTTTGATGCCTCAGCCTGTCCATTACCTTGAGGATAATAGATCAAGGAGAAATGTTGACTAATATGGAACTGTTCACAAAGCTCATCAATGTCTTGATTTCTAAATTGGCCCTCATTATCTGTTACAATTGAAGAGGGTATCCCATATCTACAAATAATGTAGTTCAGAATGAACATAGCCACTTGTTTTCCAATGGCTTTGATTAGTGGCACGGCTTTGACCCACTTTGTGAAATACTCAGTGGCCGTAATGATAAACTTGTGTCCATTTGAGGAGTTGGGATATATTTGTCCAACTAAGTCACAGGCCCATTGTTGAAACAGCCAATGTGTTATGAAAGGTATAAGTTCTCTGGCAGGAGCATGGATAAGTTTCCATGTGTCTAGCATTTAAGACAAGCTTTTGAAAATTGAATAGCATCTTTCTCCATGGTAGGCCAATAATAGCCTACTCTGAGCAGTTTCTTGGCTAATGAAAAGTCGTTCAAGTTTGATCCACAAACACCTTCATGGACATCTTTTAATGCTAGATCAGACTCTTTGAGTTCTAAACACTGAAGAAGTGTACCATCGAGACCACGTCAATATAGGTTGTTAGTTATGAGGACATAATGCGATGTTGTCCTAATCAGGGATCTTTTCTCATTTCTGGATAGATTGGTGGGAATGGTTTGGTCGGAAAGGTAAGCAATGATACTGGCATACCGAGATTGATCTGGGGTATTCAAGGTACATATTACCTGGTATTCAGTGTTAGCAAAGGCAGGATAGGATATTTCTTCCACCAAGAATTCATAGAGGAATTGATGCTCCTCCAGTTGTAACATGGATGCCAAAGTAGCCATAGCATCTGCAGCCTTGTTCTTGGATCTTCGTATCTGTTGGAAGCTGACAAAGACAAAGTACTTCTTGAGATCATCAACTAGTTGCTTGTAGGGCATTAACTTTTCATCTTTTGTTTGATACTCTCCATTGACTTGATTGATAATTAGTTGGGAGTCACCATACATGTGTAACTCAATGATCTTCCATTCCATAGCTAGCTTGAGGCTGTTGACCAATGCTTCATATTCTGAGATATTGTTGGTGCATGGAAACATCAGTTTGTAAGATTTGGGAATCTTGCATCCTTGTGGAGTTATGAAGAGGACCCCTGATCCAGATCCTTGTTGAGTGAATGAACCGTCAAAGTACATCCTCCATGGATGTTCAGTGAGATGCATGATTGTTTCATCATGGAATTCAACTAGTAATGGTTCATCATCCTGGATTGGTGAATCAGCCAATTGATCTGCAAGTACCTGTCCTTTGATAGCTCTCCATTCTACATATTCAATGTCAAACTCACTTAGAATTAGGACCTATTTTGCCAAACGTCCTGTTAATGCTGTTCTGCTCAAAAGATAATTTAGAGGATCGATCTTAGCAATGAGATTTACTGTATGAGAGAGCATGTAGTGTCTTAATTTTTGTGATGCGAAGATGACTGTTAAGCATATTTTTTCAATAATGCTATAATTGAGCTCATAAGTGACTAGTGTTCTACTAATGTAGTAGATAGCTCATTCTTTCTTTGTTTCATCTTCTTGTGCCAGTAATACTCCTAGAGATGTAGTTGTAGCTGAAATGTATAGGAGTAAGGGTTTTCCATGAATAGGTGCCATAAGAATAGGCGGATCAGCTAGGTACCCTTTCAATTCTTTAAAATTTTCTTCACAGTGTTCATCCCAGTTGAAGGTAACCCCTTTATGTAGTAGCTTAGTAAAGGGTTGTGCCCTATTTGCAAGTTGGGACATGAATCTCTGGATAGACTAAAGTTTCCCTTGTAGTGTCCTTATTTGACTGATGTTACATGGAGGAGCCATCTCTAGAATAGCCTTTACTTTGGCAGGATCTACCTCGATTCCCTTTGTAGATACTATGAATCCTAGGAGCTTCCCTGATTGGACTCCAAAGGCACATTTCTTCAGATTGAGCCTGAGTTGGAACTGTTCCATTCGATCCAATATCTTCCTTAGGTCAGCGATGTGAGTACCTCTATCCTTGGATTTAGCCAATGTGTCATCGGCATAGTCCTCCATGTTCTTGTGCATCATGTCATGGAATATTGTTGTCATAGCTCTTTGATATGTTGCACCGGCATTCTTTAACCCAAAAGGCATGACATTCTAGCAAAAGGTGCCCCATGCACATGTGAATGCAGTTTTCTCTTGATCTTTAAGGGCTATCGTGATTTGATTATAGCCTGAGAATCCATCCATTAATGAATACATCTAAAAGCCTGTTGTAAGATCTATGATCATGTCAATGTTTGGTAGAGGGAAGTCATCCTTTGGACATGCTTTGTTTAGGTCTTTGAAGTCTGTACAGATACTAATAGATTTATCAGATTTAGAAATGGGGACCACATTGGAGATCCACGCTGCATAGGCAATGACTTGAATAAATCTAGCTTTCAACAACTTTTCTAGTTTTGCTTTTACCAATAATGCAACATGAGGATGCATTTTTCTAAGTTTTTGTTTCACAGGCTTGATCCCAGGAGCTATAGATAAGTGGTGCATGATGAGATTAGGATCTAGCCCTGGCATATCAGTATAATACCATGCAAATTTAATCTTCTTCTCCTTTAGGAACTCTGTGAACTATATCTTCTCTTCTTCTGATAAAGATTGTGCCAGATGAACTATTTGAGGATTTTCAATGGTGCCCAAGTTTACTGGCTGTGTTGGTTCAATCAATACTGAAGATCTTCTCTGAAAGTGTTTAGGGAGGATATCGAGAGTCTCATCCTTTGGCGCCTTTGAGAGGTTTTCACCATTGGATACATCTTTTTTCTTTACTATTTTTGGATCTGATACTGCCACAGAGTGGTTTTCACCATCAGTCCGCTTTTTCTTTTTATTTTTTAGTTTTTGACTAAGAAACCTGATATCCTCCTAAGACATGGTCTCGCTCCTTGCATTGGTGGAAGACGGGTAAGGTTCAGCATTGAGATAACAAGATAGGGAGTGGTCATTGGAAAAGTCTAGGATAGGAGTAGGATTTGTTTGAGTCCAATCAATTAGGTTGGGATGTACCAATGTTAGGGAGTCAAATTCTGGGAAGGACAACATCATGTTAGCATCAAGACCATTAACCGACATGACATGGTCTATTGAGTTAATTTCTTTGATATTTAGATCAATAAGAGTGAGATCATTGTTAAAAGGGTTGTTGTTAGTTATATGTGGATCAAACTCTAGTGACTCATTAGTAGAAATATCATCATCATCTCTCCGTAAAAGGAGGCTTCTTTCTTGTAGCCTATGAAATTATTCTAGACTTATGTATTCACCAGTGTCTCCATCAATGATCGGGGGAATGAACTCTTCTTCTGCTTCAGAAGGATCACTATCATTGAAAGGAGTGTCAGATCGTTTGCTAGGAGCTGAGGGAGCTGCAAACATGTGGATTGTATCTATCCCAATATCTTCAGAGGCAATAGATAGCCGATCCCATTCATAGTCATGAGAATCTGTGACATCATCATCAGATCTATTTAAATATTCAGTAATGTTTATCTGATGGACTCGGTTAGCTGCTTGTAGATCAAAGTGGGGTAGATCGAGGACATTTGAAATTGTGACCAATTGCCCCCAATTAGGATGTAAATTATGTGGTCGAGGTATCTCTTCAGTGATTGTTGCTATGGTTTCTCGTACCTCTTGAATGGGAGGCTGCACTAGCAAAGGAGTGTGAAGATCTTGTGGTACCTCGAAGCTGGGTACATAGTGCTCTCCTTGATAGCTGGGGTCTTGTGTACCAACATGTAACAATCTTTCATAGGACCATTTCTCTAGTTCATCTATTTCATCACTCCCTTTATCTGAGTGTGGAATCTCTATTGGAGTGGGTTTATTAGTTTTAGTTTTAAAACCTAGTCCTGTCTTATCTCTAGTGTTGTGGAACTCCATGGGTATAGGTTCAATGATCCCTCATCCTGTGTCATTTAGAGGTCCTTTTCCTTTGTAACCCATTTATGTGAGGAAATCATATCCCTTTCCATACTGCTCTGGGGATATCTTCACATGTTTGACCTCAGATTCCACCGGTTCTCCTTTGTAAAGCCAGTCCAGGATTGCCTGTTCTTCTATGTTATCTGAAGAGGATGTGGATTCCTTTATCATGCAAGTTGCCTTGTGTTCTCCTGGCTCTTTGGATGCTGCAAGTGTGAATGTTGATGAAGGTTTTCCATAGGATCTTGGTGATACCGTAAGGTCTGTTAGCGATGGAGTCAGGTCTAGCTTGTACTCTCCCATACCTGTTTCTTCAAGTTTCAAGGTTTTGCTAAAAAATTTCATAACCATGTCCTTGGTAGTTTTAGGAGCAACTACATCCATAGCTTCTTTGTTGTGTGGGATCATACTACCTTCTTTGATATTGTTGCAAGTGTAGTTAGCATCTGCAGGAATCGTTACTTCCACCCCATTATGTGGGAATTTTATGCATTGGTGATAAGTGGATTGTATAGCTTGCATCTCATGAATCCATAGTCTGCCTAGTAGAATATTGTAGGCCAATGGTAAATCTATAACTTGACATATGATGTTCCTCTCAATTGGTCCAACTCTGATAGGTAAAGCAATAAGATCTCTGGAGGATATTTCTTCCTCATCATAAGCTTTGATGGTTATCTTTTTTCTAGTGTCAATTGTTTGTTCTGAGAGACCTAGTCTCCTAATGAGATCCAGTGTACAGATATTCAATCATGTGCCTCCATCTATCAACACATGTCTAACAGGGGATTTATGAATAAGGACTTCGATATGGAGAGGTTGATTGTGTGGATGGGTCAATGACTTGTCATCCTCTTCAGAAAAGGAGAGGTAGTGTGGCGCTGAGATGTGATTGACCATCGCTTGAAATTTGTCTATATCAATATCTTTTGGAACATTAGCAATGTGTAGGGCTTGTTCTAGGATTTCCCTATGTGCCGTGGATATCTTGAGAAATTTGAAAATGGAAATTTTGGCAGAGGTTCATTGCAATTGGTCTACCAAGTCATATTTCCCTCTGGGGATAGTGACCATGTGTTTTGTTGCTGGTTTAGGAATAGTTACGATAGGAACCTTAGACATTGATGTTGATGTCAATTTTGGAGGTCCTTTGACTGTAATATGTGCTTGGCTCCATGTTACAGCATTTGAGTGGGATGAGACACCTTTAATCATGATGACATTGATGGATTCAGTTTTAATGTCAAGCATATTAATCACATTGTCACTTTTGGAATAGGTGTATTTTACCTCATTACCCTTCTCTTTAGATATTTCTCCGTGATTATAATTAGGAAAGGGTTTGTTGAATGCCGTATGATCATCACTGGTAGTATGTCCATCTACTTTGATCTTACCTCCTTCGATGAGGTCTTGGATGACATGTTTAAGTTTGAGACAATTATTAGTCTTGTGTCCCTTGTTTTTGTGGAAGACACAATAGGAGTTATCATCCCACCACCTGGTTTTGACCATTGGTTCCCACAGTTTAGAATTGGGAATTGTAAGAACTTTGTTATCCACCAATGTTTTCAAAACAGTCTCAAGAGTCTCCCCCAAAGGAGTGAATGTTCTTTGGGGTTTTGAAGTCCATGTTCATTCCTTGTTGTTATCATTGTTCGCTTTGGGAACAGGAGGTGTTAGTTAGATTGAATGCCTCGGGTTTAAGATTAATGATACAGGCATCAACCACTCCGTCATTAACAACATTCTTGTTTTGTTTCCACCATTTAGGCTTGGAGTTGGAGTTTCTGCTTTTGTTTTCATTTTGAAGGGTGATTTCTCCTCTTTTAACCATGACTTCCTCAATACGGAGGGCATTTTTAATCATTCTGTCAAAGCTAGGAGAGTCTTGCATTTGTAGAGCATAGCTCAATTTAGGAACTAGATTATTAACGAAGATTTCCATCTTCTCTGGTTCAGGAATGACCCTTGAATATTGTTCAAAAATCTTCCTCCATCTTTGTAGGAAGTGTGTGAATGATTCTCTAGTTCGTTGTTTGGTGTTACATAGGTCCATCATAGTTACATCATGTTGGATGTCGTAGGAGTAATGTTGAATAAATCTTTGGATTAACTCCTCAAATGTCTTGACCTTAGGGTTTAGTTTTGAAAACCATTCCATGGCATTACCTCCTAGACTTCCTGGAAATAGTCGCATGAGGTATGTGGGTTCGTGCATGTACTCGATGTTAGAGCACAGAATTCCCTTACATGATCATGGGGGTTAGTTTCTCCCATGTACTTGTCATACTTTGGCCTTGCCACGTTGGGAGGAAATAGGACCATAGTGATACTCTTGTCAAAAGGAAACAGACAAATGGCGTCCAAAGAATATTTTGTTTTTGGTTTCTCTTTCTCCTGTTTGAGATTGGTGAGCTCTGTTTGCATTAGATTGAGCTGTTTGGTGAGAATATATATTGGGTTTGGTACCTCCTTTTCTTTGAGATTTTCTACATTATAATCCTTGGGTAACTTGACACCTGCGGATGCTAGACGGAGGAAGTATTTTTCTTTATCATCACCAATTATTCATTCCAATAGCTTATGGATCCATTTACTTTGTTTGAGTTTGTCGTATTCATCTTCAGGGATCTCCTCTTCACTGTTTGATCCAAATGGATTATTTTCAAACTTGGGTCTTTCTTCCTCTTATGTGGCTTTGGATTGTGCGTATTTGCCATCATTATAACCCTCAAAATCCTTACTCCATTTGTTAGTGTTGCTATCCATTTGAGGGGAATCTAGATCAAGAAGGGAACTGCGAGATGTTTCTTCTTGAAAGTGTGGTGTTTTAGGAGGCACTTTCGATCCTTTAGTTGTGTACTGGTTGCATCTTGTGTTAACCATGAAGTTTGTTTCTCAACTTTGTTAACATTTCCCAATAGTGCAAGTAAGGATTTTAGATCGTTCAAGTGGGCGTGTCTAGGTAAAAGTAACTATATGTTGTTGGTGGATGTAAATTATTCCAGTGTCAGAGGGTTAGAATGCCCTGATAGTGAGCTGGGAACCAAGTTGTTGATAGAAAGTGGGTAGACCACACGTATTGAACTGATCATGAAAGATTGACTAAGCATGCAAGGTGGACGTTGTGAAAGTGTTTTGAAAATACAACAGGGAAACTAGAAGAGACAACAGGAACCAATTAAAGAGAAAAAAGGGTATCCTAATCAACTAAGACTTCCTAAGAAAAACTTCTACAAATACCCACTATCTTGAATGTGAGCTCCCAGATGCGAGCCTCTGATGGTACCAGATGCGATCCTAGAATCTGGCTGCAACTTCTTGCTGACCAAATGTGATCCCAAATACCAAATGCGATCCTAATCACTGAATGTGACTCAAGAAATACAAGATGTGATCTTATGATGTCTTTGTCAGTTTTGGTCAATTCTGAAAAGTTTGTTTCTGAACTGCGTGAAGTTGCTTGTTTCTAGATTGCATCAAGAGGTGTTGTAATGTGTGAAAAACACTTGTACTCCAGGGTTTGAAATTTGTTGATTGTTTTGAGGAGCTTATCTTTTTAATGATCTTTTGAACACGTCAAACAATTTTTCCTTGTTAAGAGGGTGAAACAAAAACTCATCTTTTTCCTATTCTCTAGGTGGAGGATGAAAATCTTTGCTCATTGACTTAGGTACACACTCAAATGCTAATTAGAATACATCCATCACCAAGCACGCAATGGCTCTAGTCATGATGTTGTATCAGCCGACTGCAAACGCAAGTGAGGGCACAATATGACGAGTGTCATGGGGTAAATTACTTTTTTCCTTGCACAAAGATTATCACCCTTTCGGGGATGAATCAGGAATTCTTTCAGTTGAAGTTGTTATAGATTATTGGGAAATCCGTTCAAAACTGTCCCCCATAGAATTGCACAAGGAAAAATTTAGGCGTATAGCCCTATGAGTACCTGAATACATGTAGTCTCGCAAGCAAGATTCAAGTGGCTCTGCTCTACATATACCCAGATATGTTCAAGGAATGATGTCATAATTCCAAGAATAAAACCAGTTCCATCTTCTGAGGCTTTAGCCTACAAGGAAGCAACTATTTATAGTGAGTTGGAAGGGTCGGCTTAAAACTTGTCCTCACTTGGGTCGTTCCCAGGAGATTTTTTTCTCAACCGGCAAGCCCTCTATTGTTTAAATGTATGTAACCAGGATTGGCGAGCTTTGGATGTCTAGATTTATGATTCTTTTGAAGAAGAAGAGCATACTCTCCTAATCTAAGCTGTTTTCTCCCAAAACACGTAAAGAAAAGTTCATTCCTTCAAGCTATGTTGAGCTCAATTTAGTTTGTTCCTATTTAAGGAAAATAGGATGCTTGAAAAAGGAAAGTTGCCTTGTTCAATTTTTTATTCCAAAAGAAAATTATACAATTGAACTTGTTCTTTGAACTGCAATATTTAATGCTTTGTGTTGTTCATTTACTGTTTCCAAATTTAGACGATGAGTTTGCTTGTTCATTTACCCCCGATTTCTGTTAGAAACACTGAGAGGGGGGGTGAATCAGTGTTTATCAATTAATTATATTTCAGCCAATTAAACATAAAACAAATATGCATTCAAGAATCTTAACACAAGAACACATAACACATGATTTGATTA
>MU226115.1:964312-982252 GCA_018584345.1 Thuja plicata
TAGGCTAGGGGAATGGGTTATTTTGCAAGTGGGTAATTGATTTAGGGATTTATTTAATTCCTTTATAATTAAATACTATAGCCATGTTTGATTTTGGTTTGATTTAATTGGTTTGAATTGATTTGAACTATATGGCTATAATAGTTAATATAATTCAGTGATAAAAATCACCTAGGACATTAAATTGATTTGAAGAATTATGCCAAGCAGTAATAGGGTCGTTTGGACATAATCAAGGGTATGATCACACTTAGGGAAAATAGGGTCCATAGTTGGAACCGACCAAATTCAAGTGGTTACACATAGACTAGGAGATCTAGGTACAAGTTATAAACCTGATCCTAGAGTTAACATTGTTTTTCTCAAAACTTGATGATGTCAATCCATCATATAAATAGATTATGAAATAATTCATTATACAAGGATATGAATATAGAGGAGAAGATGAATGAAGCCAATGAGCACATCTATGGATCAGATTGAAAGTTTCAAGAACCAGAATAGCAAAAGGTGAATTTGGTTAGCAAGAACCAAGAACAGAGGCTACCGAGAATCAGAGGTATTACTCAATCACATTAGGTGATAATATCATTCATGTAAACTTAAATGGATCTTTATCAGCAATAGGAAATTGCATTTACCAGGTCAAGTTGTAATTTTCTATCATTCTAACAAGTGGAGCAAAGTGTAAAAATCCTTTCAAGGAAGGTGGATTTAACAGTCCAACTACAAATCTTTTAACCGAGTGCACACTTAACAGTATTTCTAAAGCTCCTAACAGAGTAGAATTTAATGGGTCTCCACAGATACTCTTAACCGGGTAGATCATTAGAAGTGATCAAAATTGTAAGCCTTAATCGACCCCTTCCAATCTGCAGATAGTGAAGATTTTGTGGGTGTCATCCCCACCGCAGTTTTTACTTCCTAATAGGAGTTTTCTACGATATCATATCTTATGTTTTGTGTCAATTACTTTCATTAATGTTTCTATGAATGTTCACATGTATGTTAATGTCATGAATTGATTAAGCCATCAAAAGAATAGAAGCATTAATCATTACTCATTTACATCCATTCTAAGAGTGTGTTTCATATAAAGTTGCATACATTCATAAATAAAAATCCAAAAAGATAGTTAAATTCATTTATCATTGCATTGCATAAATCATTGCATTCATAATTAAAATCAAAGAAGCATATAGAAATAGTTGCATAAAAACATTTTCATCCATCTATCTATGTCATATATAATATAAACTGCATAGCATAATAAAATTAAATGCATCGTAGACATCATATAGATCTGCATATAAAGAAATCTCACATCAAAATCATCAAAAAAATCATGGGAATCAAGGAATATCATCACATAAATGTCCATCAAAAGATCCAAAACATCTATATATTAAGATACAATATCATCGACAAAATGATACATCATCAAAGTCCTAATCAAAAATCAATAAATATGATACATCAATACATCTCAATGTGGATCAATATCAATATGTATCAAGACCCACTAGGGGAACTTGATCCATCAACTATACTTGCACCTGACCCATCACCTGTCCCATCAAGATCTTTGTCACCCGATCTATCATGTGTAGTCGGAGGTACCTGGCTGGTGCTAGCTACACTAGGCATCTGTGCCATCATCGCCATAAATTGTTGCATCTTATTATCCACCTAATCGATCTGACCAACCACTAATGTCATCCCATCCTGTAAGGTCCTCACATCCTAAGTCAAGGATTCTATCGCCTGAGGAACTTGTGGTGCCTGTGGTGCCTGGGGTACCTATAATTCAATCTGTGGTATCACTAAAATTAGAGGAGGCACCTGATGTACTAGAATCTATGCCTGTAAAGGAGGAACCTACTGTGCATGATCATGAACCTGTGGAGGATCCTGTGCTCCTGGAACCTATCGAGAAACATATATATGTGCCTGCCTGCCATCTCTCTATTGATGTCTCCAATGACCCCATCATGCAACTGGTATGGGCTGAACCTATCCCTGTCTCTGTCTTGGCTATCTGAAACCACCACCCCTAGCCCTGACATGTCCATCCTGCATCTGAGGTCCCACTCATCCTCTTCCTATAGCTCTACAAATCCTCAAAGCTCTCAGTGCTCTAGGAGCTCACTATCTCAGTCCTCTTGCACCACCACCTCTGTCACCTCCATCTCCGCCATCATCATTAGATGTAGGATCCATATCATGAATTAGATCTGTAAGATCTATAAATCTAGTGAATCTGTGGTGAGAAAACCACTCTCTATACTCAACATACATTATAGCATCGGAAACATGATCCATCATATCCATTGGCTGAATCCTAATCTATCAATCTCAGTGCAAGAAAACTGATAATCAACCTGTGCTCCCCACATGGATCGCTCAGCCTGTACTCGTGCATATAATTGCATACCCTATGACATATCCTGGACTTGGCCATACTATCTCAAAACTCTCCCAAAGCAAAATCTCTCTATAACAAGTGGTGATCGACCAATCATCCACCATGGGGAAAACATATATGGAAGCTCATCATCATCCTCCCACAATCCCTCATATCTAAGGTAAGGTCTCCAAACAACCTGATCAATGTCATCAATCATGTGCCTCCAATACTCAAGTTTTCCTAGATTATGCTAGACAACCAACCCATCATACAAAAAGGCATATGACCATCCTCGACCTCGACCATGAGATTCTATAGGTCTCGTAACATGGATGTGCTCCCAGGTCCATAACTGTAACAATATCGCACCAGCTGATAAAGTTGCACTATCTCTATAACAAACCTCATGCAAATCATGATAAAGTTGTGCCAAGACACAAGAACCCCAATCAAATTATCGAGGATGTGCAATCAAATCCTCTAGAATATGACCCCCACCAACTGAGAATCTGCGACCTTGTCTGTTAGGAAGCAGTAAACCTCCTATCACAACACCTAGTACTGCTGGAAAAGTGGTAAATGAAGAAAAATGTGCCCATGTGATCATATCATCTCTAATCATAACACGCATCTGCATACACTTCCATCATAAACCTGATCGTAGTAAACCCGCTCTCCTCAAGTCAAGATGTGGAGCAATCTATAGACATCCTCGTGATTGATAGTCATCTTTCCGAGTGGAAGATGGAAATTATTATGGTCAGAGTGCCAATGCTCTACCATAGCTGTCAGTAAACTCTGGTTCAGCTGGAACCGAGGAAACTCTAGGAGGAAACTCAATCTGCACTGCTCTATCATGCATAACTCTTGATCCGTCAACTCATTATATAAGTCAAGAATCCACGACGCTAGATTCTGTACATATAAATTACAAAAATGTGCCTATTTTGTAAATCAAGGGAATTATATCAGTGGATCATTCTAATTCAATCAATCCTTTTCTCTTTTTGAGCGCATCAACTTATTTTTCCTAACTCTAGATCTTGACAAGGGACCAATATGATCAGTGATCCTATCAATCAGTATTCTATCCTATCATATTGACAAATCAAACATATATTTTTATGATTAGCCTAATATCCTAATCACTTGTTTACATTAATAAAACACATCTATCTATCTTGGAAATCAATCTGGTCATCCAGACAATCAATCAGAAAGCAGTTTGTGCTTCTTTTAAATCAAGTTTTCAATAATTTTCATTCCAGGTGTCACTTGGCATAGTGTACGCGTCATTTCATTCTAAGCGTGATTTAAAAAATGCTAGGCATAATTTGATACATTGGAGGCATCACTTTATAGTGTATGCGGCATTTCAACTTCCTACGCAGTATTTTAAACCTAATACGCGGCATTTTAAACCTAGGGTTTTTATATGCGGTAGTTTATTGCACAAATGCAAAATTATAACCTAATCTTACATGGCATTTTGCTATGCATAGGTGTCATTTCCTAACGCAGAGGTGGCATTTAACCTTCCTACATGTCATTTAAATTATGCTACGCATCATTTTACCTAATCTATCCTAGAAAGCATGTAAAAATGCAATAAATGCTATTCAAATGAAGTAATAAATGTACTAGGAAGGTCAAAACCATTTATTGGGGTCCATACTCAGGAGGTCTCTTATACCGGCGTGCTCGCTCGAACCAAATGCTCTCGAATAGGGACCACCATTGCTATAAATCTAAGGAGGATTAGAGCAAAATCTCAAGGATAAAAAGTGAAAATGAATAGTAAAGATGGGTTTTTCAACCTATTTAAGCTAATTAACCTAATTTTGGAGAGATTTTGATCTTCTTTTACCTTTTTGACCTAATTTGCACTTTTTGCACACTGGGGCATGCTTTGTTGCCAGGATCATCATCAATGTTTTTCAGAAATGAAAACATATTGGATCTATTTTCTATCAATTTCATCATCCTTTCTATCTGGAGATCAATTTGTTTCATTTCTGAGGGGGCATTATCATAGTATCAAATCAAATCTGCATCAAAAATTATCAAATCTAGGGCATTGGAATTTCATACATTATCAGTGGGGAATTCTCCATCTTATCAGATTATGGATTTTAAATCAGTTTTTCAAATCAATTTTTAAATCAGGTTATCAATCAATCAATCAGGCATCATATCAGTGATCAGGACATGCAATTTTATTTGAATCAATGCGCTTCACACATCAACTCAAAGAGGGCCATTTGTAGACACCTAAAACTAGGCAGGTGTCCTATTATCAAGCATATCTGCAAATCTCAGCCAAATGCTTTAAATCTCATCAAAATGGAACAAATCAATTTCAAATGGACATTTATCAATCAAATTGGACAAAATCAATTAAATCAAAGGATAAAATAAATAATGATATTAAATGATCAGATATAAGCCTAAAGGGATTAATCAAACTATATAATTGATTTTAAACAATTAATTGTATAGTTTAAATCAAAAATCAAATTGAACCTATTCCCCTACATGGATAATTTAATTAATTGATTAAATTTAATAAATCCTTAGATCCTTCAACATAAATTTGAGCAACCAATGAGAATTGAGAACACAAAGCACATGGAACACTCCTAATTTGCAATCTCAATCACTCATTTTGAACTTTCAATCTCAATCACTCAAATTTTTCTCTTTGTCCAAACCTTTGAGACAAACATTTAAATTTTCCCCCTATTTGAATCCATTTTAAATCCTCTCACTCAACCATGGATTAATCATGATCAATTAACTCTACCCCCTACACTTGAGAAAATCCTATAAATAGAAGCCATTTTGAGAGCATAAGGGGTCCTAGAAAATTTGAATGCAAAGCATCCTTATTATAGACATTTCATAGAAAATTGAGAGCAATTGAGAGCATATCATATCAATTTAGCATAATGGAGAGCATTTGGAGAACATTTGAATCAAATATCATAGCAAATGGAGATAATTGAGAGCTAGTTTAGGCATTATCTTTATCAATTTCTCATTCTAGGATTGTCACTAGTAGAGATTAAGGCTGAGAGCTCTATTAGCAAAGCTTAGTTAGAGATCCATAAGATGTTAAATGCTTTATTTATCAATTATTAGATTAAATTGTATTATTTTTTCCACAGAATTGATAGATAGAACCTTTATTTCATGAAGGTATGAATTATACATACACAATAGGCTTATGTTTTATGCTTGATTTTGGGTCACATCTTGACTCACTGATGTTGGTGTTTAGACCACATCATGAGCATAATTGAGTTGTGCCTCATTGAGATCTCTGAGAGACCCATATTCTTGGTTTGAGACCAATTGAGCTTGCCTTACTTCATTTTGGTTAAGACTTTGAGATTCTTTACTTGCATTGTACTTGTATTGCAATTGTTGTTTAGTACATTGTTGTTAAAATGAGAAGACCTTGGGTATTTGGGTAGTGTAGTGGTGTGTTTCTCCATGGTGGGCTAGGACACATAGGGGTTTTCAGTGTAACACATGGAAAGTCTTAAGAAAATGAAAACTAAACAATTAAATTGGGTAAAACACTTTAACAAGAACTAATATGACTACCAAGTCGTCCAAGGATGTTTGATAAAAGATACATACCAAGTATAGTCATATGTGGGCTTTGATCAAAATCTTAATGCTACATGGACCATTACATGCCATGTAATGATACTCAATTCTTTAGTCCCTACACCAAATCATTGTTAGTATTGAGTAGTGACCCTGTGTACTTGTATTCTAGTATCTAAATCTAAGTGACTACATTGGAATTCTTGTTCTATACCATCTCTTGATTACTGTATTTGATTCGAGTGTGTGTTAGCTATTCTTTGTATGTGTACTTTATGTGTTTGGACCGTGTAAATATCTCCACAAGTACGGTGGAGTGGTCCTGAGGGTACCACATGGTTGGGTGGCATTGCACATCACTGCTGGGGACCAGTGTACAAGTGATAAACCACTTCCAGTGACAAAGTTCAAGCATGATGTGCTCATTCTGTCCCTTGCATTCTTTTTTAATAATTTTGTGTATATGATTATATGATTAATAGATTATCTTTCATTATGTCGATTATGATTTCCAAGTGTGTGTGACCTTGAATTATGGTATCTGATACTCATCAGTGTGTATTTGTTCAAATGTCGGCCATGTGTTGGAGCTGACATTAGTTTATTTTTAAGTTTATGTTTTCTACAAGATTCTATGCATATGTTTTGTATTTATGCATGTATGTCCAATAATCTTGCGCATTCATTATTTCTTCATGCGTATTTATTATTCAAGTGCATATATTTCAATAGACTGTTGCATCCATTTCTACACTATTTTGTGTAGCACTGTTTCTTCCCATTTGTTCTGAGATTGCTCCTATGCATTTACAAACATTTTTTGTTCCCTTAGGTCTGTGTAAAAGTGAACTTGATATTTAGACTCCTTGTCTCTTGAGTTTTTTATATATTTACTTTCATTTTTCCAAATTGGGTTTGTATTGTTTAGATCACTTTTTCATTTGGGTTTAAAATGAACCTAGCATTGGATCATGATGAGGATGAACTTGTCTCCTCATTTGGTGACTGTGGACGATGGTTCGGTCCTATCTTGTGAGGTTCGTGGACATAGTCCAGGTTCTCATGTGGTGACTTGAACGTGAATTATTTATTCTTGTTTGTATTGGGAATTGTCATGGGACCTTTAGAAGTGTTTAATACTTCTACTTGTGCATGATTGTTCGACAATTGTTGTTATTTTCTCTTTTTCTTATACAATGTATGTCATGTTTATGTAGTTTTGAATTTAATGATTATGTAATTGTAAGAAGAAAAAAATTAGTGCATAATTTACCCTATTGTTCTGAGGATTCCTTGGCAAGACATTACATCTAGTATCAAAGCCCATATTCATATAATGGGATCTCTGTGTATATATTTCCCACATAGTTGACATTGTTGGTGTTTGAGTGCACATGTTTTGTCTCGTGAGTTGGTGGTAGTTTGTTGTTTGGGTGCCTAGGCATGGAATTCTTGAGTGAACCAAAATAATTGACCTGAGTAGCATATGGTGGAGGAAGAGTACCTCCTAGGTATTTGCATCTATCAAGGATGGATGATACCCCTGCATGAGAGCCTCCTTCAAATATGTTAGACCAATTTTTTGGTGCATTTCTCTTGGCTTGTGATTATTTGGAGACCCTTGTGTGGTCTGAGTGTGTGGATGCCTTGGAAACCGTGGTTGTATTACCCTTTGTTATAGCATGATAGCTTGTATGTACATGTTTATTCTTGGATGCTTAGTAGCCCCTGAGTGGATCATTTGTTTGTGTGACCCTAATTTGTTAGAGTGACTAATTGGTGTCTATGCATGACCTTTAGTACCTATTGATTGACTCTCTATTGAGTGTGGTGCAATATGTTTTGTGATTATTGCATTGATGTGCAAGTAAATGAATGAATTCATGTATATCATATTGGCAATTTTGTAACTGCATTGTAATGCACTCCTCTTTGGAAAGAAATAGTATGAACCATTGCATTCATGAAAGGAATATTCATTATTAAAGAAGAGTAAACTAACATATTGTAGATCATTTGGATCAATGAAGTATGCACCCAAATTGCATGGTTTCTTTGATTTATGGAGTAACATTATTCCTTCCTATTTTATAGCATTGTATTTAACTTGCATTGAGTGTAATGATGTAACTATGGCGATCTTTCTTTGTGTATTTAGTATATATTTATGGTGTGCTTAAACTCTCTTTTGACTGAACCTTGCATAATGAAATTATTTCAATGTAAGGAAAATATGAAGGGATGTAAAATGAGAAGGAATATTGTGACATTTAATATTGTTAAAAGTGAAGCATATTGTTAGAATCATAGATGATTTGTTGTCTAGTGTGTTTGGGTATGATCTCTAAGATTACTGGAATGTCGTATTCCTTGGTATTGTGTAACGATTACTCCCTCTGGTGTGACTTAAACTAGTCACCATGTTACATGAATGTATCTTGTGTTTGGTGATTTATTTTATTTTCTTGATGGATTATTCCACGTGTTATGTGGGTTAGCATTGAGTTTTAGAGTTATTTATACTTAAACTAGCCGCTAAAGCATTTCCATCTATCTATATGTGAAATTCTTCAAGTTTAATTTATTGTTTAATTACATGTGTTTTTGGGATTTACTATTGGAATTAATGATTCCGCCATATGGATTTCTTTTCTTTTCAATTTTATGGTGATTATTCTGAATGTTTGGTATTGCTGGCCTTATTTTGTGTTTAGTGTGCTTCTTATCATGTTCAATACAAACCTTTGATAGTATGTACAAGGGAGAACATTACAAAGATAATGTTATCCTCAGTAGATAGTATCATTAAGTGTTGTAGAACCTTTACCTCTTACTACACATGGTAAACCATTACCAAATCTATCTGTACCACCATCACATTCTTCCATTGAAATAAATTTTATTTTGTCATTGATAATGTGATGTGTACACCCACTTTCTATTATCCAATCACCATAGTAATTCATGCTTGAAATCAATGCTTTCTCCTCACTATCTCCATCTACACTGGTTGAGGGGTCTTCTTTGAGTGCAACAAAGACTATCTCTTCATCATCATCTCTTCCATCTGATTCTTCATCAGTCACTCCATCTTCTGCTAGGTATCATGCTTTCTTACTCTTGTCTTTGAATTTCCTAAATTTCTTGTACCTATCCTTTCTATCATTTTCAAGACATCTAGATGCAATATGACCAATTTTTATTACATGAAAATCATTTTAAGGGTAGTTTACCATGGTACTTTCATTTTCCTCTAGGTAATCTTTGTGCTAGAAGTGCTTCCAACTCTTCTTGTTCTCTTTCCTCATATAAGATAGAATCATAATCATATTTCCCTTTAGAACTATTAGAGACTTCCTTTCCCTTCTTTGAAGAACCAATGATTAGGGAAGCTTTGAAAGAAGACTCTATTCTAGACATACTATTATCAAAATTACTTAACTCAAAAGAAGTAAGCTTCCAATCAAATTATCTAGAGTCACATTTATAGGACTGATAGATCTCAGTTCTTGTATAGCAGTGACTCTAATAGCATACTGTGGTAGAAGGGTTCTCAATATTTTACTTACCACATCATCACCATCAAGTTGAGCACAACCTCCTTTGATAGCAACGACAACTTCCTTTAGTCTTTTGTTGTATTGACCAATATTTTCTCCTTCCTGCATTCCCATTTCATCATACATTCCTCTGAGACTGTCTACTTTAGCTTTCTAGATATGAGCATCACCACCATGGACTATTGCCAGCTTGTCCTTCATATCTTTAGCATTATCCATCTCCTTGATATCTATAAACTCGGCATCAGCCAAAGCACTTGCAATTTCTATCATTACAGAGTTGTGTTCCAAATTTAGCTTTATTTCATCAGGAGTTATAATGCCATAAGGTTGAACATACTTTGTTGTAAGATGATCCAATGCTTTCTCTCTAATACCAGACAAATGCAACTTCATCCTTCTTACCCATGTAGAGAAGTTTTCTTTAGAGAACTCAGGTGCTTCCTTCTTATATATCTTTGGATCTTTTCCCAAATATGTTAAGCCTTCACAATCAGGAGACCAAATCTCTGATACCAATTGTTAATATAGGTCTGATTACTAAGAGGGGAGGGGTGAATCAATAATCCACACAATTAACCAATTCAACTTCTTTAAACTTTATGCACCAAAACATATAGCAACAACTAACATAATTTAAATTTCAATGCATACTGTTGGAGCTCTAAAATTTTGGCAAAATTTAGAGTCCTATATAGTAATAAATTCTAAAAATGGCATCCTAAAATCCATACCCAATAATTGATGATATGATGAAGTATATGAAATGGGATACAAAAAAATATTACATTTTAATTAAAAGTTGAGGGATTAGGGAAGTAAGCTCTATGACATGAACAATCAAAATTCTGCAAGCGAAGGTTTCAGAGATGCTGAAATTTTGACCTGTTGTAAAGCTGATGTCCATAGAGAATGAAAATGATCAAATATTTCAAATCTAAAAAAGACCCAGTTCGTAAACTGAAATTTCCTATCTCCAATAAAAATATTAAGTTTGTACAATCTGATTTGGATTTTAGACCAAAGGCAAATCCGAAAGATAGGTATTTATTAGTTAGTTAGTTGATTAGTTTTTCTCAAAAGTGTTTTCTAAATTTTAATGAAAAATGATGTCTTTTCACCCTAAAGGGGTATGAAAAATATTCAACCACATATATATGTGGTGTAAAATTTAATCATAAAGGGGATAAACACATTGTATAATATAATTTGATCACAATTGCAACATGAACTTCAATGTACTAGTTTTTTAATATCAATAAAGATAAGTGCTCTTCTTTTTATTTGTGGTTATAAGTTATATGTTTTCAATTAGTTTTTCAGATATTCTATTGTATTAGAGTATTTCATTGTGTTGAATTCCCTGAGTATCATATTTCAAAATTAATATATATAGTTTAAATATCAATTGAAAGATCTGCGTATCTTCTCTTATTTTTATCGGTCTCTTAATTTGAGTTAAATTCGATAAGATTAGTTGTATAGATTGATTTGAATTATAAGTCAAGTGAAAGTTTGTGAAGTGATAGTCTTGCTTTATTAAAAGTAAGTTTTTAAAATTGTCTCCGATTGTACGTAAGATTGAAAGTTATCTGACTCTGTAGCCCAATTTTTTAGAAGGCACTTATCTAATCATTATATGGAAATTATTATATTAGTTCATGCTTTGTAGTTTGTAGATTATTAAATCATTTATTTCAAAGCCTTACAATTAGGATCTTAGTGATTATCATTTTAGTTAAGTTTCATATTAGAAATTATCAAGAGATTTGTTGTTTTCCTCCAAGGATCATTCACCACCTTGGGAGGAACTTTGTTTGTTTGTATACAGAGTTGTGTGATATAGAAAATTTGATAGTTCACAGTGAAATCAGGCCTACCATCCTTGGCTTGATTAAGCCAAAATTGTAGAGGTATCAAGTGGTGCATCACCATTATACCTATCAGTTGGCCAAAAGTGAATCCATCATTTTTGGGCACCAACACATACATCCATATGTAATCAATCACACAATGTAAAAACTATATTTTTCGCATGGAAACCCAACTGGGAAAAAAACACAATGTGAAATGATACCCAGAAAAAATTTACTCTTCTGGATTACGCCCTGTTAGAAGCTTACCCTGATAAAGGTTTGCAAAACACTGTTAGGTGTTACCCAGTTAAGGGATTTGCCTAAGACCTGTTAGGATATTTTCCCTATTAGGAGAAGCCTTGTTAAAGAACTTTAAGCACAAGATAAATTGCCACCTTGTTATAGGATTTACAATAAAGATCTGTTAGGATCCACCCTATTATGAGATTTTACTGTTACAATTATTATAAAGCAACATATAAAATGATCTTTGATAACTGTACTACCTCTGCATGATCAGATCATTTTAAAATCTGAAATACATCACCATAATGTGTATTCTTCCTCATCTCAATCACACTTGATTCCTTTTCTTTCTTTGTCTCCAAATCCTTCTATAATTAACAATCAATTGTCTTCTCTCACTTTTGTTCTTCTTCAACTATTCTTCTTTATAGAATAAATTTTGTCAACTTACAACGAACCCTAGATCTGAGATATGAATGATCGAGATAATCTTAGGTATGGTAAAATGTATCTAGACACTCATAAAACATTTTCCTATGACCACATCAGTTTTCTCATCAATTTTACCTTGGTAGTTCAGACATTTCATAAACCTCTTTTGACCAAAAATTAACTTCCTAAATAAGCCTTCTGAAACATATACCTCTGTGAAGATGGAAAAAGGGATCTCCACCACTTTTTTGTGAAGGGTGGAAAAGGGGATGTGTGTTTTAATGTTAATTCCCTTAATTCCCTTAAACCTACTTTACATTTAATTGAAGTCTCTATTGAAATGTGTATTAAGAGGAAAATAAGATGTTCCACCTTTATCCTCAAATGCACAAATGAAAGATCCAAGCTGATCAACCCAAAAGAGGGATTAATACACAAATGAATCAACCATTTGGAAATGAAAATAAAGAGGGAGATCTTAAATTCCATTAATTGACAATGTAGATATAATATATGACAGTAATTGAAAAGGATGAGAGAAATTACTAACCTTAAAGTATTGCAGATCTAGAAAATACTATTTTCTAAGGTCTGTAGACTGTTTCTGGAAAATCTGAAGGACGACCTAGCACAAAAACACGGAGACAAACAAAACCCATAAATATTTTTCCAATCCGACACTGTCTTGTGAAAAAGGTCGACCTTGACCCACAAATGTCACCCCTGACCCAATAATCTTGACCCTGACCTGTACAGTCTCAACAGAAAATCTGTTTACGAAGCCCGAAAGAAAGCCGAAAAGGGTATCCATATCTGAGTCCAAATGCGCAGTCTCGAACCTATACCTGCAAGAAAAAGAGGTTTGTTTGTTGTGGGGGAGGGGTTTTCCTTGGTCAAACCCTAGTTTTGGAATTAACCTTATAATTGAATTGAAATTGCATAAATGTAAGCAAAGTAAATGCACAAATTCACCTTGCTTGTAAAAGTCCTTATGGCAGATTTGAATCCGTGGATCCACAAGTATGCACCAAAGTATGGAATGTAGAATGTAGGATGTCTTCAGTCACTTGCATATAGATCTTCAACACCAAGTCTTGAATGGGCTCTTGAATTGGAAGAGGCTTAAAAGAAGGCGGATGGAGAGATCACCAAAAGGGCACTATGTGGCTTGAATCCTTCAATGGCCTCCAATGGATCTCCTTCATGAAAATGGATGCTTGAGTGCTTGAGAATGGATGGAAGCTTGCTTCAAATATTTCTCCTTATCTTTCTTGAATTGAACTTGAGGATATTTGAGAATTCTCCTTAGATATATTCGATCGCTTGATCACCCTTATTTTCATTTGATCCTTGTTTTGTAATGCTTAGAGAAAATGAGAGAGAAAGGCTTCCGTTTATATGAAACTAGGGCACAATATTCTAAGGAGGCTGACATAGGAGAATTAAATTCCAATTAGACCCATCCCCCTAGAAGTGGACCTATATTAAATATAATTTAGGAATCACCACTTCAGAACCCGAAACAACTGACCCAAAAGTGGGAAATAACTTTTGCAAAGACCAACATCCAGAAACTCTGGGACCCTTAGATCTGAACCTTGGGTCAAGGTCAAGGTCGACCTTGACCTAGGTTAGGGTCGAGGTTGACATAGACCCAAAAGGTGGACCCTAACTCTGAGGTCAAAGACCTCAGATCTGCAGTCCAGGATGTCAAAAACTGGATGGAAATAAGTGGAAGGAGAGGCAAAACAAGGGGAAAGCCAAGTCAAAGTCAGGAACCCATTCAAGGTTCTTGATATGACCCCAAACCACTTACTCAGAAGGCTAAACCAGTCTACCATGGAAGTGCTACCATTTTCTGACTATACATTTAGCCCCCACTTTAGCAAGAGTATGGACTCAACACAAACTCTTGGTAAAGGAAATCATAGAGAAAAGACAATCTTATTGTAATCAAGAGGGAAAAAGAAATCCTCAAGCCCCCAAGGGACTTAAGTCTTTATCAACCCTAAGATCATGATAAGAGAGACACCACTTTAAAGAGAGAAAAAGAGAGAGGGTGTGATTATCTTGCCCAATGAGAAGTTATGTCCCATTGTGAACCACATAAGAAAATAATGTAACTGGAAAGATGGAGTTGAACTACCTAGTGAATGTGGTTACTCACTAGTCAACCCATCAGGGGGATCCATTCTTAAAGGGATCAACATATTGTAAATTCAAAAAATGGCGGGATTAAGAGATCCAGGTAATTTTAAACTGGACGGATCAAGAGATCCTAAAAAGTAAAATGACCATGCTTTAAGGATTAGTTTTTAATCCATAAAGGGAAAAAAAATTTAAGTCTTGAAAACTATTTTGAACATGTGTGTGTGCAAAAAGTGAGTAGTGTATGCCCCCACATTAAATTCATTTCTAACACTTTAACAGGAGCAATGTTTTTAATGGAAACATAAAAAACTCTATGGATTACGTTTCCACTATGAGATGCCCCCAAACAAAGACAACTCAAGGGAAATAAAACATAAACATACACAAGAACACAGAAGGGATCTACCTACTGTGGGTTCAGTATGATCATAAGATAACATGTACATATAAATATGATATTATTGTAAATGAATTGAAATCATTCCCCAAAGAAAGTAGAACTACAATCACAATGGAGGAAAGAAAACTTTGAGGGTTACGAAGAAGAATCTTTTCGGACCACAACCTGGAGACCAAAAAGAATTAGTGCTACCATGTCATAGATCCAAGAAGATCATACAAGGGAAACATTTACGAACAATAGCACAAGTACAACATAACATGAAACAACATATAGAAGCATAAATATTCATATAGAGGAATTGCACAATAGGTTTGAATCTTTTATCACCTTGCACCAATGAAGTAACAACGTTCGTATAAAAGAATCTAACAAACATTCAGCAAATACATTACGGGAGAAGCATAGTACAACATGCAAACACAAAAAGGGATACCATAAAAGATAACCCAATCAAGCACATTGCCGACCATCCCCATCTTGGTTTATGTTATTGATGGAAGCTAGGCGACTCGCAAGAGGGACTATATCCAATATAGTAGGAATGATAGCTAGTTCCAAACAAGGATCCTCTTGAGAATTGCAATGCTCAATACTAGGTGTAATTGGTAACTAAGTTGAAAGCATGTGAGGTAAGTCAGTATCAAGATCAATGGTCTCATATTCATCACTAAGATCAATAGGATCATTGAGAGTGTCCTCCTCATTAAGGTTGATTGAAATGGGATCTAAGATGCGAATAGGATTATCATACTCATTCATCTTAACATCATTATGAATATTGACTTCTTTCGACACATCAGGCATAGGTTGATCAAAATAAGGTAAAGAGTTTTGAATAAGAGAAGCACGAGCCCTAGCATTAGCTCTATGCTTCTTACGACGTTCATTAGTATATTTGTTGTGTTTTTCTTTGGTTGGAATATTTTGAGAACTAGGAGGAATGACAATAGGTTCCTTCATAGATTCTAAGGGAGGATTCTCAATGGGTTGTAATGAAACAATAGAAGTTTGATTAATATCATTAGCAACAATGGATAAAGGAGGTATTGTGAGAGTAGGCAAAAAACCACAGTTGGAATCTATCTGAGGCATACTTAACTCAGAAATTTTGCATTTTTGTAAGCTTGGTATGAGCGAAAGAGATGATCAGAGTGAGGAGGACATGAATTTGGTAATGAGGGCCAAAATAAATCGAGAGTAGCACAATCTCTAGTCCTAGAAGGTTAATATGTAAACTATGATTAATCATTTTGACTTTTCCATTATGAATGAACTTAAGAAATTTATGAATAGGAGAAGAGATAGCACGCATAAAAGATATCCATGGTAAAAAAATTTGATTTGAAATTGATCAGAAGTAGGGATGATGCTGAAGGTAGTATCTACAACTTTACCACAAAGTTCAACAGGTAAGTTGATAGAACCAAGTGCAGGATAAAGAAAACCATTACATGTTTGGATCCATGCATCAGATGGATCATAACAATCACGTTGTAGGCCTTTCAAAAAGAGATTTTCCTCAGTAATGAAATTTATTAAAGATGTGGGATCAACTAGACAACCACAAGTAGGTATCTTAGCGATCCTAGCATAGATATAAAGGGGACCATCGAGAACCTTAATCGTTTAAGAATCATCAAAGGTAATTAAATTTTCCCTAGGTCACTTATCCTTAGTTTGTTTTTGAGGTTTAGGTAGAACTGGAAGTTGAAGTGGAGGTGAAGGATCTTGAATTGTAAGTTGAGACGAAAAAGCACCCTCCACATGATTAACAATGTGATTAAGACCCTGCATCTTTGAATCGTAAACAATATCCACCAAAGATGGTTGAGCTATAGTATTAGTATCATGTGTAGATAAAGGATTCGTATAGATTTGAAGGTTTTTATTAGGAGGAGAAACAGATTTATCCCCATTACCATCAAAATTATCAACAGTCAAAGCCTTGGAATCAATTAAATCTTGAATTTTATGCTTTAAAGAGTAACATTTTTTGGTATCATGGCCATTCTGGTGATGGTATTGGTAGAAAGATTGAGAATCAAAATATTTTGAAGCTATTGTGGTGGGAAGAAGAGGTCAAATAGGAGGCAAGGTAATCATACTAGCACTTAACAACCTACTCATTATAGAATGCAAATTTTTAGAGAGAGGAGTAAACGTATGATTCATACAGAAAGCAGTGGATGTAGAAGTGTCATTATTAGATGTAACCGCAACTTGATCAGCAACCACATTCATCTATTTACTAATCTTGACATAGTTGTTAGGTTTCTGGAATTTATTAGGATTAGGAGCATTGTCACTCTTATCAACTAGAACAAGATACATTGGAGTGTTGCTCTCAAACTGACTCACTTGTAATTGATAATGGTGAAGTGTTGCACATAGTTGTTGAAAGGAAGTAAATTCGGTAAACAAAATCTTATCTCTAATATCCTTTTGTAAATTTGAAATAAACATATGTTGAATATCAATATCAGGAACAAGATATGAAATCTGAGCATACAAATGCTTAAATCTACCAATAAAAATAGTCAATTTTTCCTTAATGTTTTGTTTACAATGCATTAAATCAGATAAGGACACTTGTAGACGAATGTTATTTTGAAATTGTTGGATAAAAGCATTGGAAAGTTTAGGAAAAGAATCAATGGAATAAGGAGGTAAAGAACAATACCATTGTAAAGCTTTATCTCAAAAAGTTCTAGCAAACAATTTAGCTAAAATAGTATGGTCATGAGCATAATCACTACAAAGGATTTGGAATGTTTTAACATGAGTAATAGGATCACCTTTACCATTGTAATTCTCAAGATGAGGCATATCGGCTTGCTGGTGGACAGTAGTGTAACCACCTAAATTTGGTCTGTTACAACTATGGACCCTATTTTCCATAAGTGTGATCATACCCTCGATTATGTCCAAACAACCCTGTTACTGCTTGGCATAATTCTTCAAATCAATTTAATTCCCTAGGTGATTTTTATCACTGAATTATATTAACTATTATAGCCATACAATTTAAATCAATTCAAACCATTTAAATCATATCAAAATCAAACATGGCTATAGTATCTAATTATAAATGAATTAAATCAATCTCTAAATCAATTACCCACTTGCAAAATAACCCATTCCCCTAGCCTATTTAATTTAATTAAAATGGCTATAGTCCCCTAATTATTAAAAAGAAATTAAATTGTTTAAATAATTAATTCCTATATTTTTTAATGAATTAAATAAGTTTAATTCATTTAATTAATATTC
>MU226115.1:983093-1004175 GCA_018584345.1 Thuja plicata
AATGAATTAAATAAGTTTAATTCATTTAATTAATATTCCCTTAAACCCCAACCTAACCTATCTCAACCACTTCTACCCTGGGTTCTAACCCATCTCAACCCATTCACCCTTGCTAATCTAATCCTAATCCTAATTCTACCCTAACCCACCTCCTAATGTTGTAACATTCCATTAAGGAATGCTTAGCAACTCAATCCACTTGAGAAAGTCCACTTTCTCAAGCTTGACTTCCTTAAAGTCCATCTTCTCAAGCCACTCTCTTACACTCACCCCATGCTTCTTTAAGGCTTTCATTAATGCCTTATTAATGAAGATGCCTTAAGCCTATGTCTCCTCCATGCCTTATTAATGCCTTGGGCATTAATGGTTCTTACACCTCCATTAATGAGTCCCTTAACTCATTAATTCACCTTGTCTCCCCTCTCTCTCTCTCATTCTTCTATAAATAGAAGCCATTTTGAGAGCAAATAAGCCTTCAACTCATATCCTAAATGCATTGCTATGCTGCTAGATTAATCTTAGAATCACATTTCACTTCATATTTCATGCTTTTTCATTGTTCTTATTTCCATTCTTAAAGCTAGGATGCATGCTTTCTCATCTTTTTAGCTTGTTTTTAAACTAAAATCCTTCATGCTAGGTCGTATATGTCACTGATTGTAGTATAATCTGCGGGCTATTATGTTACTAATCATACTCTTCCTAGTTAGAAGGCAATAGGTCAATATTAGTGAGTTTTTTATGTTTATCTAACCTTTTTACACTAATACAATGACTTATTGATGTGTTGTGTCTCTCTCATCAGGTACCCAAATACACACACACAAGTAGTACGAATGATGTCTAAGGATAAAGTACTACCCATATCACACGTAGGAATGCTAAATTTGGATTGATTTAAAGATGCAAGTTGTTGTTGTAAAGATGGCACAATTTGAGCTAAACTAATAATTGTAGAATCATTAGACGAAACAGGTGGCATAGAAATGTTAGGAACACTAGGAAAAGTATAGGAAGCAGTAGGAATAGAAGACACAATTGGTGCAACATTGGGTACCATAGGTGGAAGAGGATTAGTATAAGTAAAAGGCACACTATGATATGAAGGTTGTGAGGTAGGTAAAGATACCAGCGGAGCACTCATAGGAATAGATGCAGTTGAGAGAGATGTGGTCATCAAAGGAGGAGTATAAGTAGGAATGATAGGTAAAGGAACAGAAGAAGGTCCTATACTAGTGACAATAGGTGTGAATCCTAACTCTTGAGCTTCTTGGGCTAAAGGTTTAACATTTGAATACACAAGATGGGTAAGACTACGCAAGAAACTAACACCTTGATCATTATCACGGAGGACTTTCTTAAGGGCCTCTATAGCTTGGATGGAATCTTGATTATGGTTTTCTTGGATAAGCCAATTTCCCATTTTATCAAGTTTGGTTGAAAGTTTTTGCACTTGTTTAGGAGGGACTCTTAAATCGTCATCTTCATCATGAGATGAGTGAGAAGATTTATGCTCCATAGAAGTATTGGAATCATGAGTTATCAAATTATCATTTGGGATCCTAAGGAAAGGAGAGAAAGACTCGGGATCAAAGGAACCCATAATTCTATGCCTTCTTCTAACCGAGATACTATAAGTAGGACTAGAAGTGGTAAAGCTCATACACCAATGCAATGTAAATGAACAAACACAAGATTTTGATTTATCAATTTTAAATGTAATTGAAAGAACATGCAAGATCTAGCATAAACATGTTAATCTAACACCAAAAAGAAAGAGTTGTCTATCGCGGGTTCACCAAAATGTGAAGATGGAAAAAGCGATCTCGACCACTTTGTTGTGAAGGGTGGAAAAGGGGATGTGTGTTTTAATGTTAATTCCCTTAATTACCTTAAACCTACTTTACATTTAATTGAAGTTTGTATTGAAATGTGTATTAAGAGGAAAATAAGATGTTCCACCTTTATCCTCAAATGCACAAATGAAAGATCCAAGTTGATCAACTGAAAAGAGGGATTAATGCACAAATGAATCAACCATTTGGAAATGAAAATAAAGAGGGAGATCTTAAATTCCGTTAATTGAAAATGTAGATATAATATATGACAGTAATTGAAAAGGATGAGAGAAATTACTAACCTTAAAGTATTTCAGATCTGGAAAATACTATTTTTTTAGGTCTGTAGACTATTTCTAGAAAATCTAAAGGATGACCCAGAACAGAAATGCAGAGACGAACAAAACCCAAAAATATTTTTCCAATCTGACACCGTCTTGTGAAAAATATCGACCTTGACCCATAAATGTCACCCCTCACCCAATAATCTTGACACTGACCTACACAGCCTTGACAATAAATCTATTCGTGAAGCCCGAAAGAAAGCTAAAAAGGGTATCCAGAACTGAGTCCAAATCTGTAGTCCTGAACCTGTACCTACAAGAAAAAGAGGGTTTTTTGTTGTGGGGGAGGGGTTTGCCTTGGTCAAACCCTGATTTTGGAATTAACCTTATAATTGAATTGAAATTTCATAAATGTAAACAAAGTAAATGCACAAATTCACCTTGCTTGTAAAAGTCCTTGTGGCGGATTTGAATCCATGGATCCACAAGTATGCACCAAAGTATGGAATGTAGAATGTAGGATGTCTTCAATCACTTGAATATAGATCTTCAACACCAAGTCTTGAATGGGTTCTTGAATTGGAAGAGGCTTGGAAGAAGGCGGATGGAGAGATCACCAAAAGGGCACTATGTGGGTTGAATCCTTCAATGGCCTCTAATGGATCTCCTTCATGAAAATGGATGCTTGAGTGCTTGAGAATGGATGGAAGCTTTCTTCAAATCTTTCTCCTTAGCTTGCTTGAATTGCACTTGAGGATATTTGAGAATGTTCCTTAGATTGATTCGATCGCTTGATCACCCTTATTTTCACTTGATCCTTATTTCGTAATGCTTAGAGAAAATGAGAGAGAAAGGCTTCCTTTTATATGAAACTAGGGCACAATCTTCTAAGGAGGCTGACATAGGAGAATTAAATTCCAATTAGACCCATGCCCCTAGAAGTGGGCCTATATTAAGTATAATTTAGGAATCACCGCTTTGAAACCTATGGGACCCTAAGATTTGAACCCTGGGTCAAGGTCGAGGTCGACCTTGACCTAGGTTAGGTTCGAGGTCGACCTTGACCTAGGTCAGGGTCAAGTTTGACATAGACGTCAGATCTGTTGTCCAGGATGTCCAAAATTGGGTGGAAAGAAATGGAAGGAGAGGCAGAACAGGGGGAAAGCCAGGTCAAAGTCAGGAACCCATTCAAGGTGCTTGATATGACCCCAAACCACTTACTCAGAAGGCTAAGCCAGTCTACCATGGAAGTGCTTCCATTTTCTGACTATACAACCTCAATCAATATGATATCAAGGAAGTCCCACAAATCATGGAATTAACTCTCCACTTTACTAAAATCATCACTGATCCTTTTTCCATATCGAATTCCGTCACCGATCTACAAATCTTCATAGCCTATTCAAGAACTTTGTCTTGTTTACATGTTCATTATGTTAACACCGCTTCCAGTTAATTAAACTAGTAGCACCAGTTAACATAATGATTTACGCTTATATATATAGTCTCTTTAAATTGTTTACAATGATATCCTTTGACTGCTCCATAAAATACTTTACCAATTTGAAACAACAATCAATTCACTTACTCTCTATCACTGACTATTTTTAGCAATTACCCAGTTTGAGTCCATTCAAACATAACCAACTTAATTCTCCATATCAAAATTGGCAATGGAAAATTTAACATCAATACATATGATATAACCTTCCATAAGAATAGAAACTTTATAAACATACTGCAACTCATGATTCATTTACACTATATCAGCTAATATACTGAAAACATTAAGTCAAGTAGTTGACCTCAATGACAACCAAATAAATGATTGTCCTGTTATCAAATCCATACCAATATTCATCAATACATCACTTAGAATCACTGCATTGGTTATGATAACAATCTCCCCCTTTGGCATTGATGCCAACACTCTTATCAACATCACTTTGCTTCTCATATCTTCTCTTCGTTCTTATTTCTGTAAAAATGTTTCCACTTTTGTCTTTGCCTATGATCTTCCACTCTTTTCTGCTCACTTAGTTACACTGATCCATCATCTTCATATATGCCTCCTTCCATCTTCCATCTTTATCTTTTCCCCTTGTAGAAAATACATATTCTCCCCCTGTGGGAAGTACATACATATTTTCCCATTTTGACAACAATGCTAAAGTTGTTAAATCATTCAGTCATCTCTGAGTACACTTTACTAAATCTTGCATGTTCATTCCTTATTTCTTTGTCTCAGAATCAACTTAAGACTTATCCACTTAGTATTTGTCCACCACTTCATTAGTTCATTCATTTGATATTCTTAAAATCATATATGAACTGATGCAATCAGCATCATCCTCCAATTAACTTCAGATAGGGGAATACCCTGCAATCTACCTCTAAGATATTCAAAGGTGTCTTTTGGTAATGTCTTGGTGAATATATCATAAACTTGTTTTTTAGTAGACACATAATCAAGCCTTACCTCCTTCTCTTACCTTCTCTCTTAGAAAATGGTGCAGAGGCACCTCGACATCTGACCAAGTTGCATAATATTGACATTAAGTCATTTCAACTTGAATTAAAATTGCATTGTAATGTTATGACATTAAACCTGAAATGGGGATATTTTGGTCTTTGTAACCATTCGAAAAGTGGGACTGGGAATATCAGGTAGGTAGATGGGATTTCTAACTACCCTAAGAGTCTCTATAAAGAGACAACAATGTAACCGAATTGGAATACGGGAAAAAGAGAGTGAAGAGAGTCAACAGATAGTGAAAAAGAGGGAAAAGAATCAGCTCTCTGGCTAAAGGCCAGAGAGCTATGCATGTTTGTAAGCAATATTCAATATATATTTTTTGATTATTTTGGTTTATGGAAACTTTCATTTGATTCCTCTCTTTATCTATAGTGTGATTCTGGTGCAAATCGGTTCCAAGAGTTCTTTATTAATGGGTTAGTTATTTATACTTCTTGTTTTTGGGTTCTAGATGGAAGAATTTAGAAATGGAATGAATCAGGTTGTTAGTATTGACAAACCATTATTTTCATAGTTTCTTGGTTTACGTGTCGTGTTCTTGGAGTGGTTTATGAATGATATTTAGAGGAATATTTTTCTTATATGTGGGTTTTATGTTAGTCCTGAATGGGATGGAAAAATAGTTTTAAAATGGTTTTCAAATATTCATCGAAGGCGGTGTCGGGAAGGAGACCCATGAGCTCTGTATGTAGAGTTAAGAATCGAGTGCAAGTTCTAGAATGGATTTAAAATCCATAACAATTTTCCAAGAACCGTGCATATTCTTTTATTGATTTTAAATCACACATTTACAATGGGGGAAGTGGTATAAGTTGTTAAGCCGTGGGGAGCCGAGCGATAAAAATTTTGAAGGATATGGAGACTTTTGTAGTTGAAATCGGGTTCTTGTAGCTGAAATTGGGTTCTTAAGAACCAAGTGCAGTTGAGACCATTGCAAAACAAACGACAGCTAAAGATCATCATTTTTACCATGGAAGTGGCGAACAAAAGGTAGTGAGCATCTTATCAAAAGTTGGCGCACGTATTTTATATACATGCATGTTCATGTTGGACAAACCAGCAAATTTGACTGGTGAGCCATGAGGGTAATGCATCATAAGTAATTTGGAAGGAGGCCTGAGAACGAGCTCTCTACAGAGTTAATAAGAACTAGTCAACCAACAAAAACCATTATATGTTGGACATGACATTTGAAATAGGAAAGGTGGCGGGTTCGTGCTTCAATACACCAACAAGGTACAAAAGGTCAGTGGATATAAATAGGCTATTGGTGAGTAATAAACCAAGGAGAGTGTTAATATGAAGTCGATATTGTTATATTGGGTTGATATATTATTTTGGGATATAGAATGGAATCTAACTATTGGATTGTGAGCCTCTAAAATGATGTTTATAAAGATGATCAATTAGAAGTAATTGCATATTTGCAGAGATAAAGGGATGTCACAATTTCCTCTATACCAGATTGGTATCATAGCTAAGAAGATTTTGAGCGTGTAGATTGGATCTACACTAGGCAGTATTATCGTTATTGTTTTGGTTCTTGTTACAAATTTTTATGGTTGTAGATTTGGTGCTAGTTCATTTAGCTGCGAGAGGTGGACAAGAAGATCTACCAAAGACTATAAGAGATGGTCTTGTGTGTTACCAATAGACTAGGGAGAGAGGCATGAAGGACTCCCAGTTGAGGGACAGAAGTGTGGTGTTGTAGCAACATGGAGGAGTGGATTGTGGAATGGGAAGCACCATTGAGGCAGCAATATAAACTCCACTGATAGGAGTCAGCATTGAAGGAAAGTGAGAACGTGGAGGAGGCATCGATCCAGTGATCCATTGATGAAAAAGAGGCACAGATTTTTGCAGTCTCACCAAAGAATTTCCATGGGACATGGAAAAATTTAAAACTCAGGAGTATGGTGCAGAGGCACCTTGACAATCCGACCAAGTTGCATAATATTGACATTAAGTCATTTCAACTTGAGTTAAAATTGCATTGTAATGTTATGACATTAAACTTGAAATGGGTATCTTTTGGTCTTTGTAACCATTCGTAATCATTTGATAAGTGGGAATGGGAATATCAGGTAGGTAGATGGGATTTATAACTACCCTAAGAGTCTCTATAAAGAGACAACAATGTAACCGAATTGGAATACAGGAAAAAGAGAGTGAAGAGAGTTGACAAAGAGTGAAAAAGAGGGAAAAGAATTGACTCTCTGGCTAAAGGCTAGAGAGCCATGCATGTTTGTAATCAATATTCAATATATTGGTTTCGAGTATTTTGGTTTATGCAAACTTTCATTTGATTCCTCTGTTTATCTATAGTGTGATCCTAGTGCAAATTGGTTCCAAGAGTTCTTTATTAATGGGTTAGTTATTTATACTTCTTGTTTTCAGGTTCTAGATGGAAGAATTTAGAAATGGAATGAATCGGGTTGTTAGTATTGACAAACTGTTATTTTCATAGTTTCCTGGTTTATGTGTTGTGTTCTTGGAGTGGTTTATGAATGAGATTTAGAGGACTGTTTTTCTTATATGTGGGTTTTATGTTATTCCCGATTGGGATGGCGAAATAGTTTTAAAATGGTTTTCAAATATCCGTTATCGAAGGCGGTGTCAGGAATGAGACCCGTGATATCTATATGTAGAGTTAAGAACCGAGTGCAAGTTCTAGAATGGATTTAAAATCCATAACGGTTTTCCAAGAACCATGTGTATTCTTTTATTGGTTTTGAATCACACATTTACCATGGGGGAAGTGGTATAAGTTGTTAAGCTATGTGGAGCCAAGCGATAAATAGTTTGAAGGATATGGAGACTTTTGTAGTTGAAATCGGGTTCTTGTAGATAAAATTGGGTTCTTATAGAACCAAGTGTAGTGAAGACCATTGCAAAACAAACAATAGTCAAAGATCATCATTTTTACCATGGAAGTGGGGAACAAAAGGTGGTGAGTGTCTTATCAAAAGGTGGCACACGTATCTTATATACATGCATGTTCATGTTGAACAGACCAGCGAATTTGATTGCTGAGCCATGAGGGTAATGCATCGAAAATACTTTGGAAGGAGGCCCGAGAACGAGCTCTCTACAGACTTAATAAGAACTAGTTGACCATCGAAGAACATTATATGTTGGACATGGCATTTGAAATAGGAAAGGTGGCGGCTTCGTGCTTCAATACACTAGCAAGAAATGAAAGGTCAGTGGATAGAAATCGGCTATTGGTGAGTAATAAACCAAGGAGAGTGTTACTATGAAGTCGATATTGTTATACTGGGTTGATATATTGTTTTGGGATATCGAATGGAATCTAACTATTGGATTATGAGCCTCTAATATGATGTTTATAAAGAAGATCAATGAGAAGTAAATGCAGATTTGCAGAGATAAAGGGATGTCACAATTTCCTCTACATCAGAAAATGATATTTTATTGCAATATATTTTTTCTTTCAGTGCATCACTCGATTCTTGTAAATATTTATTGCACTAGTGTTATCACAATAGATAACCATAGGTTTTGTTACCTTCTCATGAATTCCTTCAAGAATCTATTTTATCGATACTACTTGCTGAAAATTAAGATGAGCAACAACATACTTTTCCTCTACAATAGATTGAGAAATACAATTCTATTTCTTACTAGTCTAGGAGACTAATATTTCACCAAGAAATAATGCTCTACCACTTGTGATCTTCCTATCATCAACATTTCCTACCCTATCTACATCACTAAATACATTCAAAGAAATATTTCCATCCTTACCATCTCATAAGCCATAATCTTTAGTTCCTTTGAGATATCCGAAGATCCTCTTTACTACAACCAAATGTGAGTCCTTTGGGTTTGATGAAAACATTGCAACAATGCCAACAACATGTTCAATATCTGGTCTACTATGCACAACATACTGTAGTTTACTGATCACGGATCTATACAATTTTTCATTTACCTCTTTTGATTCATCCTCCTTAGACAACTTACAGCCTGTGACCATAGGTGTTCCCACTGGTTTTGAATCTTCCATGTCAAAAGTTTTCAGAATCTCCTTCGCATATTTTGATTGACTTATGTATATCCCTTTCTTTTTCTCTTGTACTTGAAGTCCAATAAATAATTTGATTTCTCATATCATAGAAATTTCAAATTCCTTCCTCATTTCCTCTACAAATGACCTACTCAATGATTCATTTCCACCAAATATTATGTCATCAATAAAAATTTCAGCAATCAATGTTATGTCTTCACTTTCAGATTTTAGATATATAGTGTTGTTGTCACTAGTTCTTGTAAAACCAATATTAATAAGATATTCATGTAACCTTTCATACCATGCTCTTGGAAATTTCTTCAATCTATACAAATATTTATGCAATTTATATACCATATCTTTACCTTTCTCCATTGAAAATCCTTCAGGTTGTTAAATGTATACTTCTTGTAACATACCATTCAGAAAAAGTAGATTTTACATCCATTTGATATACCTTAAATCCTTTATGATCAGCATATGCTATATCATTACACCTTTAGTCCTTGAAACAAGTGCAAAATTTTCACCATAGTCTAGTCCTTATTCTTGTGCATACCCTTTGCAAAGTAGCCCTGCCTTATTTCTGATCACTTCTCCTTTCTCATTCAGTTTATTCCTAAAAATCCATTTAGTACCTATAAAATTATTTTCATTAGGTGTGGGTACTAAAGTCCAAGTTTTAGTCTTTTCTGTTTTTTCTAATTCTTCTTTCATAGCCATAACCCAATCATCATTATCCAAAGCATCTTTAACAGTTTTAGGTTCAAGTTTAGATATCAGACAAGTGCTTTCTCTTACCTTGCTCCTTCACTATTCCAATATTTTTTTCACCAATAATCTGATCTTGTGTATGATTAAGTTTCACATACCTTGGGAGTACTATTTTTGTCCTTTGGTTACCTTCATCATTATTCACCAATTGTGCTTCATTCAATACTTCAGTCACCCGTGGTACTATTTTTGACTCCATCAGTTGAACATAAACAAACCTGTCATAGTCTTATGGTTCCTTCTTGATATCTTCCTCATTATTTTCATAAAATTCATCAATTCTAACATTTTCTCTTTCAACCATCTTGCTAGTATGCTTGATCAAACACTAATATGCTTTTCTTCTAGTAGAATAGCCAAGAAAGATTCCTTCATCACTCTTAGAATCAAACTTACCATTTTGATCATCCTTCTTTATGTAACATTTGCTTACAAACTTTTTAAAGTAATTGACACTAGGAGTATGACTATACCATAGCTCATAAGGTTTTTTTCTTGTACCTTTCTTAAGTTGTATCTTGTTCAAAGTATAAACATCAATACTTACAACTTCTCTCCAAAAAGTTTGAGCAACTTCCTTTGGTATCAATAGTGTTCTTGCACAATCAATTATGAACATGTTCCTTCTCTCAGCAATACCATTTTTTTGAGGTGTTCTCGGTACCAACATTTGTCTCTTGATTCCATGTACTTCACAAAATTTTGTAAACTCATGTGAAGTAAACTCACCTCCTCCATCAGATCTAAGACACCTAAGTGATTTACCCATTTCTTTTTCAACTCTTGTCTTATACACCTTGAACATGTATAATGCATCAGATTTATCCTTTAAAAACATAACAGACAACATTCTTGAGTAGTCATTACCAAACAAGATAAAGTACTTATCTCCATAGTAGCTCTTTGTTCTCATCGGTCCACACAAATAAATGTGAACACGGTCAAGAATGTTTTGAGATGAATAAACCTTACTCGTAAAGCTAGACCTAGTTAGATTTCCCAACCGATACTCTTTACACTTCAGGATTAGCTAGAGTAGGAAAAACTCTAACACATTTGTGCTTGCTGATCTTTACCAAATTATCAAAATTAACATGAAAAAATCTTTTATGCCATAGCCAATTGTCTTCAAATTTAGAAAACAAGCAGTGTTTATTAGTAGAGTTCAATCGGAATAGGTTACCTCTAGTCTGTTTACCAGTAGCAATTAACTCTCCCAATGTTCCTAAGATCTTGCACACACCATTATTGAATTCTAACATGAAACCTTTGTTATTAAATTGAGTAACACTTAACAAGTTATACTTTAATCCATAAACCAAATAAACATCATCACAATTGGTAGTATTAATAAGTGCTATAGAACCTTTACCTCTAAGTACACATGGTGAACCATTACCAAATTTGACTGCACCACCATCACATTCTTCCATTGAAATAAATTTTATTTTTTCACCGGTCATGTGATGTGTACACCCACTTTCTTTTATCCAATCATCACTGTAGTTCATGCTTGAAATAAATACTTTTCCCTCACTATCTCAATCTACACTAGTTGAGGGATCTTATTTGACTAGAACAAAGACTATATCTTCCTCATCATCTCTTCCACCTGATTCTTCATCAGTCACTCCATCTTCTACTAGGTATCATGCTTTATTACTCTTGTCTTTGAAGTTCCTAAATTTCTTGAACCTATCCTTTCTATCATTGTCAGGAGATCTAGATGCAATATGACCAATTTTATTACATGAAAAGCATTTTAAGGGTAGTTTACCTTGATACTTTCCTTTTCCTCTTGGTAATCTCCTTGCTAGCAGTGCTTCCAACTCTTCTTGTTCTCTTTCCTCATTTAAGATAGAATCCTAATCATGTTTCCCTTCAAAACTGTTAAAGACTTCCTTTCCCTTCTTTGATGAGCCAATGGTAAGGGAATCTTTGAAATCAAACTCTATTCTAGGCATACTGTTATCAAAATTACTTCACACAAAAGTAGTAAGCTTGCCAATAAAATTATCTAGAGTCACATTTGTAGGACTGATAGATCTCAGTTCTTGTATAGAAGAGACTCTAATAGCATACTAATGGTAGAAGGGTTCTCAGTATTTTACATACCACATCATCATCATCACGTTGACCACCAGCTTCTTTGATAGTAGATATGACTTCCTTTAGTCTTTTTTTGTATTGGCCAATATTTTCTCCTTTCTGTATTCTCATTTCATCAAACTTTCCTCTAAGATTGTCTAATTTATCTTTCTGGACATGAGCATCACCGCCATGGACTATTCCCAGATTTTCCCACATATCTTTCACATTATCCATTTCCTTGATATCTACAAACTCAGCATCAACCAAAGCACTTGCAATTTCTATCGTTATAGAGTTGTGTTCCAAATTTCTCTTTATTTCATCAGGAGTTAGAATTTCATATGGTTGAATATACTTTGTTGTAAGATGATCCAATATTTTCTCTCCAATACCAGACAAATGTAGCTTCATCCTTCTTACCCATGTAGATAAGTTATCTTTAGAGAACTTAGGTGCTTCCTTATCATACATCTTCAGATATTTTCCCAAATTTGTTAAGCCTTCACAATCAGGGGACCAATTCTCTGATTCCAATTTTTAATATAGGCCTGATTACTAAGAGGGGAGGGGTGAATCAGTAATCCACACAATTCACCAATTCAAATTCTTTAAACTTTATGCACCAAGACATATAGCAATAACTAACATAAGTAAAATTTTGATGCATACATCCATAAGTAATATATCACACAATGTAAATGCCATATTTATCACATGGATACCCAACTAGGAGAAAACAATGGTGTGAGATGATACCCACAAAATTTGTACTCTTCTGGAATATGCCCTGTTAGAAGCTTACCCTGTTAAAGGTTTACAAAACACTGTTAGGTATTACCCGGTTAAGAAATTTGCCTAAGACCTGTTAGGATATTTTCCCTATTAGGAGTAGCCTTGTTAGAGGACTTTAAGCATAAGGTAATGTGTCACCTTTTTAGAGGATTTACAATAAAGATATGTTAGGATCCACCCTGTTAGGAGATTTTACTATTAGAGTGACTAGAAAGCAACATATAAAATGATTTGTGAAAATTGCACTACCTCTGCATGATCAGATTATTTTAAGCTCTGAAATACATCACCATACTATATATTATTCCTTATCTCGATCACATTTGATTCCTTTTCTTTCTCTGTCTCCAAATCCTTCTGTAATTCACAATCAACTGTCTTCTCTCACTTTTGTTCTTTATAGAATCACTTCCACCGACTTACAAAAAAACCTTGATCTGAGATATGAATGATCCAGATCATCTTAGGTAAGATACTATGTATCTAGACACTCATAATACATTTTCCTCTGACCGCGTCAGCTTGATCATCAATTTTACCTTGGTAGTTAAGCCATTTCATAAACCTCTTTTGACCAAAAATAAACTTCCTAAAGAAGCCTTCTCAAATGTATACCTCAATCAATTTGATATCAAGTAAGTCCCATGAATCATGGAACTAAATCTCCACTTTACAAAATTTATCGCCAATCCCTTTTCCATACCAAATTCCATCACCGATCTACAAATCTTCATAGCCTGTTCAAGAACTCTATCTTGTTTACCTGTTCATTCTGTTAACTCCACTTTTAGTCAATTAAAATAGCAGCATCGGTTAACATAATTATTCACGCCTGTACATATAGTATCTTGACATTGTTTACAATGATATCTTATGACCACTCCATTAAATTCTTCATCGATTTGAAACAAAAATCAAATCACTTACTATCTATCACTGACCATTTTAGTCATTACCCAGTTTGATTCCATTCAAACATAACCAACTTAATTCTTTGTATCAAAATTCACGATGGAAAATTTAACATGAACACACATGATATAACGTTCCATAAGAATACAAACATTAGAAACATACTGCAACTCATGATTCACTTACACTATATAAGGTAATATACTAAAAACATTAATTCAAGTAGTTAACATCAATGACAACCAAATAAATGATTCGCCTGTTATCAAATTTGTACCAATATTCATCAATGCATCACTGCATCAGTTATGCTAACAATGTGCACACAACTGTATCCCAAAAAATTCTAGGTATAATATAAGAGAAGGTAAAGAAGGTGAAAATATAAGTTAATGAGATATTTTGAAGTTTAGGAAAACTATTTGGAATTGAATAAGAAGTAGATTCTAGACTTGTAATAATATTTTTGATAATGTATTTTCAATCAGTTCAAGTACTATAACTTCTTGTTGTCAGATGCAGAGCATTCAATCCTGAATAAAATATAACTTTAGTGCATACAAAATATATATTCATAAGGAAACGAGTCTTGTTTTGTGTTCAGGAACAGTGGGTTCCTTGGCCTATAGCCTAAAATATTATAATTGATGATATCATATAATGAATAAGATTCTCCACCATGTTTTTTCTCTTTTTGGATTTCCACTTAAATTTGGCATGTTTCCACTTGACTTGTTACCATACAAATTAGAGTAAAAAGGTTTCAGACAAAATATCAATACTTCATTAAACAAACAATGCCCATTTCCAAATAATTTACAATGTAAATAACCAAGTTACATTGTCTATACCAAAAAGTAGAACATAATTAAAGACAACATAAAGCCTCTCACAAACCTCTTACATCAAAATAAATCAGGAGTTTTATGTCTCAACTAAAAATTTATGTTCAAACCAAAGCCATTCAAGCCTTCTCATCTTAAACACCATCTTTACCTACCTACATAGAAACTTGTTTTTTCATAAGATCCTTCCAGAAGCAACTGCAATTTGAGAATCCATAATTTAGATACTAATATTTTATGTCCATGAAATCATAATCAAATGAACAAAGACTTCATAAAATTGTGAACATAAAAAATAACTTAAAGTTATTAGATTTCCACAATTCATAATAATGAAGTTGTAGTTTCTGGATTTGATTGTATATGAGTTTTTGCACATTGACATTTCATATCACACTCCATGATCCATCATCAAGATACAAGTAAGAAGAAAGAGATGTTGGAATTATTGGAATGATGTACTAAGAGGGGAGGTGTGAATCAGTACCTCTAAAACTTTTTATGTGATTGGCCCATTAACCTTTGTGTCATCAAATTTGTATATTCACCTATCTATCTATTCATCTTCCTTTATGTATGTGAAATAATAATATAAGTTCTTTACATGTGTAAACATTCAAGAAACATTCATGAAAATACATAACACATAACACAAGATATGATATCGTAGAAAACTCCTATTAGGAAGTAAAAACTATGGTGGGGATGTCTACCCGCAAAACTTCACTATCTGTAGATAAGAAGGGAACCGGTTAAGGCTTAAAATTTGATCACTTCTGATGATATACCCTATTAGGAGTATTAGAGTGGCGACCTGTTAGGTACTACTTCATTTGAAGCTTTAGCAACACCGTTAGGTGTGCACTTTGTTAAGAGATTTATCAAAGAACTGTTAAGTCCACCTTCTGCAAAAGGATTTCTGATGTGATGCACTTGTTAGAATGCAACTACAATATAAATGTTGATCTGATAGTATATGCAATCTCTAACTATTGATAACAGATCGTGTAAAGCTTACAATGTATATGTAATCACCTTGAGTGATTTGAATAATACCTTGTCTCTGCTCGTCGGTAGCCTTGTATGTGTTCTTGATAACTGATATGATCTGTTTCTGAACTTTGCATGAATTCACTTCTTCTTCTTAGATGCTCTCCATGGCTACAATCATTTTTCAACTCATTACCTATTACAAATGATTGAACATTTATATATACTAGTTTCTAGGTCCATTTTTGATTCACGCTTTTCATATTAACTCTAGATCCAAGGTTTACAACTTGACCTTGATCTTTAGTTATTTATGTTTTAGATCCATTAGGATGCTTTAAAAAATTTACAATATGCTTGCTTGACCCTCAAGTAATGTTTTAAAAAAAATTAAAATCCTATAAATAGAATTACAATGTTTTATTTGGCATGGAAAGTTAGATCCACTTTTTGCGGGTTCTGTAATTGACTGTCAATTCTGATGGTCAGGTTACTCTATTAGTCTATCGATCTTCTGTTCCATCGATGTCCCTATTTTGAATTTTTCATTGGGTTCCTTGCCTTTTCTATTTTTTCAGAGATGTTCACAAAAACTGTACCGTTGGTGATGTCCTTTATGCTTTGTCATCGGTTCAACACTTGTTAGTGTTCGTCGGGCAATTATGTACTTAGCAATTTTATGTCAAGCATTTTCATCTCGTCAGTTATGTTGTGTGTTGTCTGTCGATTATGCCTATACCGATGACCTTTATCATTTTTTTCACTTAAGTATACTAATGGAAAAACTTAATGTCATCAATCTCCCCCTTTGACATTAGTATCAAAAATTGATATGTGCAACATACCTAATGTATTAGTATGTACACCTGTGTATACTTCTTCCTTAGTCATTTTTCTTTTAGTCATGAAATGACTCCCCCTATGCATATGCCGATAAGTGTAAGTTTATGTACATATCTATTTTTACATATTCGTGTTGTACATACAATATACATATCCTTTTATCTTTCTGCTGATGTAGTATATTGTACATATGTACTATTCATTCCTCCTTTTTTGATAATAAAGGCAAAGGTACTTACAACTTTTCAAAAATGTGTGAGTGTGAGGCTTTTATTTCCTCCATCATCTTCTCCCATTTTTCTTTCAAATTCTATAGAGCCATGTGCTCAAGTGATATCCTCACATGCATATCGTAGATGTTGTCTACCATAGACATCTCCAGGGTCGCTATCAAATTTCTTGCATCTGTAATGTGTTGTTGCAGAGTGGTGAGGTTTGGCAGTATGTGAGCCTGCAGCTTGGTAACCTCATTTCTAAACTGTGTCTTTGCATCCCATATCTCTTGTCTTAATCGGTTTACCTCTATGATCTTGTCATGATGTAGTTTTATAGTGTTTGCATCAGAGGTTAAACTTTGTGCACTCGCTGTCAACTCGGTTTACCTCTCAAGTGTGCATAATTTTTGAACTAAGGTAATAGCTTCTGCAATCATAGGTTCTAATTGACATGCTAATTCAGATAGCTTTACCTTTTTCTCTGCCACTTCTTGGCTGTTCTTTTTAATGAGTTTGTGTTGATACTTCTTCTTTTCCTGTTCTTCCATTGCTTGCTCTGCATCTACACTTTGAGTAGTGATGGCGTCGATAAGAACTACAATTTTCTCCATGACTAATATGTCATCTTCAACTTTTGTATTAGGAACAAGTTGATGTATTATATCCCTAGATTTATCAAGTGCTTGGGCTTCCCTATGTGCCTTTTTCATTTTCTCCTATATAGATTTTCTCTTGGCATATCACTGCAAAGTTTTGAAGTGCTTCAGTATCCAAAGTAGATACATCCCACTTGGGTATTTCAATTACCTCATCAAGTGTTACTGCCAAGATGTCTTTCTTTATTAATTTCTTCTTCTTCTTCTTTTGTTGAGAGACAGATTGGTGAACTACCATTTGTAGATCTTGAGATTGTATTGATTTGGTAGGTGACGGTCGAGAAGATGAAGCTTCTTGTTGCTTCTATTAAGATTCCACCTGCTGGTTGTGTGAAGACGTCTCTTCATTGGCCTTGGGTGTATCAACAAATTTTTCTTCCTTTTGCTTCATGTTATCATCTTTCTTAACTTCTTCACTTTTTGCTTTCTCTTCATCCTTTCTCAATGTATCATATTTGTTAATATCTTTTCCTTTGTCCTTTTCAATAGACAACTCTTGCTCAGTGTCGGTTGCATCCTTCATCTCTATGTTTGCATCTTTTTGAGTGTCTGATGCATCTTTATTTTCTTCATTACCCGTGTACTTGGGTATATCATCATCTTTCTTGGATGATTTCTCCTGACTTGAATCAATATCAATAGCTTCTATTAATATTTTCATGTTGGTCAGTGTATTTACCTCTGTAGTGGTATTAAGTGTTTCCCGTCTATCGGTATTAACTTGTGCAACAATGATATCTTCATCTTTTTGCACTTCTTCTGCAAGGTCTTTTCCTGTAATGTCATTAATGACATTATCTAACCATGTTTCAACATTGACATCCTTATTTCAGTTACCTTTTATTGTTAATTCTTCTTTTGTAACTTTTTCTTCATCATTCAAATCAATGTGAATTGGGCTTTGTGGATTTTGGCTTTCTTCACTCTGAGTTTTGTCAAGAGTAGTGTTGGGCCATACCTCATCTACAACTTCGATATGTTTGTGGCCTACTATCTCACTCTCTTCTTTGTCCAATTCCATTGATGAATCATCCTGTACATCTTTAATGATGATGTGTTCTCTCTCCAGGCTAGCTTCTTTAGTGGGCTTGTTGAGTATCTTGCACCACTTCTTAGTGCTCTCCTGATTTAGCTCATTTAGCTTCCCTTTGAGAAATTTGTATGCTCTCATTTTGCGTGAGAACTCCTTTTCATACTTATCCAGTATTTCATGTATCTCTTCCCTCTTTGAATTAGAAGGCATAAGAGTAACAAGTACTTTTTCTCTTATCTCCTTTTCTGTATGAAGTGCAAATGTCCATCTTGCCGACAGTCTCGCTGATAGTTCCTTGGGAACGTCATATTCTGAGAATTGTAGTGGAACATAATGGTGTTTTCACATTTTAGATATTTTAGCTTCTTCAATTTTGTTTTGATCCTCTAGATCAAATTTCAACCATTTCCTAATGTTAGGATCAGAAATAGATGGTGATTCTGAGATATTTTTACATATTTCATCAATTATTTTTGGAATCAAGGGTTCTTTCCCTTTTTGCACATCTATGTCAGCTTCATCCATAGCTGAGTCTTCTAGATCTTCTCTAGTTCTGTTCAACTTCCTCCTTTTGGTCTATTTTTCTTTCGGTGAGACATGTTTCCTCTTATAGGTTCTCACTTTTCCTTTCTTCAACGGTGAAGGAGTTGCTTCCTTTGCAGTTTTGCTTCTTGTCCTTGAAGCAGCAATTTTTCTTGATTTCTTGGGTGGAGGAGAAGGTGGTGAATCTGGCTGTGTAGCCTTTGTATCACTCTTTTCTGTATCTCCACCGATGGGTGACTGGCCCTCGATTTCTTCCTCCTTTCCTTCTATTTCCTCTTCACCTTCTTCTATAACTACAAATTTCTTGGTTAAGTCCTTTACCATCTTGTTCTTCTTGTTTACAATTTTCTTGACAACAAGATCTGACATGATTTTTGGTTTGGCCTCTTCATAAGTGCCAAATCTCGGTTGCTTTTTGTCCACTGGTTCATTCAATAGTGCTTGGATGCACTTAGTAGCTTGTGTTGTTTTGATCTCATAATCTAATGGTGTCAGCCAAGATTTTCTAGGTACTACTGGTTTGATGTAGGTAAAATCAATATCTACCATAAAACATACATCATCCTTGTGTTCTTCTATCAAACTCTCAGGTATCCTAGTTCTAGCTTGTATTTTTTCCTTAAATCCTTTGAAATACTCATTCATTAGGTCATCAAAATTTGTACCTAATGATTCTATGTGCTCACATATCTGTATGGTGACTGGTTTTCTTGTGTCCCATACTACTTTGCCTATGGAAGGAAAGTTTTCTTCAAAGTTAAAGGATTTGCACATAATTAGAGAACTAAACTTACAAGTGTTGTTCCTTGAAGACCTTATGGTGTTCATGTTCTCCTCAAGTTGAGTTAACAGTATTTCTGTAAGATCCATCTTCTTTCCTTCTTTGATGATCTTGTAGGCAATGCTTGCTATGTTGTTCATTCTGCTGGCCTGAAAGATCTTATATCCTATCACACATGCACCAAACTTAAGTTCCTCGTCGGTGATGGTGTTAACCTTGAGACCTCTCTTATCTGATTTTGCACCTATCAACTTTTCTACCTCCTTCAGGGATGGGTGCTTGTGACCTTTTGGCTTGTCAGTTGTGGGGTATCCAGTAACCGCATGAATAACATCTTTTGTTATTCGTTTAGGCTCATTAAGCCATAATGTCTGGTTATGCATTCTGTTGAGTACTATCTATATGCATCCTGTCTTAAAAACCCTAGGAAAGTGTAGTGCATTTGAATATAGGACCTTACGTCCTCTACCAGCAAAACCCTACCTGGGATTTTGGAGAATTCTCTAGAATCATCGGATTGTGATGCAATTTTTGGGTGTAACTTGTATTTAGGTTCAACACAAGTACTGTTACTGATAAGATTAATTGTTTTCTTCTTATCCTCTTTAATTTTTGTTGTTCTTGAATTAGATGCCATCATATTTTGAAATTTAGGGCTTTCCATAAATAACAGTGCGGTTGGTGATTGTAGGTACTTACTGAATCTCTGTGATTGCTCGTGAATCTGTTGAGTAGTGTTTGAATCTTGCTGAGGTCGCACTTCAATTTTCTCTTAAATCGCTCTACTTAGCTCTGCTTTCTTACTTAAAAATTGTGGGTACGAAATGAGTTCTTCCATCGTGCTTTTATAACTTTTGTTCCCTAAGTTGTCATTAATGCCCAATGACTCATCGGTATACAAAGACCGAGTTCATCAGTTGAGGCATAAATAACATCTTCGGTGTAGGCACAACATTTCATAGTAGCTAGCAACTTTGGTGTTTTCACTGATGATTGTCGGTAAAATGGAGATGATAATTTATGTTAGTGCAAAGATCACCGATGTCTATCGGTTACACTAAGCGACTTGGCTTTCGTGTAGTGCCCGATACATTTCAGTAAGTAGTGTTAACTTTTCTGTGTGTGTTCACCGATGCTTATTTGTACCCATTAGCCAATGGAATTTGTTTTCAACAATATTACAAGTAACAATATAGTGCATCTTCAATAATGCTAATTTTGTCAATATTATCAATGTGTAATGGAACTGATGCATAATATAACTTGTCATAATGTAGTTCCATACTTACTTGTGCAATTTAGTTGGAGATAGTGATGCCACCAGATCCATTGGATGGGGCATCATCATTTGCATTTCTTTTTCTAGCACCTTCAGTGTTTGTGGCTTTTACCCACATCTTGTTTCTCATCTTCTTGATGTCATAAATGGTGTTTCCATTGGGATAAGTGTTTGTTTCTGTCAGTCGGTCTTTGCAATATTTTATAACATGTCCAACCTTATGACAATGTAAACATGCCATACCTGGATTGAACCATCCTGATGGTCTTCTAGTTCATTTTCTCATACAGTTGGTAGATATATGACCATACCTTCCACATGCTATGCAATTTACCCATGTGTTATAGTCCCAAACATATGAGTTACCGAATCTTGTCGGTTTGTAGCCATTATCAAGTTCTTTTGGTGCCCATGCCTTCTTGTTCTTTTTCTAGCACTCCTAATGTATATGTCCATTCATTTTGGAGGTAGGACAGTACTTGTCCATGTAGGTTTCCTTCTTTGGATTTCTCACCTTGGATCTGCATTCAAATGCCTTGTGTCCTTTCTTGTGACATTTATAACAATTACCAATGAAAGTAGATTGTGATTGAGGAATACCTTTCATTTTGTTTCTGCAAATGTTTGAGGTGTGGCC
>MU226115.1:1025767-1070683 GCA_018584345.1 Thuja plicata
TTTCTATCCTTTTGATCAATATAATTAAACATAATATCCTGAATTTGGACATAGGATTTCCCTTCATTATACAAATCTTATTTAGGAGATCTAGGGCATCAAACCCTTCCAAATTTAGATCTTACATGATGTAATTAGTATTGTTGTAAACACGCTTAAGCCAACTTGTTCGGAAGCATTGTGTATTATGTTTTAGGGCTGACTAGAGTCTTGTTTTGGGTCACGCCTATTCGGATATGAACATATAAGTATGTAATGTAAAGTTATGTTACAAGTGTCAAATTATTATGTAAGAGGAAGATATAAAAGAGCAGTATGATGAAGTCAGTTTATGATAAAGCTCTTTAAGAGAGTAACAGGGTTTTGTAAAAGAATCCTAACAGGGTCAGACCTTTAACCAGGTCATTGTACTTACATTGTAAAGACTGCTCCTAACAGGGCAAAGGAACTTTAACAAGTTCATCATACTAGTGCAATATTTTTGGGTACTAATTCCCACTGGGGTTTTCCTCTGATCAAGGTTTCCCCGTAATCATATCATGTGTTATGAGTTCTTATGTTAAGCTTCATTAAATGAATGTTTGATTTATGTTTAAGTTGTAGAAAAGTATTATATAGTCAAACACGGATTCACCCNCCCCCCCCCCCCCCCCTCTCAGTGTTTCTAACAGACTCAATACTCGAGCAATGGGCTATAGAACTCCAACCTCTTGTTCTATATTGAGGTTTTGCCTCATTCCATTTCCTGCAATGATCTATGATAGGCATCTAAGCTTGTGTAGTGTTTGAACTCTAAAGTGTGAACACAATAGGTCCACCAACATTTAATTCATGAAATTTTGATTGCATAATATTACAGTTTGACAGTAGACTCCCCACCCTCAATTTTCATTAAATTCAGGTGCAATGGAAACAAATTGGAAATATATTTTAATATTATAGTTTTTTAATGTTTGAAGCGACTCGGTGGGTAGCATAATCCATTAATTTAATTCAAAGCAAGGTTTGTCTTTCATGAAGCTCTTATATTGCTCATTGCATTTGAATCTATATTTGTAACTTGTTTTGGTAAAAGTGTTTTTTTCTCGCATGAATTACAGGATAAACAATCCAAGAAGTTTGGCAGCAGTTATGGAAACTACTATATAATTCCTAAGTGCAACAGTTAAGCCAGTCTTGGTTGGGGGTCCAAAGCTCAGAGTTGCTAAGGAAAAAGATGCATTTGGGGAACCAAAAAATGCTTCAGGTTATGTTGTGGCTGCAATGCCATCTGCTAAGGGCCTAGTTTCAGAGACTCTACCACACTACATAGGAACTTACTGGGGTGCAATTTGTACTGCATTGTGTTGAAATAGTCGAGTCTACAGATGCTTACTTATTTGCAAGGCCCATTTGCAATGATTATAGTTCAGTGGGATACTCATTGTTCTTGAAGAAGGAGAAAGCTATAATTGTGCAGCTTAACAGGGTAATTGTTTGTGTATTTTGAAATATAATGATATTTTGGATAGGATCCCAATTTACTGTTTGTATATTTTGAAATATAATTGCATATTAAATAAAATTTACTATTTCAGTCATAGCTATACATTTCCAAATAAATTGGTCACGTTGTAAGATTTTAGAGATTATTGCTTCATAATCTCTTAAGGGTTTCGATTTTGTAACACATATGAGTTTTTATTTTATTTAATTCATTTTCAAAGGTCTTTTGAATATCTTTTGAGGTTCCTCTTTCTAATAATCATAGTGTTGTGATCTTAATTTGAAAACTCAAAAATTTTATTTCTTCAAAGAATAATATTTAGAAGTTTTCCCATGTTGACGAATATTTTTCCGTTGCTATAGTCCGCATAAATTCTTCAAAGTTGTATTACAATGGTTTTGTATGAGGATAAAAGACACAATACAATTTTCAATATTTGTAGTATGGTATGTTGAAGCAAGTTCATTTGTAAATCATATGCATGATACAAACACCAGTGCAGTTTGATAGAGTTTTAGTTTTTGATAAATTAGTTTACTGGCTATTTAGATTATATGTTTATTGAGAATGAGGGTCGAAATTTTGATGTCTAACAAGTTTCTTTGCAAACTCTATTTTGTGCGCATTCTACAATCATTTTGTTTCATTCTATAGAAGCTCTTTGATGGATGCCCGAGTGGCCTTTTTCATTGTTTTGGTTTCTTGTACCCATCTTTGACCCTGTAGAATGCTATACATAGTTTAGAAATTATAAATGCCTTCGGTTTGTAGCCTTAGTTTTCAATTTCAAATCTCAAAGGGTATGCTCAGGTATGTTAAGTTACTTGCAAACCCACTTTTATATATTGTAGTTCACATTTTTCCCTTCATTCATTTCAACCAATTTTTTGTTGCTTACCAATTTCACCTTGTTTGCTTCTAGAGGTTCATAGCTACTTGGTCAAGAAGAGGAAACAAAGAACATTTATGGTTATGACAACAACATTTTTTAAATGTGTTTTAATGCATTTCAATGCTATGTTTTTGTGGAGGGACCTACACAAAACTATGCTATGACAATATTGTAACTTTATTTCATCTAAAGTGGATGCTGTTATGTACAAGACTAAAGTTTTTATAAAATACACTTCCTTTTAATATATAAATCTTCAATTATGCTTTCACATCAAGGACCTATAAGCTTATCCCTTGCACCTCCTTTTGATACACCTTGCTAGTTAAGTAAAAGTAAAATTATATATAAAAATATATAATATGAAACTGAATTGAACACCAAAACAATGCCACATATCATTTGGTAGTACTATGACTTAATTGGCATGGGAACCCACCACCATTACACAATGTGGGTTTAGTGAGTGTGTCTTTATTGAAAATGGTACAAGTTTGTGTAAGAGAGAGGACAATTGTGTACAACAATCAAGATCGTGAAAGAGTGTTGAGGGTGAAAGGAGAAAATAAAAGATTTTAAAAAAGGGTGAATGCACATGGTAAACGTTAAAATAGAGAGAAAGTAGGAACTTGTGTGGAGAATATTCTTACCTCAATCAATTCAAAGCACTCCTTCCCTTGCCTTATAAAATAGGTATTCTTATCTCATAAGACTTAGACAGAATAGTTACTAATAATGACTTGTCTTCCTATGTTCCCTAACGTGGCTCCCAGGCAAGCAAACGGACACTGGAGATCAAATCCAAGCATTGTGGATTGTATCTGGGCGATTCTAAGTGTCGGCAAAGACATGAATAATAATTAGTGGAAATTGGTGCAGGCTATAATTAGGGTTTTAAGAATCGTACAAAGAAAAATGATATCAAATCATCCCCGAAAACCCCACCAAATCAAAGAAGGGGTCAAATAAGATTAGAAAAGTGGATATAAAACTATTTTTGTGGAAAAATTGGGCTTCCCATAAAACCCAACGTAATTGCAATAAAACAGAGAAAGTAAGTAGTCAATTGTTTCCGCATTTTGCTCCTCCGTATTCCACCATTATGCTATAAATAGGTCAGCTTTGATTTTTTCATTTTTATTACATTATTTAACAAAACGTCATTTTTTTTAAAAAAATTTAATGAATAGAGGCCTTTATTATGTCATTTCAAATTATATGTTCAATGAAAATGTGTCTTAATATTAGTTTCATATATAGATAGGAGGCACTTAAAATCTACAAAATACACATGCTTTATACAGTTTCTAAAATTCTTAAAGACAACCGATTTTAGTCAAATTTTGAGTAGTTGAATTTTCATGATCTATATCCAGAGAGAGAGGCTCATGCTCATGGTAAATTAGATCAAATATATAAGATTATCTTAGCAAAGTTAAGCAGACAAGGAAATATCAAGTCCTCATCAAATCCAAAACTAAGATAAGAGAGACATCGCTCATAAGAGAGAGAGAGAGAGAGAGAGAGAGAGAGAGAGATCTATTGCATACCTACTTCCACATACTCATTTTTCATTTGATCATTTACTTGTGAAGGTCATTTTACAATTGTTGATTTAACTCTTGACTTGTCAAAATTCAAATTTAGACTTTGGTTAGAGGAAAAGCTAGTAAATAGATCAATTGTGCAATAGTATTGGTATCAATAGTACATGATCATTAGGGCAATTGAGCAAAAGCATTAGATCATTTGTGCAAGTTTCTTCATTGTCAAAACAAACGGGTAATTGGTGATATAGAGAATATGTTTCATACGACACTTTTCAAATGACCACTTTTTTACCCTTGCACACATAACAATAGCTACAATTAGTTAAGTTGCATATGAATACAATAAAAAAAAATAGCTAAAACAATAGCTATAATCAATTAAGTTGCAATAGCTATAATCTCACAACATTAGTCTTTACTACTCAGAAGCTAGAACAATAGCTATAATCAGTTAAGTTGCATATGAAGACAACCAAAAAAATCGTCAAAATTTGATGTACCGTTTAGGATTTGTGAGTATACAAAGTTAGCTATAACAACTATTAGTATGCTTCCCCTAACCTACTCTTTTTTTTTAAAGAATTCTTTTGATATATTTATATAGATAGGTATATAATATAAATTAATGCAAGGGTCGGATTCATTTCTTCATCTCCCTCTTTCATTATATATATTCTCATATTCTTAGTCTCAACTTTATTCATATACACATATTACAATCCTAACAATTATTTAACTGATCTCCATACTCTTTTCCGCGTAGTCATTTTTCACTCAAATATTATCTTTTACTTGCCTAAGATTATTTCACAATAATGAATTTAACTCTTATCTTGCTAAAATTCAAATTTAAATTTTGGCTAAATGACTCCTTTTAGTTTCCAACCCTAAGCCAACCAAATACATGTTTTACAAAAATAATGCTAGTACTAGTTTTTAGACTTTAATAAGTTTTTAGACTTTGCTTAACTTATTATTTTTATTTAAAGGATTTTTTTGGTATATTTAAATAAATAGGAATATATTATAAATTTGTCTGAGGTTAGGTTCATTTCTTTATCTCTCTTTCATTATTTATATATTCTCATATTCTTAGTGTCAACTTTAATTGCATACACATTACAATATGTATTTTTTCATTCCTACATTTATTACATTTATCTTCATACTTCTACATAGTCATTGTCCACTCAAATATTATCTTTTACCTACCTAGGGTTATTTCACAAAACTGAATTTAACTATTGTCGTGATAAAATTCAGATTTACATTTTGGCTACTTGGCTCCTTTTATTTTCCCACCCTAAAACCAAACAAGTATATGTTTTACAAAATATAATGCTAGTGCAAGTTTTATTTTTATTTGGATTCTCGGTATATCTATATAGAAATATTTTATAATTATATGTGAAATTAGGTTCATTTGTTCATGTTTTTTTTTTTTTACTTTGACTTTAAACTCCTATCATGCATATATATCATATATAAGATTTTAAAAAATATATATGCATTAACTTCCTTTCATCAAGACTATTTATGTTGTGACTTTAATTTGATTTAATCTTATGGCTATACTGATTAATAATGTGATTAATATGGCATGAATTTTATCAAATTAACAAAATAAACTCTTCTGCAACAGTTGTGTGTGTCAGATATGACAGTACGTTGATTATACGGGAGTATGGAGATGGAATGGAAGCATGGATGTTGGAGTAGGGATGTAAATTATTCAGTTGGATAGCCAGTGATGGCTCAAATAGCCTTTTGTTTGTACTTCTATCTCATACATCGCCTCACTTCACCTCCATGTAGTGATGGAGTTGGCTCTACTTATTTTTCACTCTTGTTCATGGATGATGTCAATAAAATAGAAAATAATGCTAAAGTAATATAATATAGCAAAATTATATAATCATTTAAATATATTGTGCATATAAAAATGGAGAGACTTCATTATTCTATTTCAACTTCTTTTTATTTGTTCAAGAAAGTGTACTTAATTCTACATAACTCTAAGAAACTACTCATTATACACATACATGAGAAATGCTAAACAACATATAGGAAACAAAAATAGAAGTGTAACATAAGCACATGAAAACATAGAGACATGAAACATGAAAGGTGCATAATGGAAATAAAATTGAAACACATCACCTAGGCTATGAATACAGAAATGGTTAGTTGCACACAAGGGGGAAATGAGGCAAAACTTTTCGATGCTCCAATACTAATTCTTCCTTACTTCAAGAAATATTTTTTCATTGATTGTTATGCTTTTGAACATACCATGTCTACTTGTTTATGCCAAGCTAGAAAGCAAAGCATTTAATCTCTAATCTCTTTTATTAGTGTTTCAATTGAGACTCGTTAACTTAATTACTACCAAGGTGAAAAAATGCTTGTAATGTGATAAAAGAAATTAAGCATATTAGGTATTACATTCTAAATTATCATTCTATTGTATATGTACCTAATCCAAAATAAAATATCATTTTAATGATGTACCTAGTCCAATAGAAAATACAATTTTGACACAATAAGAAGTGGATTTTAATAAGAGGGGAGTGTGGGTGCCTAAGATTTAGGAATATGATCTAGAGATGAAACTAGAAAAGTTGTTCAGTGGTAACGGAAACTACAAATTGATAGCTAAAAATGTGCCAAAGTCAAAAAAAAAAATCCCATTTTATATTATTAGTAAGTTTGCAAGACTAATGGATCTCAAATGTTGCTTACTTCTTAACTTGTGCATAATTTACACCTCATATGTCACCTAAAGAGAGGATAAATCTTAGGCTCAAACTATTGAAAAGAAAATTTGTATAAAAAGGGACTGCATGGAACATTGTTTAGAGATGTGGATAAGGGAAAAAAAAGAAGTTGTTGGATATATTCCATAATGACGCATGTAGAGGGCACTATTCATCACTAATCATAGCTTTCAAAAATTAGGGCAATGCTACTACTAGCCTAGAATGTTCGAGGATGCATAAGTTATAGGGTGGAAAAATATGAGAATAATAGAAAATTCAATGCTTGACCTTGGTTAGTGGTGCAAGAGCACCTAGGCGATCAATGGCTCATATGGAGGATTTTTGAAAAAGTTTAGCGTTTCAATGTTTTCAAGGATGTAATTAGGTCTTATAGATCATTCGTGATGTTTTGTTCAATATTGTAAGGCCTTGATGCCAATTTTGTGTTTGTAACCTATCAGGACCTACTTGGTCAACTCTAGTCAAATCTCACCCAAAGTGTGTATATGGGTGCAAGCATTGTATTTTGGTGTTCTTGAGCCATATGTGGCCTCTTTGTGAGGTTTATATAGTTTCTTGATAGTTTTTTTATGAAATGAACTTGACAACTTTTGTTGTCAACATGACAACTTTTGAACACCTTACATTCTAACGACGAACTGATTTGAAAATTAGTTAGGATCAGTTGGGGAAGGGAAAATTCTCATTTTAATTCCTTTAGGGTCAAATGTACTATTTATGTTGATTTTGATTGAATTTGAATACAAATTGCTTATGGTTCATTTTTGTTACTACACATTTTTGTGTAACAATCAATTTGTATGACCTAGTATGGATTGAGAGGACCTTGAGACCTATAGGGATGTTTGAAGGAGTGAATTATCTCTCATTTGGTATCGGTCACATAAATTTTCAACAAGTATAGGATCTAACCAATTTTGTAGAGATAGGTCTGAATCCCTAAACAACTAGGGTTTTGTCATAAAATATTCTCTATCTCTCCATCCCACCATTAGAAAATCCTCAATTTTGATGTGATGAATGGATTTAAGGTTCAGTTTTAGATTATGGTGGTTTTGGGCCATGCCCATTTAGTTTTTGCAGTCAAATGTGCAAACTAAGGTCATGCATATCTATGTGACTGACCATAAGAAGATAGAAGATCCATTTGCAGAGATACAAAATAGTGGGTTAGGCATAATTTGATGGTGGATTTTGTGACTTAAGGAATGTTTAGACATGTTTTAAGCATTGGTATTCAGAGATCAAATGAAATCTTTGTACTTTCTTTTTAAATGTGCCTTATTAGTCCTATTAGGCCTGTTTGTGCAAGAGGGTTTTGACCCAGTAAATGAGGGAATCCAAGTTTGAGAATTGGGAATGTTTTGTGTCCCGATAAAGGGTATCTAAAAGTGGTTTTTTTTTGGAGTTTCTTGGGAATTTTTGGAGTTGTGTCCCGAAGCGCCCTAAAATAGGGCTACAAGGAGTAGGGTTTGTTCCAAAGAAAGCACCCTTAGTTGGAGTTGTGCATCAGAGAGAGTTCTTTTTCTCTCATACCTTGGGTCCCTAATAACAAAATATGATGATTGTATGTGCTTAACCTATCTCTATAAAAGTATGGAGTCATAACCTTGTGTAGCCAAAAGGTGATGGCGAATGGTCATGTGATAATTGATGTGAGAAGTTGTGTCTAAGAGTTTGAATGATTGTTCAAGTGTTTCATAAGGACAAGAACCATTGTCTTAGGTTCCGTAATCCACTTGTATTAGGTTGTCAAGAATTCCCAGGGGTGAAGATGAATTGTAATGAAGGAATAGTTATTTGAACCAATATTGTGAGTTGTGGGTTGGTATCCACTTGTTTCCCCGTGCCTCTACATCATATTGGTATTAGAGAAAGTATGATTGTTGGGAGTAAGTTTTAAGTATGTCAACAGAAAAGAGTGAAGGAGAGGCTAGCATAATTCCTCCATAGGGTATGACTACATAGGTGGCAAAAAGGTTCCAAGAGATGGAATAAATGTTGGAAGAGAAGCTAAAAACCAAGTTGGCTGAGGAGATAAGGATGATAAAGGGAAAAGAGAGAAGGGATGAATGTGACTTTGAAGACACCAAAGATAAAGAGAATAAGGAAGAGGAAAGACCTCAAACAAAAGACATGCATGTAGACCATAAGGTGTTCATAGATGATTTGAAAGAAACACACAAAGAATCCTCCGAGGCTAAGGTGGATGTTCCTATTTATAGTGGGAAGTTGGATATTGTTGAACTTATGGAGTGGAAAGATGCCTTAAATAACTATTTTGAGTATAAGGTAGTGGTTGAAGACAAAAAGGTAAATTGTTTTAAGGCCACATTGAAGGGGCATGCTTTGGTATGGTGGAATTACACTCAGGGAGAAAGAGAGAAGATGAGAAAGGACATGATCTATTCTTTGAGTAGAATGGTGTCCATGATGAAGACAAAGTTCATGCCTGCTAACTATGAGATTTAAGTCATCAGGAAATTACATAAATTAAAAAAAAAAAAATTAGACGTGGCTTCCTATACAAAAGAATTCCATAAATTGATTCTAAAGGCAAGGAATTATGAAGATGAAAGGGAGACATTTTCTAGGTACATGAATGAGCTTACATTCAATATACATGATGAAATGAGAATGATGATCCCTAGAACAGTGGATGAATGCTTTCAAATGGATTTGAGGGATGAAGAAAAACTAAGGAAGGGAGAAAAACACAATAGAGGCAGAGGAGGAAGGAATTTCAGAGGAAGAGGAAACTTTGGGGGAAGGAATCAATTTCTGAAACCACATGGAGAGTCTAGCCACCAAGAAATAAGTTGAGACTCAAGTTCAAGAGGAGGCTTTAGAGCAAGGAGGCTCAATGGAAGGGGTAGATTAGGAGGGATGGATAGAGGTCCATGAATCTTCACAGGGAAGTGCTAAAATTGCAATTAAGCGGTGCATCTTGCAAGTAGGTGTCCTAAGAAGAAAGCCTCAAGCTCTCATGGAGGAGAGAGAAGAATCAAATTGGTCCAAGAAGAAGACTTCCAAATTGTTAATTCTCCATTTAGGCCTGTAGATCCAGAACATAGGGAGTGCTTACTGATGAGGAGGACTCTTTTGAAGGTACCAACTATTCAAGAACCCCAAAAAGGAAGTCACTATTCAGAATTACTTGCAAAGCATATGGAAATGTATGTAAAGTTATCATATATTATGGTTAGATACTAAAAATTTAATAGCATTGGAGATGGTTGAAAAATTGAAATTGAAAATCATACCTCATCCTTTCCCATATAAAGTGTATTGGTTAACTAAATCACAACAAACACTTCTAAGTGAAAAATCTTGGGTAGAGTTTCAGATTGGGGAATATACAGATAAGTTGTTGTGTGATATAGTTGGTATGGATGTGTGTCATCTACTTCTAGGCCTCCCTTAGAAGTATGATATTAGGTCCCAACATGATGGGTAGAAGAACATATAAACTATAACCAAAGATGACATGAATTATACCATGAATCCTTTACCTGATGATGAGAAAGACCAACACATAAGATCAAGTATCATGATAGTAAGTGGGAAGGAGTTCCTAGAAGTTTTGAAGGAGAGAAATAGCTAGGGGTATGCTCTGATTTTGAAACCAAAGGATAGTACTAATTGACATGAATGTAAGGATAAAATTGTCCCACATGAAGTACAACTATTTTTGGAGAAGTACAAAGGAATAGTTGTGGAGGCGACTCCTAATTCACTACCCCCAATCAAATATATCAACCATTAGATTGACTTTTTACTAGGGACTACACTTCCAAACAAGACAACCTAAAAAATGAAGAGATAGAAAGGCAAGTACAATAAATTTTAGAAAAGGGGTTGGTAAGGAAGAGTCCAAGTCCTTGTGCAGTACCAACTACACTAGCACCAAAAAAAGATGGTAAATAGAGACTTTGTATTGATTCCAGAGAAATCAACAAGATTACCATAAGATAATATTTTCCTATTCCAAGAATTGAGGACCTAATGGACTATTTGGGAGGAGCATGTTACTATTCCAAGATTGATCTCAAATCTATTTATCATCAGATCATGATTAGTCAAGGAGATGAATGGAAGACTACTTTCAAAACCAATGAGGGTCTCTATGAGTTGATGATAATGCATTTTGGCCTCTCAAATTCACCTAGCACCTTTATGAGACTAATGAATGAGGTATTCAAACCATTGATTGATAAGTTTTTTGTAGTTTATTTGGATAACATTCTCTTGTTTAGCTGAACCAAGGAGGAAAATCTACAACATCTTGAATAATTCCTAAGGAGGCTGCATAATGAAAATTTGATGATAAACTTGGACAAATGTGAGTTCATGAAGGAGGAATTAACATACCTTGGATTTATCATTTCAAAAGGGAATTTGAAGATGGGTCCCTCCAAGGTGGAGGCTATCCTTAACTGGCCTACATCCAAGTCAGTTGGAGATGTAAGGAGATTTTATTCTTTACCAACTTTTTATAGGAACTTCATCAGGAACTTTAGTCAAATATGTGCACCCATTATTGAAACCATCAAGGGAGGTACTAAGTGTAAATTTATCTAGACTAAGACTGCAAATAAAATTTTTGAATATCTAAAATAGAGGGTAGCACAACAACCTATCTTGGTTCTTCCTTATTTTAGCAATTTATTCATAGTGGAATGTGATGCCAACAATCAAGCCTTGGGGCTATCTTGAGCCAAGAGGGCAACCAGTGGCATTCTTCTCTGAAAAAAAAAGAATGATTCAAAAAGAAAGTACTCTATCTATGATTTAGAATTGTATTCCATGGTGCAGGCATTGAAAAAATGGAGGCGTTACCTCCTACCTAAGGAATTTATAGTGTATACAGATAATCATGAATTAAGCTTCCTAAATGGGCAGGAGAAGTTAAATCACAAGCATATTAAATGGGTTGAACAACTACATGCTTATACCTTTACAATCAAGCACAAGAAAGAGTTAACTAATAATGTCGTAGATGCATTGAGTATGAGGGTACTTGAATTTTAATACATCCAGTTACAAACTGTTGGAGTTGAGTCACTCAAGGATATGTATGAGAATGATGAAGACTTCCATGAGGTATATGAGGTTTGTAATAAATTTTCTAATTCATTTCATGATTAATACTTTGAGTGTATGCTACATGATGGGTTAATATTTAAAGGAAAACAACATTTTATTCCAAAATGTTCCATGGGAGAGAATATCATCAAGGAGAATAACTATGGAAGTTTAGGAGGGCACTTTGGTTTGGATAAGACCCTGGACTAGGTAAGAAGATTCTACCATTGGCCTAAAATGTCAAGTGATGTTAGGAGATTTGTGGAAAGTTGTACTATTTTTTAGAAAGCAAATGGATCTTCCTCAAATGCGGGTTTATACCAACCTCTTAGCATTCCCAACAAACCATGGAAAAGCATTATTATGGATTTTGTATTAGGCCTACCAAGGACAAAAGAAGGGTATGACAGTATTTTTGTTGTAGTAGATAGACTCAGAAAAATGGTACATTTTATTCCCTGCAAGTGTACAAATTATGCATCCTACATAGTTGGATTGTTATTCAAAGATGTTGTGAGAATACATGGAATTCCTCTTAACATTGTCACAAATAGAGATTCAAAATTTGTGGGCCATTTTTGGCGAACTTTATGGAAGAAGTTGGGAGCCCAATTGTCATTAACTTCAATATATTACTCTCACACTGATGGCCAAGCTGAGGTGGTGAATAGTTCCTTGGGGAATCTACTGAGGTGTCTAAAAAATAGCATGGTCAAGCTTGGGATATGGTGATCAGTCAAGCTAAGTATGCATATAATGACTCTATCAATAGGAGAACAGGCAAAAGTCCATTTGAAAATGTGTATGGGTTTCATCCTAGAGGGGTTTTGGAGCTTATAGATCTAAGTGAATGAATAAAAGGAGTATTCAAGGGAAATATTTTGTAATGAAAATGAAAGACATTCATGACAGGGTGAAAGACACCTTACACCAAAGTGTAGATAAATACAAGGCAAAGGTTGATTTCAAAAAAATAGATGTACAATTCAAAGTTGGGGATCTGGTTATGGCTTACCTAAAGGAAGAAAGACTTCCAAAAGGTCAACCTACCAAGCTGTTGATGAATAAAATTTGTCCTTGCAGGATACTAGTGCACAAATTTGGGCAAAATGCCTATGAAATTGGATTACCCCTAGGTCTAGGAATATCTCCAATATTTAATATTTATAATTTGTTCCCATTTAAAGGTTCAATTGATGTAGGTGATTCCATAGGTGCATTATTTTGTAGAGGAAGATGATGACTGGGCCAAGGACCTACAAGCTACTAAACCATTCCAGTTAGAATGCATCCTAGACACCAAGGTGATCAATAAGACTAGGAAGGGAACTTACAAGGAATACCTTTTTTTAATGGAGTGGCCTACCTGAAGCAGATGCCACTTGGATGAGTGAAGAAGACATTTTGAAGCATTGGACTTCTATTGTAGACTTGGTTCCTCAAGGGAATTGAGTTTTTTAAAACCCTGGGAGTATGGTGCAAGAGGACCTAGGATATCAGTGACTCCTATGAAGTATTTTTGAACAATTTTAGTGTTTAAATGTTTTCAAGGGTGTAATAAGGTCTTGTAGACCATTCATGATGTTTTGTTCAATATTGTAAGGCCTTGATGCCAATTTTGTGTTTGTAACCTACCAAGACCTACTTGGTCAACTCTGGTCAAATGTCACCCAAAGTGTGTAAATGGGTGCAAGCATTGTATTTTTATGTTCTCGAGCCATATGTGGCCTCTTGGTGAGTTTTTTTTAGTGTCTTGGTAGTTTTTTTTATGAAATTTCAAAGTTGTCAAAAGTTGCTTTGCAACTTGACAACTTTTGTTGTCAACATGACAACTTTTGAACATCTTACATTCCAACAACCAATTGATTTGAAAATCAGTTGGGATCAATTGGGGAAGGCACTATTTTTAATTTTAAGTCCTTTGGGGTCGAATGTACTATTTTTTTTTATTCTAATTGAATTTGAATACAAATTGCTTCTGGTTCTTTTTTTGTCACTACACATTTTTATGTAACGGTCAATTTGTATGGCCTGGTACGGATTGGGGTGACCCTGAGACCTGTATGGATGTTTCAAAGAGTGAATTATCTCTCATTTATTGTTGGTCTCATTATTTTTTATCCAGTATAGAGTGAAATCTAACCAATTTTTCAAGGATAAGTCTGAATCCCTAAACAACTAGGGTTTTGTCATAAAATGTTCTCTATCTCTTCATTTCACTATTAAAAAATACTCAATTTGATTGTGATGAAGGAATTTAGGGTTCAATTTGAGATTATGGTGGTTTTGGGCTAGGATTATTTGGTTTTTGAAGTCAAATGTGCAAACTAAGGTCATTCATCTCTATGTGACTGACCACAAGAAGATAGAAGATCCATTTGCAGAGATACAAACTAGTGGGTTAGGCACATTGATGGTGGATTTTGTGACTTTAAGTGTATACATACATCATCCAAGCATTGGTGGTCAGAGATCAAAACAATTCTTAGTACTTTATTTGTAAATGTGGCTTATTAGTCATATTAGGCTTGTTTGTGCAAGAAGGTTTTGACTGAGTCAACGAGGGGATCCAAGTCTAAGAATTGGGAATGTTTTGTGTCCTAATAAAGGGTATCTAAATGTGGTAATTTTTGGAGTTGTGGCCTGGAGTGTCCTAAAATAGGGCTATACAGAGTAGGATTTGTTCTAAAGAAAGTACCCTTAGTTGCAGTTGTGTGTCATTGAGAGTGCTTTCTCTCTCATACCTTGGGTCCCTAATAATAGAATATGACAATTGTATGTGCCTAACCTATCTCTGCAAGAGTATGGAGTCATAACCTTGTGTAGCTAAAAGGTGATGGAGAATGATTATGTGACAATTGATGTGAGAAGTTATGTCTATGAGTTTGGATGATTGTTCAAGTGCTTCATAAGGAAAAGAACCATTCTCTTAGGTTCCCTGATCCACTTTTGTCAATTTGTCTATAAGTCCCAGGGGGAAGATGACTTGTGATGAAGGAATTGTTGTTCAAACCAACATTGTGAGTTGTGGATTGGTATCCACTAGTTTTCCTATGCCTCTACATCAACTAGCCACTCTCCCTTTGAAGCCAATCGAGATAAAGGAAAATTTTCAATTGTGTGGAATATATTTTATTGGGCCTATCAACCCACATTCAAGTGTAGAGCATACTAACATAATTGATTCAACATATTAATTCACTAAATGGGTCGAGGTCATTCCAAAAACATGAACCAATTATGAGATAATACTAAATAGGTTGAGGTAATTCTAATAAAACAAACCACTAACAATTTGGAATTCAAAAAATAAAAATATCATAATTTTTTTTTATGACCATAGAGTGACCCTCTCTCATTCCCCATATTACTACCCTCAAGGTAATGGATAGTAACATTCTAGTAGAAAATAAATTCATTTCTATCATGAAAATTTAGTGGATGAGAATCAGAGGAACTAGCATAATAATTAGAGGAAGCTAAGGTAACAAAACAAATTCCTACACTAACCTTGAGAGGAGGGTTATGCAAAAAAATTCACATATATTTACAACAGTTATAGAAACTTAATATAATTAAAAATAAATAAAATGCATACCAAAACATAGTGATTTACTTGGAGAAAACCCTTTTAAGAGAATAACACCGCACTCCAAAATTTTCCCAATACACTATTCATAAATCAATAACAAATTACAATATACTTGTAAAACAAGCTTCTCATAGGAGTATCACCAATTGAGATTTAGAGACAACTCAATAGCTATCAAATTCAAACTATACATTACAATGCTCAATCATAATACAATTCTTTCATAATATGAGTTTGCCTTCTAGGGGAAATAAAGCGCACAAAATATTCACCATTATATCTATGACCTAATGATAAATAGTTAGTATTCAAAATGACAAATTATGAAAGAAATTTTATTTTGAGGCTGCTACCCTTGAAATCCATGCCAAGTTACACTACCCCTGGCCCCCAATAAGTCAAGGCATCAAAGCCTACAAGAGAGGAACACCTCCTTGTAACTCTCACGTTCATGTGTCAACAATACCCTTTTATTATTGCAAGTTGAGATAATATTTTTTTAGGTAAATAGGATTACCCCTAAGAGATAAATTGATACATATCATTTTGAACTCGTGTATTTTATCATAAGTTCCTTGCCTCTTCCTTTATAATTGTCAGCTATTGTTACAAAATACTATTGAATATCGGTGTTTTTAATATATATATTTTTAAAAGTATTATATATTTAGCCAAAATGGGTGGAATATCACCCACAACCAACTCATAATCACAATCATAGTAGGACCACTAGATTCTCACAACCAGGCACTAAAAAAAGCATGCATTTCAATGCAACAACATAATTGAGATATCCAAGAAATAATCCAACACATCACGAGTCCAAAACAATCACAAAATATATATCAAAATATAGTATTAGGTAACCACTCAAAATTGCATGTGACAATGAAGTATCCAAAACAAGATTAAAGCACCACACAGATCTGCATCCAGCCGCAAAGAGGTACAATTGAGACATAATGCCAACTTTAGATAAAGAAGTATGCAATTCATAATAGAAAATGAGAGAGGCCTTACATTTCAAACATGGATGAAATGAGAGGTGGTATTATCAAGCTTGAGCTATCTTCTAGGCTCTTGAGAGATAATATTGACCTTTTGAACTTGGTGGATATAAATCTTGATAATTGAATGTTTACTTGGAATAATAAAAGGTGGGGTGTTGATTCTATTTTTGAGAGGCTTGATAGATTCTTTGTTTATGATTATTGAGTTGGTAATAGTTGGACCATCAATTCAGATATTCTTGATTCGAGCCAATCAAACTCTTAGTTCTTTACCTTATAACCTCTAAAAATCCATCCTTTGAATTTCAACTTATGTGGCTTCAAGACTCTTCTCTCAAGAGCTTATCCTAGAATGGTGATCCAAAGGTAAGTTGACGTCTGGGCAAATATGTCCTCTTTTTCCAAGTGGCTTATATTTAATATATATATGTTGAAATATTGGAACACAAAGTGCTTTGGAATTTTTTTGTGGTCAAGGTTGTTGCTCAATCTTGACTAGATGAAATCACTCACATATTTAGGATTATGGTTTAACAAAGGAAACATTTTGTCTTGAAGTTGAGGCAGTGAAAGATCAAGAGGAATGGGATCTGTGAAGAAATCTTTTGGAAAAATAATTCATGTATTGATTGGCTTCAAGAGGGAGCTATAAATGGTGCCTTTTTCATAATTTTGTTAAAGATAATAGGAAAGGGATTCTCATCACTTTCCTTAGGTCCTTTGATGGAATAAACTTTCTTCTTTTAAGTTGATCTCTAAAGAAAACATACTTACTTGGAAAGGGAAGAAGAGGCATTTATTTAGAGTGTATTCCTCTGCTAGTTACTAATGATATTCAAATGAGGCTTTGACTAGACCTAATAGTTTGGATAAATTAGAAGGGATTGTGTTCCAAATGAAGAAAGGGAAAACTACTGGTCTTGATAGCTTTCCAATTAAGTTCTATTAGGAATTTTTGGAAGTGGTTAACTTGGACCTCTTGGAGGTTGGTTTGGAATCTCAAAACAATAAACATATGTTAAAAAAGCCATGAATTATATTTTTTTTTCTCTCATTCCAAAAAGAGATAAAGTTTGGATCTTTTTAGACAATAAGAAAATAATGTGGTTAGACAAGCAACAAGGGATTCTAGAGTGGTTCCCTAGTGAGCTACCTAACCAATTATTTGTTATTGCACAATCAGAAGGAATATGAAACACTAGGCTCAAGTAGGACTTAAGTACTAAGCGAGTGCAGTGATCCTTCACTTTTTTTTGTGGAATGTATAAAAATTAATTAGGGAAAAATGATTGACTAATGCAAGATAGAAGGGAAAATATGTAAAAATAACAAGTTTCATAACACATAGACTAATAGAAAAGAGAAAACCATCTATAGGTGCAAAAATAGTAACCAGATAGCACCATTGACCTGTGATTTTAGTTTCAAGTTGTTTTGCAAGGAAGAGGTCACCCAGGGCATCCTATTCTTGAGAAGAGGGTGAAAAAGATAGCTTGTTCCCACCACTTTTGAATGAACTCAGTTAAAGTCTATTTGTAAAATCTTGTACTTTCCAAATCTAAAATGATGTGTTTGTCACCTGTTCTCACACAAAAAAATAAGGAAAATTTTGGGTTTAACGGAGTTTACCTTGGTCAAACCCTAGGTGAAGAATCAACCTTGAAATAGAACTAAAATTGCATGAAAGGAAAGTATGTAAATGTAAGGTAAGTATTAGATCTAGCTTGTAAATATATATACCTTCTCTAATCCAATCTATCAAATTCTTAGGATGCAATGAACCAGATATGATAAAAACATGCATCTTATGACTTTTACTTACTTGTGTCATAGCTCTCAACAACCTTTCTTCATCTGTAGGCTTCTCAGTATCTACAATCTCAAGATCTTCAGTAGCCTCCTCAAATTATTCTTCAGTCTCAAGATTTCTTCTCAATCCAGCCAACACATTTCTGATCTCATTCCTCATCTCAACTCTAAACTATTCTATCCTTTTCTCTAGACTTCTAGGGTTCATTCATTGAGGTGACATCTTTCAATCCTAAGGTGAAAATACTTTTCAAACCATTGGTCTACACACCCTCAATATGCCTTCAATACTTAACAACTAGTATAAAACCCATCCTAACATCCTTGCACAAGCCTTTTGTGATTGTAAGTCAGAACTTCACTCTGCCACCTCACGATCAATAGGTCTAAGGCTTCATAAGTCAAGAACTCAGATCTGCCAACATGCATGGGAATCTCAACCTCACTCTACCTCAAACTTGTTTAGCCTTATGCTCTGATACCATCTGACACATTCAAGGATGGAGAAACCTCAAGGAGATCGATCCAACCCTTGCAACCAATATGACACAATGGAAGAAATAAGACAATAAGGAAGAAAATGAGAGATTAAAATTTTTATTATCATTGGCAAATCATTTATAACAAATTTGTAACATGTTGTTTCACATGCCAGTCGTAGATGCTAAGAACATGGGCTTGATTACACTCAAAACCCTCACAAATCCTACCCAAGCTAAGAAAAATAATCATATGAGATCACCTCTTGTCCCTTAGGAAAAATTTAATAAGCTTATAAATCCATCGCAACATCTAGTGTAGAAAAGATTACATTCCCTAATAAATGAGAAAATGTTTTACAACAAATTGGTTAGAACCCAAATCTTTAGGAACAACCTCCAAGGAAATAATTAAGAGACACAATCATAAAATAACATTGGCCTCAAACATAAAAATGAGATGGCATGACCACGCTCTAAAAAAGCCACCAGAAGATCAAGAAACTGATAAAAAACACAACAACCAACCGGTAAAACGAAGAACAAGATAGACATGCAAAGAATCTATCATAACTTATGCACGATGAAAAAAATGATGTGCGATCATAGGATCAGCTCCAAGACAAAGCCAAGAACACATTGTCATGACCACAACACAAAAGAACAAGCTCAGATCGACCGCCAACCAAAATACTAGGTTGATCAAACAAGAAACACAAAATATTTTTCTTGGATGCAACATTTCCAAGAAACTAAGATGCTCCTGCATCAGACACCCTAGGTAAAATAAAATTTTCCATAAGAGAAACTTATGAGCATTTAACAAGACATAGAACATAAATCACATGCTTTCTTTTGATCCAAACATCCTCTTTATCTACAACTCTTTGTCTCTGTACCTCTGCACTTTCCTCCATCAGATCCATCAACTTACTCCTCTTTGTACTCCCTTTATCATATCTTCTATCAACATTAGAATTGAGATGAATACCCTCTCTCTTTTGCATAACTGGTTTGCCTCTGTTACAAACCTTTTTTTTAGCAACCAAGGTTTCATGTTGCTTCACCTTCTTAAAATTTGATACTAACTTTCCTTCATCATATCTACCTTCAATATCCTTCTTCTGATCCATACTAACCTCTATAGTCTACTTCTCTAAATAATAACTCTTCGCCATACTCAAATTGACTACTCTTCTCTCTTCTGCTTCCTTCCAAGGAACTAGAGTAATATTTTTTCCATCCTTCTCTATTGTGACCAAGTTACTTCAACAATAATGAATAGCTCCTCTCTCAAATTGCCAAGGTCTTCCCAATAGAACATGACATGTACTCATAGACACCACATTACATAACACTTCATCTTTGTAAGGTCCAATGTTGAAGTTAACCAAAAATTTATCTTTCACCTCACACCATGTGATCATATGAAAACCAACCTATACCCATAAGGACAAGGATGTATAATCCTCTCCAATCCAACCTTTTGCACCATCCCTTCTAATACCAAGTTATCAATACTACTACTATCGATAAAAACCGTACAAAATTTACCTCCTGATTGGTAAACAGTCCTAAAAATTCCTCATTTGTAAAGGTTCAACTTCCTTCTTACTCAAAATAACTCTCCTAAGCATAAGAGTCTCTCCTATCTCAAGCTTTGCTTCATTAACCACTAACTCATCAGTAGTTTGTTCCTTGTGTGCCATAAGATTCTATTTTCCCAAGTTCTCACTAGATCCTTTAGAGCACTGAAAAGCCGTATGTCCTATGCCACCACATTTGAAACAATTACCCTTGAAGTCCTTTGCTACCAATCCCTCTTCTAGGTATTCTATGATCAAATTCAACTTCAATGGTTTTCTTCTCCTTTCTATTGTTGCTATCTTTTTTCTCTCTTCCTCTAGAGTTAATTTGTCTTCTCTTCAACTTATCTTCTATCCTGAATGCATACTTTTAAGAACCCTCAATAATAGAAATCCTCAACATACTCAACTCATCTTGAATATTAAATCGTAGACCATTAACATACCTAGCCAGCTTCTCCTTAGATTCTTCTTTGTGACTAGATATAATAGTCATCCTAGAGAATTCCTCTATTTATTCCTCCACACTCATGTCTTTCTACCTCAAATTCTGCAACTTCTTGAACAAATCTAATTCATAATCCTCAAGGATGAATTTATCTTTTAACCTAGAAATCATTACCCTGCATCTAGTGATTTTTGTTTCACCATGCTCCTCTCTATATTTTTTGTAATTCCTTCCACTATAAGGAAGCATGACCCTTCAACTTAGTCTATGCTAACCTAACCCTCTAGCGATCTCTAATTTCTTCAAGCTCAAAGTAGTCTTCTAGCTCTCTAATACAATCTAGTAAATCCTCAAGATGCAATGATCCAGAGAAGATAGAAACATCCATCCTATGACTATTAATTACTTTTTCCATAGCTCTCAACAACCTTTCTTCATCTGCAAGGATCTTAGTATCTACAGTATCAATATCTTCAAGAACCTCCTCAAATTATTCTTCAGTCTCAGGATTTCTTCTCAATCCAAAAAACACATTTCTGATCTCATTTCTCATCACAACTCTAAATTCTTCCATATTTTTCTCTAGCCTTCTAGGGTTCATTCTTCTAGGCGGCATCTTCCAATCCTAAGGTACAACTACTTCTCCAACTAGTGGTCTAAACACCCTAAGTATTCCTTCAACTCTTAAAAACTAGTAGAAAAACCTTGATAGCCCCCTTGCACAACTCCTCTATGATTTCAATTCAAATCTTCACTTTTCCACCTCATGATCAACAAGTCTAGGGTTTCACAAGTCAGGAACTCGTATCTTCCAACACAGGAATCTAAACCTCACTCAACCTCAACCTTGTTCAACCCTATGCTCTGATACCATTTGACATAATAAAGAATGGGGAAACCTCAAGGAGATCGGTCCAACCCTTGCATCCAATATGAAACAATAGAATAAAAGGGACAAGAAGGAAGAAAATAAGAGATTCAATCTTTTATTATCATCAGAAAATTATTTACAAAAGATCTACAACATGTTGTTTTACATGCCAATCATACATGCTAAGCACACAGGCTTGATTACACTCAAAACCCTCACAAATCATATCCAAGCTAAGCCAAATAGTCTTATGAGATCACCTCTTGTCCCTTAGGAACAAGTCCATAAGCTTATAAAGCCATCACAACATCTAGTCGACCTAGAAAATATTACATTCCTCAATAAATGAGAAAACATTCTACAACAAATAGGTCAGGCCCCAAATCTTTAGGAACAACCTCCAAGGAAATAATTAAGAGATGCAATAACAAAATAATGGCAACCTCAAAAATAACAAATAATTGGCATTATCGTGCATGGAAAAACCCACAGGAAGATTGAGAAATCGATCAGCAACACAACAACCAACCGGGAAAATGAAGAACAAGAGAGACACATGTAGAATCTATCATAACTTATGTGTGATGAAACAAAATTATGTGTGATCATATGATAAGCTCCAAGACAAAGCCAATAACATTTTTTCATGACCATGACACAAAAGAACAAGCACATGTTGACCACCAACAAAAACACTAGGATGATCAAACAAGAAGGACAAAATGTTTTGGTTTGATGCAAGATTTCCAAGATCCTAAGATGTTCTTACATCATACACTCTAGGTAAAATAAAATATTCCATAAGAGAAACTTATGAATATTTAAAAATTCGTTGATAATAAATCCCATGCTTTCTTTTGATCCAAACATCTTTATTATCTACAACTCTCTGTATTTGTACCCTTACACTTTTCTCAATCAGATCCATCAACTTACTCCTCTCTTTACTCCCTTTATCATATCTTCTATTAACACCATAATTCAAATCACCACCTCCTCCCTTTTGGATAACTGATCTACCTCTATTACAAACCTTCATCTATTCAACAACCAAGGTTTCCTGCTGCTTCACATTCTTACTATCTCATACCAACTTGCCTTCATTAGATCTACCTTTAAGATCCTTCTTCTGATCCATACTAACCTCTAGAGTCTGCTTCTCTGAACATAACTCTTCACCATACTCAAATTCCTTTCTCTTCTCTCTTCTTCTTCCTTCAAAGAACTAGAGTAATATTTTGTCCATCCTTCTCTATTGTGACCAAGTTACTTCAACAATCATGAATAGATCCTCTATCAAATTGCCAAGGTCTTCCCAATAAAACATGATAAGTACTCATAGACACCACATCACATAACACTTCATCTTTGTAAGGTCCAATGTTGAAACTATCCAAACATTGCTCTTTCACCTCCACCATGTGATCATATGAAAACCAACCTATCCCATAAGGACAAGGATGCTTAAGCATCTTCAATCCAAGCTTCTGCACCATCTCTTCTAATACCAATTTATCATTACTACTACTATCTATAAAAACCTTACAACATTTACCTCTTGATTTGCAGACATTCCTAAACAAATTCCCCCTTTGTAAAGGTTCACCTTCTGTATTACTCAACATAACTCTCCTAAGCATAAGAGACTCTCCTATCTCAGGTTTTTAGTCGTTAACCACTAAATCATCAGTAGCTTGCTCCTCATGTGCCATAAGATCCTATTTTCCCAAGTTCTTGCTAGATCCTTAAGAACAATGAAAATCCCTATGTACTATGCCACCACATTTGAAAGAAGTACCCTTGAACTCCTTGCTACCATTCCCTCTTCTAGGTATTCTCTAATCAGATTCAAATTCAATGGTTTGCTTCTCCTTTCGATTGTTTCTAGCATGTTTCTCTCTTCCTCTAGAGTTACTTTGTCTTCTCTTCAACTTATCTTCTACCCTGAATTCATGCTTATAAGAATCCTCAATAGTAGAAATCCTGAACATACTCAACTCATCATGAATATTAAATCTCAGACCATTAACATACCTATCCACCTTCTCCTAAGACACTTCTTTGTGAATATATGTAATAGTCATCTTATATAATTCCTCTATGTATTCCTCCACACTCGTGTCTTTCTGCCTCAAATTATTTAACTTCTTGAACAAATCTAATTCATAATCCTCAAGGATGAATTTAGCTTTTAACCTAGCAACTGTTACCCTTCATCTAGTTATTTTTTCACCATGCTCTATGTGTGTTAAATTGTGCATTTGTTACCTGTGACACAACACTTCAATAGATCATTGCATTAGTGAAAATAGGGTTAGTAAAGCATGTAAACCCACTAAAATTGATCTATTGCTTTCTAACTAGGAGGAGTGTGAAAGATAACATAATAGCCCTCAGATTATGCCATTTTTAGTGACATATACAACCTAGCCTGAAAGATTCAATTAAAACTAAGAAGGATATCCAATAAACATGCATTCTAGCTCTAAAAATCAAGATTATAACAATGCATAAACATGGAAGCTAAAATGCAATATGAATCTATGTTAATCCTAACAGCATAACAATGCTTTTCAGTTCTATAATTAAGGGCCATTTGAGCTCAAAAACTCCTTCTATTTATAGAAGAAATGAGGAGAGAGAGGGGGGACAAGGGTCATTAATGGAGGTGTAGAAACCATTAATGAGGTGTAAGAGGCATTAATGCCAAAGACATTAGTGATGCATGGTGGAGGGCATATGCATTAAATGCAAGTATTTAAGAGGCATGGTGAGGGTTTAAGAAGCATGGGTGAGGGTTTAGAGTCAAGCTTGAGAAAGTTGACTTTCTCAAGTGGGTTGAGTTCCTAATCTCAAAATTAGGAATGTGACAACATTAGGAAGTGGGTTAGGATAGGATTAATATTAGGATTAGTTTTAGCATGGGGGGAATAGGTTGGGATGGGTTTGAACCCAAGGTTAAGGTGGTTGAGATAGGTTAGGCTTGGGTTTAGGGGAATATTAATGAAATGAATTATAATTAATATATTAATTCAAAACTAGGAAAATTAATTATTTAAGCCTTTGATTGCTTTAGATAATTAATTAGGACTATAGCCAATTAATTAGATTAATTTAAGCTAAAAGATAGGGTTTTTTGCAAGTGATTAGATATAATAGGGATATATTTAATTCCTTTTAAATCAATTACCTTAGCCATGTTTGATTTGCAATGATTTGAATTAAAGTTTATTAGTTTTGATTGGCTAAGGTGATTAATAAAATTTAGTGATTGGATCACTTAGGAGATTAAATTTGATTTGAATAAATTGTGCTAGTCGATTGAAGAGTTGTCTGGACATAATTGGGGGTATGATCACACTTAGGGAAAATAGGGTCTATAATCAGAGCAGACCAAATCTAGGTGGTTACATTTTCCCCTCTTTGAATAGATGTGGGAGCAACGCATTTGATTCAAAGAAAGTTTTTGATGTTGACTTCCAAAATTTTGAGAATTTTGCTCATGATTGAATGAAATGCCCGATGAGATCAGTCTTGCACTTGATTGAACTAAATTGATAGAATTGACTTTGAACTTGGTTGTCGTACAAAGGTCAATAAGCAAAGATCTTAAAGATATCAATTCTGAACTTGGTTGTCATCCAAAGATTGATAATACCGATTCTGAACCTGGTTGTCATCCAAAAGTCAGTATGAAGCTTCCATGAGCTTAGTAAGAATATTTTAAAATGAGGAAACAAAAAATATCTAGCTTATGAGAACCAAAGCTTTCTATCCAACAGTTCCAACTTAGTCAAGGAAACTGTCATGCCCCTAGTTGTTTGCTAACAAAGTTGTTTTTTTAATGTTGTTTTGAGCAACAATTTGATTGACGATAGTGTGACCATGCCCCCTCGGGAATGAAATCAAAGGAAAGAAATAAAATCCCTCTATGGAAATGATGTATCACTTGCAGGGGTCAGTTAGGTCAAGAAAGAATGGATTAGAAGAAGTGAAGAAATGGGGGTGTGTTTAAGAGTAAACACACAAGAACCAACTTAATTAAGTGAAAATGTGAGTGGTGAGACTGATAAAATGATGTCGAACCAAGATTATTGATGAAATGTGCAATTTGGAGGATTTTTTAGAATAGATGGAGCAATTTTGCATTTTCAGGAGTTGTCACAAAAATTTTACTACACTACATAAAATGCCTTAGGGACCTTCGATTTGGTTCCCAATTGATCAAAAGAGAACATAAATGGAGTTTTAGTTGCTTGGGAGGAGTTTCAGAACCCCTAAATAGCTCAAAAGACCAATATATATCACAAAAATCACCCTTTTACTATTCATTTTCACTTTTAACCTTAGTAAATTCTACACCTCTACAGAGAAGATGGTGGTCCTGATTAGGAAGCATTGTTTTGAGCTCAGTCATTGACATCAACGCCTGACCGATTACACACCTCCGGTAAGTATCCGTAAAACTACCTCGTGAATTTTACAATTTTGAATTTCATGTATTTTTGTATCTTTTATAGCCCTTTGAATTCTAGGTCGAATCCAGGATTTTAGATCGCACCGTATCAAACCCGCGTCGCATTTGGTTTCTCCCAGATTGCATCCTGTTTTCCCTGATTTCTGCATCGCATCTAGTATTTTCTGAATCATATCCAGTTTGCCCCATTTTGGATTAGTTTAGATTGTGAACCTAGGGTTATCTCTTTCCTGTATTTTAGGATCGTACCCCATGTTTGGGGTCACATCCAGGATTTTTGAGATTGCACCCAACATTCTCCATCACATCCTGTTATTCCAAGATTGTATCTTAGAAAAGAGATCACACCCTGTCTATTTGTGTACTTGGTGGGACTGATTGGTGGTATCTTGATGCCAGATAGAGGACATAACATTGCCAAAAAAAAAAAGGTTGATTTTGAGGTAGTTGCATTTCAAGGGACATATCCACGGTGTGTGCTTGTCGTAGCCATACTATTGTTAGATGATGAGCAGGAGGTGGTGGTCTATGTAGGATTATGATCATTGATTGGTTTACCTGATATAGGGGTAAATCAGAGGTTATTGACTGCTCTTGCTGAGATATTTCACTCAGAGCACAACACCTTCCATCTCTCGATCAGGGAGATGACAGTCACACCTGAGGACATGTGGCATATACTTCGAGTCCCAGTTATGGGCCGCGAGGTGCATTTTGAGGAGTCTTTAGCCATTTCCATTGGTGCAGCTCATTATTTCTTCCAGGATGACACTATTGATTGAGGAAACATTTCATGGGACTACATGTGCAATCACTATGATCATCTATCTGTATACATGGCGGGACTGATTGGTGGCATCCTGATGCCAGATAGAGGAAAACATGGATTCCTTGTAGGATGGGTGGATATGCTTGAGTAGATGGTCATCTCTAGATGAATATTTGCATGTGGTAGCTGTATTCTAACCCATATATATCAGGAGCTCCATGAGATTATGTATGAGTATACCCGGAGCATGACTACAGGGATCTTGATTTTGCAGATCTGGGCTTGGGAGCACATCCCAGTGACACGACCCATTATAGATAGGAAGCAAGCACCTGAGAAACCTTATGTATATATGTACGCAGGTTTGATGCAGCAAACCCATCTAGGCAAGGTAGAGTACTGGCATAATATTTTTGATGATATGACAGAGGTAGTATGGAGATCGTATTTGGATTGTAAGGAATGGAGATCTGATGCTAGACAGGTTCCATTTTTCTTCCAGACTAAGTACCTGATCGGGATGACCAGACATGTCATAGAGCATTTTGTATACACCCAAGTTTTGAGACATTTCAGTCGTCAATAGGGTAGGAGCCAGGATATGATAGTATATGCTAGATTTCATGATGAGGCACCATTGTGGGGCATCTAGCTAAGATATGAGACCGCTCATTAGGAGATTAGAGACATGGTTGGAGTTGATTGGGATCTTTGGCTTGATGTGGCAGATGTAGGCTGTTTAGATGGATACTTAGCAGAGATGCTCCAGCATCCATTTCCAAGGTTCACAGTTCCTGAGGAGGCCATTCCTCATATAGAGAACCCTATAGATTATGAGCCTGATGATCACCCTGTCAGAGGTAGAGGAGGAGCACAGAGAGATAGGGGTGCTGGGGGAGGGTGAGATGGAGGTAGGGATGGAGATAGAAGAGATGGTAGGTTCCCTCCTCCAGATGATGGGGATGATGGTGGAGATGATAGGGGTGGTGGGGCTATAGGTGGTACTGGAGAGGTGGCCAATGGCAGTAGAGAGGGTTGATGCACCTGCTTCAAATTTTTTCCTCCCAAGATGGATCTAGGGCCTTTACTTATAGGGGAGGAGTAGAGACAGTAGTAGCCACTAGATAGGTCATAAGATAGGCCTTTAGGGAAGGATTCTGGCAGGGGTTCAGGCAGGGACAAAGATCGCTTATCTCAGTGTGAGCAGGAGAGAGAGAAGCTTAGGGCCCAAATTATGACATTAGAGGCTAGACTTATTGCAGTAGATGCTAGGATCACAGTAGTAGATGCTTTTCTTGCTGATCAAGATACACAGCTGGAGAGGCTTAGAGCAAAGCGAGATACATAGGATCAGACTGTAGTCCATTAGGCACAGAGGGCTACATATTATTATGATTTATACCATGCTACAGTGCCAGAGGGATAGAGAGCTATATCATTTTCATGACTAGCACAACACTCAGAGGGGGCCATGCCTCCTCCAGCAGTTCCATTTGTACCACCTCCACCTCCTCCTCCAAATCAGGGAGAGGGAGGAGCCAGAGCTGATTTTGTATTGTGTCACATATTTATATTGTATATCTAGATCCTTCTGAGATCATTCTTTTGTATGATGACACTTATACATGTATATCTGATTCTTTCTAACATTTTGATACTCGGATACTCTTTGTGTAGACATGTGCTACAGTTGTGATTTGTACCATGTTTTGAGATATTTATCTGATGCAGCTTTTTCCAATTCTGACATGTTTTTATGAGTTCTCTTTGCTTTGATTTAGATGTTATTGCACATGTGATTAGATTTATTTTGGTCCTTAAATGAGTTAGATGATGACATAATTTATGTATTTGGATTTATCACTTATATAAATGTGTTTCAAATGATACTACGTGAATGTGCAAATGTATGTTTTTTTGAGTTTTTCTTATGCAAGTAAAAATGTATGGATGCACTTAGGATGTAGAAATAAAATGCAATGCATAAATGATTTGTTTTTGTATTTTTCTTCTATCTCATTTTATGAATGCAAAATGTATGCTATGGATGTGCAATGATATAAATATTAGTAATATTGAATTGATGTAATTAACTTGCATTTTTTGAAGAAAATTGAAATCATTTTGAGCTCAAAGTCCTTATGCATTTTCTTCTTTCAAAAAGGAATCATGCAATCTCTAAATGTAGCTATATGCAAACTTTTAGGACTTTTCACTAATTTGTAGATATTATATCATTTTTATCATCATTGGGCTCTTGTTGGAATAGATACCACCTGATAGTACAATAATCACTAATACCCACTGATATTATGAAAGTATGAATACTATGTTTATTGGATGAAATATCAGAAATAGACTTAGGCATCAAGGCATAGAAGCCAGGATGATAAGTTAGTCACCTTCCTTTTACTATATTAGAATCTGAGTAAGGTAAGATATTGGAACCGCGATGACCTTGAAAATTCATATCCTATGTTACATTATGCTTCATATACCTTAGTGAGAATCTAAGTTTTAGAAAACAAACAAGGAAATTGTTTCAGCCTCACCATAGTTTACACATAACAAAGATCAAGATATATGTGGCTATCCACTCATGGTGGAAGCTCTTACCATAAACATCCAAGTTAGGTGAAATTTATAGGATCCTTTGGAATAATCACCATACACAGAAAACCAAGAAAATGTTACGTCCCATGTCCTTGTGACTCTTTGTCTTTGTGCAGACGTCATGGAGTAACTCAGAAGACATAACAACCATCAATCAAAAATAAATCAAAGAAAACTCACAACTTCTTATATGCCCTTAGTTAAAGCATCATCGGAATATAAAAGAGTCATAATCAAACCAAGATCAAACTGTGTGCTTAAGTAGTATTTGAGAAATACTATTGATTCATTTGTCAAGCGCAGTAGAGATTCATCAATCAGAAATGTGGAATTTAAGGAATATTTATTCCATGTTTATGTATTTTTCCTATTTTCAATCTAATATAGGTCTTAGGAACATCGTTTATGTTAGTGCAATGTGTGTGCCAGATAGGTGGTTTGGAAAGACACACCCATGTTTCGTGAAAGTGACAGTTTGGTGCAAGTATCGAGAAGCATCGTGTCACAAGACAAACCATCCTATGACAACCTAGCAGATGCTACCTAACATGCTAGCAAAGATACCCCCAGTGCGAAATGATTTGTTCTCTAAGACAGAAATGTAGACAAACCCCAAGCAAGGATAGGATATTCGTAAGGAAACAAAGTAAACTCTTAGCACTGGTGTAACCGTGAAGGCCTAGTATTAGCAATGTATTGATAGGTAGAGTGCTGAATACAAGTGACGCCTGATTGGTAGGTTTTCACCACTTGGAAAAACTTTCTCTTTCTTTTTGCTACCATGATGTCTGTTTTACCAAGTTGTCATCAAGGCACTTTTCTCTTTTTCAATTTTTTTTTGCTATTTTTTCTTTTTTGAATGTTTTTGTAGTATCAAGGCGCCTTTTTGCCAGGTTTTCACCAAGGATAGCTTTTATTCATGACTTTTTCCACTGTTTTTGGATTTCTTCATAATCAATTTTCTGATGTTTTTGGTATTTTCTAAATTTTCACTGCACAGGCTCTGCCAGCCAAACATCAAGCGTAGAACCGCTTCAAATGTAGAGTATTGATAGGATCTGGAAGAATGTCTCCCTTAGGTGTAGCTAGTTGATAGGCTCCAATCCCAAAAGTAGCAGTGATAACATAAGGTCCTAGCCAGTTAGGTTCAAACTTTCCCTTATGTTCCCTCTTTGACTGGTTCTTAGGATTCTCCTTTAGGACGAGATCCCCCACTTGAAATTGTCATGGTTTGACCTTTTTATTGTATCCTTTGGACAATCATGCTTGGTACACCTCTAGATGATCAAACGCATGTTGCCTGCGCTCATTAAGTAATTCTCGTGCATTCACCCTATCGATGCGGTATTGTTCATTAGTAACAAGACCTTGTAAAGATATCGGCAAAGATGGGATTTAAACCTCAATAGGTAGTACTGCTTCAGTGCCATAGACCAGGGCAAATGGCATGGCTCCAGTTGGTGTTCTGATGCTTTTTCTGTAGGCCCATAGTGTCAGATTTAGTTGTAAATGCCAGTCTCTACCAGACTTACTCATAGTTCAGTGTAGGATCTTGAGAATATTCTTGTTAGATGCCTCATCCTGTCCATTACCTTGAGGATAATAGATTGAGGAGCAATTTTGAGTGATGTGGAACTGTTCACAAAGGTCATTAATGTCTTGATTTTAAATTGACCCCCATTGTCTATTACAATTGAAGAGGGTATCCCATATCTACAGATAATGTAGTTCAAGATGAACATATCCACCTGTTTTCCAGTGGCTTTGATTAGTGGCATGGCCTCGACCCACTTCATGAAATACTCAGTGGCCGTAATGATGAACTTGTGTCCATTTGAAGAATTAAGATATATTTGTCCAACCAAGTCAAAGACCCATTACTGAAATGGCCAATGTGTTATGAAAGGTATAAGTTCTCTAGCAGGAGCATGGATGAGATTCCCATGCATTTGGCATTTATGACACATCTTTGAAAAGTGAATAGCATCTTTTTCCATTGTAGGCCAGCAATAGCCTACTCTAAGCAGTTTCTTTGCTAGTGAAAAGTCGTTTGAATGTGATCCACATATACCTTCATGGACTTCTTTTAAAGCATGATCTGACTCTTTGTGTTCTAAACATCTAAGAAGTGTACCGTCAAGACCTCGTCTATATAAGTTATTAGTTATGAGGACATAATGTGATGTTGTCCTAATCAAGGCTCATTTTTTGTTCCTAGATAGATCATTGGGAATGGTTTGGTCAGTTAGGTAAGAAATGACTTTAGCATATCGAGATTGGTCATGGGCATTTAAAGCATAGATTACTTGGTGTTCAGGGGTATCAAAGGCTGGATAGGATAATTCTTCCACCAAGAAGTCATAGAGGAATTCATTCTCCTCCAGTTGTAACATGGATGCCAAGGTAATCATAGCATCTATAGCTTTGTTCTATCTTTTGGGTATCTATTGGAATGTGATGAAGACAAAGTACTTCTTTAAGTCATCAACCAGTTTCTTGTAGGGCATCAAATTTTCATCTTTCATCTGATAATCTTCATTGACTTGATTGATAATGAGCTGGGAGTCACCGTAAACATGTAACTCTATGGTTTCCCATTCCATGGCAAGCTTAAGACCATTTACCAATGCCTCGTATTTAGAAATGTTATTTGTGCTTGGAAACATCAATTTGTAGGACTTGGGTATCTTGTATCCTTGAGGAGTTATGAATAGAACCCCTGCTCTAGAGCCTTGTTGCGTGAAAGAACCATCAAAGTACATATTCCATAGATACTTAGTTAGATGCATAATTATTTCATCAGGGAATTCAATTCTTAGAGGTTCATCAACTTGGAGTGGTGAATCAGCTAATTGATCTGTGAGGACTTGTCCTTTAATAGCCCTCATGTCCACATATTCAATGTCAAATTCACTTAGAATGAGGACCCACTTTGCTAGATGTCCTGTTAATGCTATTTTTCTTAGGAGGTACTTCAAAGGCTCTATCTTTGCAATGAGCCTTACTGTATGTGATAGCATGTAATGTCTTAATTTTTGTGATGCAAAGACAACTGGTAAGCATTCTTTCTCAATAATGCTGTGATTGAGTTCATAGGAAACTAGTGTTCTACTAATGTAGTAGATTTCTCTTTCTTTTTTAGTTTCATCCTCTTGTGTGAGAAATACTCCTAGTGATGTGGTTGTAGCTGAAATATAAAGGAGTAATGGCTTTTCTTGAATGGGTGCCATAAGAATAGGAGGAGTAGCCAAGTACTCTTTTAATTCTCTGAAGTTGGCTTCACAATGTTCATCCCATTTGAAAGTGAACCCTTTATGTAGTAATTTGGTAAAGGGTTGTGCTCTGTTGGCAAGTTGGGACATGAAACTCCTGATTGATTGAAGTCTCTCTTGTAATGTCCTCATTTGACTAATGTTGCATGGAGGAGTCATCTCTAGTAAAGCTTTGACTTTTTCAGGGTCTACCTCAATTCCTTTTGCCCAGACAATAAATCCTAGGAGCTTTCATGATTGGACCCAAAAGGCACATTTCTTTGGATTGAGCCTGAGTTAAAATTGCTCCATACGATCCAATATTTTCCGCAAGTCAATGATATGAGTGCTTCTTTCCTTTGATTTAGCTAAGGTGTCATCCACGTAATCCTCCATGTTTTTGTGCATCATATCATGGAATATATTGGTAATTTCTCTTTGACATGTAGCACCTGCATTCTTTAACCTAAATGACATAACATTTCAGCAAAAGGTGCCCCATGCGCATGTAAATGTGGTCTTCTCTTGATCTTTAGGAGAAATTTTAATATGATTGTAGCCTGAGAAACCATCCATTAGTGAGTACATTTGGTAGCCTGCTATGAGGTCTATGCTCATATAAATATTAGGCAGTGGAAAATCATCCTTAGGACATGCCTTGTTTAAATCTCTGAAGTTTGTATAGATCCTAATAGATTTATCAGATTTAGATACTAGGACCACATTAGAAATCCATCCTGTGTAAGTGATGACTCTGATGAATACAACTTTTAATAATTTCTCCAGCTCTGCTTTTACTAGTAATGCAAAATGAGGATGCATCTTTCTTAGTTTTTGTTTTACAGGTTTAATCCCGGGACCTATAGATAAATGATGAATGATTAAATTAGGATCTAGCTGAGGCATATCTATGTAATACCATGCAAATATGATCTTATTTTCTTTCAAGAACTTAGTCAATTGTGTCTTCTCCTCTTGTGACAAAGATTGTGCTAGGTGAACTATTTGAGGAACTTCAGTCGTGCCCAAGTTAACTGGTTGTGTTGGTTCTATCAGAACTGAAGACCTTTCTTGAAAGTGCTCTGGGAGGATATCAAGAATCTCATATTTTGGTTCCTTTAAGAGGTTTTCACCATCAGATACGTCTTTTGTTTTTACTTTTTTAGAATCTGACACTGCCACAATGTGGTTTTCACCGTCAGTTCTTTTCTTCTTTTTATTTTTCAATTTTTGATAGAGAAACTTGATATCCTCCTACGACATGTTCATGTTCCTTGCATTGGTGGAAGAAGGGTAAGGTTCACAAGTATTTAGATAGAAATCCAAAGTGTAGTCATTAGGGAAGTCGAGGACAGGAGTAGGACCTATATTAGTCCAATCAATTAAGTCTGGGTTTATCAAAGACAAGGAGTCAAAATCTGGGAAGGATAGCATCGTGTTAGCATCAAGAATATTAATTGACATGGCATGTTTGGTTAGGTTAATCTCTTCCATGTTTAGATCAATAAGAGTTAGATCGTCATTATTAAAGTTATTGTTAGTTATATGTGGACCGAACTCTAGTGAATCATCAGTGGAGTATTCTTCTTCTTCATCTCTTTGTAAGAGGAGGCTCCTAGATTGTCGCCTTTGAATTTCTTCTAGACCTAAGAGAATACTAGTATCTTCCTCAATGATTGGGGGAAGGAATTCCTTATCTTCTTCAAGAATATCAACAATGTTAGGAGTGGTGTTAGAATCTTCTCTATATGTTGAAAGAGCTACGAACATGTGAATCACATCTATTTCAATGTCCTCTATGGTGATAGATAGCTCATCCCACTCATAATTATGAGAGTCAGTTACTTTGTCATCAGACCTGTTCAAGAATTCAATAATAGTTACCTGGTGTACCCTATTAGCCACTTGTAGATCAAAATTTGGTAAATCAAGGACATGTGAAATTTTGACTAGTTGCCCCCAGTTAGGATGTAAATCCTGTTATTGAGGTGTGGCTTCAGTAGCTGTTGCGACCAATGGTACTGCTGGATTGTCTTCTATTGTTTCTTCTACCTCTTGAATAGGAGTTTGTGCTAACAAAGGCACGTGAAGGTCTTGTGGTACTTCAAATCTTGGTACATTGCGCTCACCTTGATATTTGGGATTCTTCGTACCAACATGTAATAATATTTCATAGGACCATGGTTCCATCTCTATTTCTTTTGTTTCATCACTCCCTTTATCAGAAACTAGACTATCTCATGAAGAAGGGTCTTCAGATTTAGTATTGAAACCTAACCCTATTTTATCTTTGGTATTCCAAAATTCCATGTGTATAGGTTCAATGAGTCCTTTTCCTTTGTCACCTAAAGGTCCTTTTCCTTTATATCCCATTTTTTTGAGGAGATCATATCCTTTTCCATACTTCTCTGGGGATATTTCCACATGTTTTACCTCAGCTTCCTTTGGTTCTCCCTTGTAAAGCCAGGCCAAGACTTCCTATTCTTCTATGTTATCTAAAGAAGATGTGGATGCCTTAACCATGCCAGTTGCTTTGTGGATTTCTGGCATTCAAGATATAGCATGTGTGAATGATGAGGAAGGTTTTCCATAGGATCTTGGTGATACTGAAAGTTTTGTCAATGATGGGGTCATGTCCAGCTTGTATTCTCCCATACCTATTTCTTCAAGTTTTAAGGTATTTCCAAAAATTTTCATCACCATGTCTTTGGTAGTCTTAGGAGCAATCTCATCCATAGCTTCCTTGTTATGCGGAACCATACTACCTACCTTAATATTGTTGCAATATAATTGGCATCTACAAATATTATCACTTCCACACCATTATGTGGGAACTTAATACATTGGTGGAAGGTAGATGACACCGCTTGCATTTCATGAATCCAGGGTCTCCCTAACAGTATGTTGTAAGCCTGGGGTAGATCTAGAACTTGACATATGACATTCCTTTCAACCGACCTGACTCTGTTGGGTAGAACAATAAGGCCTTTAGATGATCTTTTTTCCTCATCATAAGATCTGATAGTGATTTTTCTTCTAGAGTCAATGGTCTATTTTGAGAGACCCAGCTTCCTGATTAGATTAAGGGTACAAATATTCAATCCTACACCTCCATATATCAATACACATCTAACATGGGATTTATGAATGAGGACTTCAATATGAAGGGGCTGATTATGTGGATGTGTCAATGATTTATCATCCTCTTCAGAAAAGGAGAGATAATGCGGTGCTGAGATGTGATTAACCATCACTTAGAATTTTTCTATATCAAGGTCCTTTGGCACATTTGCAGCATGTAGGGATTTTTCAAAAATTTTCCTATGTACTATGGAGATTTTAAGCAACTCAAAGATGGAAATTTTAGTAGAGGTTCATTGCAATTGATCCACCAGGTTGTACTTTGTTACAGGAGTAGTAACTATTTGTTTTGTCACCATCGATTTAGAGATAGTGACAATGGGTACTTTGGAAGTTGTTGCCGGTTTTGATGAGGAATTGGGTCCTTTGATTGTGACCTGTGCTTGACTTTGGGTCACATCAATTGATTGGGAAGATGTATTTTGAACAACTTTGATAGTGATCACATTAATTGATTCAGTTTTAATGTCTAGCATGTTAATCACATTATCATTTTTAGAGTAGGCGTAGTTCACTTCATTTCCTTTTCCTTTAGATGCTTCCCCTTTCTCATAATTAGGGAACAACTTGTTAAATGTTGTATGATCTTTGTTAGTGGTGTGTCCTTCCACTTTGATCTTTCCTCCCCCGAAAAGGTCTTGAATAACATGTTTGAGTTTAAGACAATTGTTAGTCTTGTGTCCTTTGTTCTTATGAAAAACACAATATGAATTGTCATCCCACCACCTAGGTTTGACTTCTGGCTCCCATGGTTTGGAATCTGGGATCATGAGAACTTTGTTTTCTAATAGTGTCTTCAAAATAGTTTCAAGAGGCTCTCCCAAAGGAGTAAATGTTCTTTGAGGTTTGGGAGTCCATGGTTGACCCCTGTTATTCTCATTGTTTGCTTTAGGTATGGTGGTTGTTACCTTGGCATCTTTGCTTGCTTGCATGCTATTTGTTAGGTTAAACACTTCAAGTTTAGGACTAATATTGGATGCATCTACTACTCCATCGTTAAATACATTTTTATTATGTTTCCACCATTTTGGTTTGTTATTGGGGTTGTTAGATTTGTTTTTTCTTTAAAGAGTGATTTCTCCCTTTTTAACCATGACTTCTTCGATACATATGGCATTCTTGATCATCCTATTGAAGCTAGGGGAGTCTTGCATTTGCAATGCGTAGTTCAACTCACGTACCAAGTTATTAACAAAGATTTCCATTTTCTCAGATTCGGGAATAGCCCTTGAATATCGTGCAAATATTTTCCTCCACCTTTGTAGAAAGTGTGTAAAGGATTCGCCAGTCTTTTGTTTAGTGTTGCATAGATCCATCATAGTCACATCATGTTGTATATTATAGGATTAATGTTGGATAAATCATTGAATTAACTCCTCAAAATTTTTTACCTTAGGTGTAAGTTTCAAGAACCACTCCATGGCGTTGCCTCCTAGACTTCCGGGAAAGATCACATAATATGTTCATGCATGTATTCTATGCTTAGAGCACATAATTCTCTCACGTGGTCATGTGGATCGGTCTCTCCCGTATATTTGTCATATTTTGGTCTTGCCATGTTAAGAGGAAATGGGACCATAATAATACTCTTGTCGAAAGGAAATGGACAAATGGAGTCCAAAGAGTATTTCATCTTAGGTTTAGTCTTTTCCTATTTCAGAGTTGCAAGCTTTGTTTGCATCAAGGTTAGTTTTTTGGCGAGAACAGATATAGGAGTTTCCAACGTCAATCTTCACCAATCATCTTTTCCAACGTCTTTTGGAATTTCTTGCTCTGTTTGTGTTTATTGTATTCTTCTTCAGTGATGTCTTCCTCACTACCTAAATCAAACAAAGGATGGTCAAAGCGTGGTTCTTCTTCCTCATCGCTATCTTCGTGCTTTTGGTTTTTATCATTATTGTAGTCCTCAAAATCCTTACTCCATTCATTAGTAATTCTTTCCATTTTTGGAGAGTCTAAATCGAACAGGGAACCATGAGATGTTTCTCCTCATTGAAAGTGTAATGATCTTGGAGGTGCTTTTGATTCTTTAGAAGTGTACTTGTTGCATCTTGTGTTAACCATGTATTTGGATCTCAACTTCGTCAAAGTTTCCCGGTAGTGTCAAGTAGAGTCTCAAATCGTTCAAGTGAGTGTGTCTACGTAGAATTTTTGTTTGTGTTTTGGTGGAATTAAATGATTCCAGCGTCAAAGGGTTAGAATTCCCTGATAGTGAGCTGGGAATCAAGTTGTTTTGAAAAGTAGATAGACCACATGTATTGAGACTGATTGCGAGAAACTGATAGGACATGCAAGGTAGATGTCTGAAAAAGTGTTTTGACACAGCAACATGAAAACTAGAAAAGACAACAGGGACAAACAAAAGAGCCAAAAGGGTATCCAAATCTACTAAGGTTTTATGAGAAATTCATTTGTAAGTGCCCACTGTCCTAGATGCGAGCCAAGAAATATAGTATGCGAGCTTCTGATGACCTAGGATGCAAGCTTTAACCCTAGATGCGATGAAGTGCTGACTAGATACGATGCATGATAGTAGATACGAGCCAGGAAATTTAGGATAAAATTTTTTGATGTTTCTGTCAGATTTTGTCAGTTTCATAAAATGCGTTTTGGACGTTCGTGAAGTTTGTTTGATCTGTGATCGTGTTCGGAGACTTGCTGGTGAGTGAAAAACACATGTAGATCTAGGATTGAGTTTTATTTCTTGTTTTGAATGATTTATTTTGTTAGTGATCTTTCAGACACATCAAGCAGATTTGCATTGTTAGGGGTGAACAGACTCATGCTTACGCCCTATTTTCTAGGTAGAGGATGAAAATCCTTTCTCGTTGACTTAGGTACACACTCAAAAGCTAATCAGAATATGGCCATCACCAAGCATGCAATGGATATAGTCATGATATCATATTAGCTGACTCCAAATGCAAGTGAGGGCACGGTATGACGAGTGTCTTGGGGCAATTACTTTTTGCCTTGCACAAGGATTATCACCCTTTCAGAGATGAATTGGGTAGTTTGTCTATGAACTTCATTGTTTATGATGGGGCAATCTGTTCAAAATTGTCTCTCATAGAATCACATAAGGAAAAATTGAGGCATATAGCCCTATGAGTACTCAAATATGTGTAGTCTCGCAAGCAAGATTCAAGCGGCTCTTCTCTACACATACCCAAGAATGTTCAAGGAATGATGTAAAAATTCTGAGAACAAAACTGACTCCGTCTTTCGAGGCTTTGGCCTACGAGGAAACAATTATTTATAGTGAGTTGGAAGGGTTGGTGTAAAACATGTCCTCACTTGGGTCATTCCCAAGAGATTTTTTCCTCAACCCACAGGCCCTCTACTATTTAATAAACATACAAAGGATTGGCAAGCATAGGATTTCTAGATTTATGATTCTTCAAAAGAAGAAGAGCATACTCTCCTAGTCCATGTCATTTTCTCCAAAGATACTTCAAGAAATGTTCATTCCCTCAAGCTATGTTGAGCCTTATTTAGATATTCCTAGTTTTAATGAAAACACAAGTACTTGAAAGCAAAGTTTGATTGTTTAGTTGACCACAGTTCTGAGTGATTTGCTTGTTCAATTACTGCTTTCCAAAATTTAGACAATGAATTTGTTCAATTATCCCACAAAATTTAATGCTTTGTTTTGTTCAATTACTTTCTCAAAATGAAGTTAAACAGTGAATTTTCTTTGTCTTGTTCAGTTACTCCATTTTGTTTTCCCATTTTAAATCAATGTTTGATTTTATGATTTTCCTCTAAAGGAAAAGAGCATACTTATCTAATCGATTTAACAAATGAGAAGAAATGTGTTCTTAGTTTGAAAGAAAAAAATGAAATGGAGGTCAAGATAAGGGGATGGCAACCTGAAAAACCACAAGTTAGTATCCTCTTTCCCAGTCTTTCAGCTCTGATAGCAATATGCAAACATAGGTTAGACTGCTCAAAAGAACAAAAACCAAACTGTTCCAAATTTTAGAGGTTAGGCAATAGGGGACGCAAAATTTTTAACCACATATGATCCTAGAAATACAGGATACAATGAAATTTACTAGATGTGAGCCTCTGCTACCAGATATGATAGAGTGCTAATCAGATGCGAGCCTTTATTGGAAACAACCTAGGAAATCCCAGATGCGAGCCTAGATTTCTGCGATGCGAGGGTGTATCCTGGATGTGAGCTTTTAAGACCAGAAACAAGCCTGAAACTGAAATATGGGAAGACAAATTAGTGAAAAATGATCTCAAAATGAGGCAAAATCTCAAATCCTACCCCACGGTGGGTGCCAAAAATGTGTGTGTTAAATTGTGCACCTATTACCTGTGACACAACACTTCAATAGATAATTGTGTTGGTGAAAATAGGGTTAGTAAAGCATGTAAATCCACTAAAATTGATCTATTTCTTTCTAACTAGGAGGAGTGTGAAAAATAACATAATAGCCCTCAGATTATGCCTTTTTCAATGACATATAAAACCTAGCATGAAAGATTCAATTAAAACTAAGAAGGATATCCAATAAACATGCATTCTAGCTCTAAAAATCAAGATTATAATATTGCATAAACATGGAAGCTAAAATGCAATATGAATCTATGTTAATCCTAACAGCATAACAATGTTTTTCAGTTCTAAAATTAAGTGCCATTCGAGCTCAAAAAATCATTCTATTTATAGAAGAAATGAGGAAAGAGAGGGGGGACAAGGGTCATTAATGGAGGTGTAAAAACCATTAATGAGGTGTAAGAGGCATTAATGCCAAAGGCATTAATGAGGCATGGTGGAGGGCATATGCACTAAATGAAAGCATTTAAGAGGAATGGTGAGGGTCTAAGAAGCATGGGTGAGCGTTTAGAGTCAAGCTTGAGAAAGTTGACTTTCTCAAGTGGGTTGAGTTCGTAATCTCAAAATTAGGAATGTGACAACATTTGGAAGTGGGTTAGGATAGGATTAATATTAGGATTAGTTTTAGCATGGGGGAATAGGTTGGGATGGGTTTGAACCCAGGGTTAAGGTGGTTGAGATAGGTTAGGCTTGGGTTTAGGGGAATATTAATGAAATGAATTATAATTAATATATTCATTCAAAAATAGGAAAATTAATTATTTAAGCCTTTGATTGCTTTAGATAATTAATTAGGACTATAGCCAATTAATTAGATTAATTAGGACTATAGCCAATTAATTAGATTAATTTAAGCTAGAAGATAGGGTTTTTTGCAAGTGATTAGATATAATAGGGATTTATTTAATTCCTTTTAAATTAATTACCTTAGCCATGTTTGATTTGAAATGATTTGAATTAAAGTTGATTGGTTTTGATTAGCTAAGGTGATTAATAAAATTTAGTGATTGGATCACTTAGGAAATTAAATTTGATTTGAATGAATTATGCTAGCCGATTGAAGAGTTGTCTGGACATAATTGGGGGTATGATCACACTTAGAGAAAATAGGGTCTATAGTCAAAGAATACCAAATCTAGGTGGTTACATGCTCCTCTCTATATTTCTATAATTCCTTCCACCATAAGACAACATGACCCTTCAGCTTAGTATGTGCTAACCTAACCCTCTATTGATCTCTAATGTCTTCAAGCTCAAAGTATTCTTCTATATCTCTAATCCAATCTATCAAATCTTAGAATGCAATGAACCAAAGAAGATAGAAATACCCATCCTATGACATTTACTTACTTGTGTCATAGCTCTCAACAACCTTTCTTCATCTACAGGTATCTCAGCATCTACAGTCTCAAGATCTTCAACAACCTCCTCAAATTCTTCTTCAGTCTCAGGATTTCTTCTCAATCCAGTAAACACATTTTTTTTTAATCTCAGTCCTCATCTCAACTCTGAAGTACTCCATCATTTTATCTAGCCTTCTAGGGATCATTCATCTAGGTGGAATCTTCCAATCCTAAGGTGTAAATACTTCTCAAACTATTGGTCTACACACCCACAATATGCCTTCAACACTTACAAACTAGTAGAAAACCCTTCCTATCCCCCTTGCACAAGTCCTTTATGATTGCAAGTCATATCTTCACTCTGCCACCTCACGATCAATAGGTCTAGGGCTTCCCAAGTCAGGAACTCAGATCTGCCAACATGGGAATCTCAACCTCACTCTACCTCAACCTTGTTCAACCTTATGCTCTGATACCATCTAATGGAGTCAAGGATAGAGAAACCTCAAGAAGATTGGTCCAACCCTTGCTGCCAATATGACACAACAGAAGAAATAAGAAAAAGAAGGAAGAAAATGATAAATTCAAGCTTTTATTATCATCAAAAAATCATTTACAATAGATCTACAACATGTTGTTTCATATGCCAGTCATACCTTTCAAGCAAACAGGCTTGATTACACTCAAAACCTCACAAATACTATAGAATCTAAGACAAATAATCTTATGAGATCACAACAAATAGGTCAGGACCCAAATATTTAGGAACAACCACCAAGGAAATAATTAAGAGATGCAATCATAAAATAACTTCGGCCTCAAACATAACAATTAGATGGCATGACCGCGCTTGGAAAAACCCACCGGAAGATTGAGAAACCTATCAAAATTACAATAGCCTACCAAGAAAATGAAGAATAGGAAAGACACATGGACAATCTTCCATAACTTATGCACGATGAAACCAAATGATGTGTGATCATAGGATAATATCTAGGAGGAATCTAAGAACAAATTCTCATGACTGCAATACAAAAGAACAAGCACAAATTGACTGCCAACCAAAACACTGGGATGATCAAACAAGAAACACAAAATATTTTTTTTTGATGCAAGATTTCCAAGACCTGAGATGCTCCTACATCACACATTCATTTTTCTTTCCCTTCAAATTAAAAATTTCATTTTTTCTTTCTTTCTTCTTTAGTTGCTCAACAAGTTCCTTTCTCTTATCCATGGATTTTTTCAACTTCCCTTTCAAAGTGGGAATTAAAATTTCATCTTCCTTAAGAGTCCTCTTCAATTCTAGAACTTCATCTTTTGACTGATCAAGATCTTCAAGTGCAACAAAGTGCTATTTTTGAATACTGTCTGAATCCATTGAATCACCTATCATGAGGACCTTCCTCAAATTGTTATACTTTCTCCAAGTAACTAGGCTTTGATACCAATTGTTGGTATTAAGGAACACTGAGAGGGGGGTTGAATCAATATTCTACAAGTTTTAACCTCATTAATTTGAATCTTCAACCATATAGAACATACAATGAAAATAAAAAATGATAAATCATAAAGCAATCATCCACAACAACATAAAACCAAGATGGGGATGGAACCCACAAATAAGAATACTCTATAGAATTATTATACCCTATTAAAGGTGTACAAAATGGAATGCACATGCATTTAAGCTTACAACCTAGAGCTCACTTCTCATATACAAAAGGATTACTACCTATATGATAAGTACAATATCATAGAACTAATTGAACTAGTACGCAACATCTAAAAATGCCAAAATAGTTCTAATTAGGTACACTATTTTGATTTCATGCACTTCATGTAATATCTTTTCTTTTCTCTAAATTGGACCTCAAATCCTTATCTGCGCATACCTTTTCACATGCACACCATGTACCAAAATGATCGAATATATCGATTATATTTATCTGCTATAGAGATTTTACCATTCATAGGTCAGCCTCAAGAACACTTCTTAAATAATGAAACCTATTATAACTGTCGGCTATGTTTGCATGAAAAACATAATTTTGACCAAAAATAATTGTACATGCACTATCTCACATGTCATCTCAACATCCTCAAACTCAAAAAATCACCACCAAATTTGATCTGATAGACCCACTTAAGGATCTATTACACCCTGTTATTGTTCTTCACTGTTTACCTAAACACTATTATATAGATCTTCATATCTTGAGCACAACATAAAATTAGACCTTGCGAATCTCAAATATTATATAATATACCTTCTCAAAGCTTCCTCTAGGTTTACACCTCAAAATACCAAACTATATACCAAAGACTGTCAAGTACTCTGTTCACTGCCCAACTTAGCTAAATCTTCATTCTGAATTCTGATTAGATCATATAAAGTTATGCAAATGCATGCAAAGATGTTATTTATCATAAATGAAAACACGTGAAGCATCTAAGCAGTGTCTCTTACCAACATGTAGAATTTGAAAATGGAACACTATTATAAGTGGGCATGGATGAAGGTACAGAGACACATGGAACACTTGAAGAAATAATGGGAATAAAAGGATTAACAATTTTAACATTTGTAGGATTGATGTTTTGAATGGAAGTAGTTATGATAGGTGGAGCATAAGTGTACACACTAGGAATGGAGGTATACATATGCATGATTTCAACACTAGTGATAGGTGGAATAAAACCTATCTCTTGGGCACAATCTCTAATATGCTTGACATTGCTATCAATGAGATGAGATTTACTATGCAAGATATCAACACCATGTTCATCACTATGAATCATCTTCCTCAAACCTTCTACAATAGAAATGGCCTCAGGTGTCAAGTTTTCTTGTCCTAACAATTGCTCAAATTTTTCAAACTAATTGGAAATCATTTGAAATTCCATAGGAGAAAATCTTAAGATCTCATCTTCATCATGGTAAGAGTGAGAAGAGTTTTTCTGAATAATAAGAGTGTTGAAAAGGCTGAATAAATGAAAGGGGGGTGAATCAGTTATTCCATTATACATTCTCAAACTTTTATTGGTTTTTTATACACATAAACTATTCAAATAATTAAGATTGATATAAGCATGAAAGAACAAGAACAATCAAAACCATAACACTAGATATAATGTGGAAACTGAAACTAAGAAAAACCATGGAGAAGTTAATTCTCATGAAAGTAAAAACTGGTTAAGGTGACATCGGTTAAATTGATTTTTAAAAGGGCTCACTATCATTTTTGTCACTAGTGTTTTGTTAGAGTAATAGTCTATCGGGGTTACTAATTTAAATCATTATGATCTAATTAGTAACTTCCCTATTCACTCTAGTTTGCTTAAGCTAACCTTAGGTAGTTTCTATTTCTGTTAGTTTCCCT
>MU226115.1:1100225-1112332 GCA_018584345.1 Thuja plicata
TTCTAAAGATGATGATTCCACAATAGTTGACAAGACCCTATACAAGTCTATGATTGGAAAACTCATATATCTTACTCAATCTAGACCTGATATTTCTAATGCAGTTGGCATTGTTGGAAGATTTGCATTTGAACCCAAGAAAAATCACCTAATGGAAATAAAAATAATATTCAGATACTTAAAAGGGACTATCAACTATGGTTTATGGTATCCTAACTCAGAGAACATACAACTTCATGTGTATACAGATGCAGATTGGGCAGGTTGTGTTGATGACAGAAAGAGTACATCAGGAGGAGCAATATTTCTTGGAGAAAGATTGGTCACTTGGACAAGTAAAAAGAAGAATTGTATCCCTCAGTCAACAATAGAAGCTGAGTATGTTGCAACAACATTGAATTGTTCAACAATGGTTTGGATCAAACAGATGATTAAAGACTTTGGTATACAAATTGATTATCCTATTGTTATTCACTGTGACAACACTAGTACTATCAATATGTCAAAGAACCCTGTGATGCATGCAAAGACAAAACACATTGAGATCAAATACAATTTTCTAAGAGAAAAAGTTGCAGATAGAGAAGTAAATTTGGATTATGTGAGCACTAAAGAACAATAAGATGATATTTTACAAAGCCATTATCAAAAGATACTTTTGAGTATCTCAGGGAGAAGTTGGGAGTAATTCCCTTTTCTGAGTCTGATTAGAATTTGCAGCAAGAACATCAGTCCTTGGTGACTGATGAATGGTTGACTCTTCTACTTCTAGAGTAGTACCTATGCTTAATGGTGTTTAATACCCTTTGTCATTGATGTTTAAGGGGGAGTATTATTAAGGGGAGCATATACTCTGGGGGAGTATACAGAGAAATAATAGTGAAGATGAACTTTTGATGAGGATATTGAGAAGATTGTAAAAAGAAGGAAGACACTTTGAGTTAATGATATCATGTGTTTCCATCAATGTCAAAGAGGGAGATTGTTGGAGATTTTCTTCTGTGCAAATAATTGATTGTATGTTTGTCATTAATGACAACATATAATATACAACAGTGTTCTATATGTAATAATCAGTATAGATGTTTTGGAGCTATACGTTTCCATTTCCATGGTGTATACATGTTCTAGATGCTATGTGCATTCACACCAAGTTAGATATGAAGTTTCAGTTGAGTTATGCTAATCAGTTATGACAGTTACAGAGACTGAAGACTATCTATGAAGAGCCGATGTAATTACATTATTTCTTGAGTTGCACCTATCTTTGGGATATGCGTGTTTGTATTAATGTTTAGTTATGAGTTTAATATAATTATCTAAAGGTTCCAAACATGTTCTATCAGAATCGTGAAGTTGGAGTTAATTTGGTGGAGCCGACTTTGTGAAGCGTCACATCTATTCAGTTTGAGTTGTGTATTTCTAATTAGGTTGTGTGGTTGATGTGGCCAAATAAAGAAGTATTGAAGGGAGTCCTAGAGCTGATGAAGATCACATCCTTGGGAGAAGATACTTATAGTAGTTTATTTGTTGAACTCCAAGTGTGAATGATAAGAATAAAGACATAAAAAGTATAGAACAAAATGTATATTGTTTCGGGACAGTAGAGACATTTCATTCATTAAGAAAAGAGCTATGTGAAGAAGTGGAGATATACAATACACTGGAAGTGATCAAGAAAATAGGTCTGCTCAAACAGTTCATCTATCAGATATAGTGTATATATGTTCTACTGAAGGTTGCAACCTTCATCATTTTAGCAGTGAGCTTTTGGACAGTGAGTCCTCACCCCTAACAGGATTACTTGTAAAAGACTCCTAACAGGGTTCGAACTTTAACTAGGTCTTTGTACTTATTGAATTTTAAAGAAAAAATCCTAATAGGGTTGTAAGATCTCTTAACAGGGATAATTATGCTCAAGTACAGTTCTTTGTGGGTGCTAATTCCCACCGAGGTTTTTACCTATTTGGTTTCCCCATAACCAAAATTGTTGTGTTCTCTATTGTGTTATCTGAATGTGCATTTTCTTTATGTTAATTTATATCTAAGTAAAGAAAAGAATTAAAGTAGCTGATAACTGATTCACCCCCCCCTAAGTTATCCTTTGGGACTATTCCAACACCAACAAGCATCACCATGCACGCGTGCTGACCGAGATCCCTCAAGCATCATCAAGCCACAACACATGCTGAGAAACACATGCTAAGAAATGCTTCTACCAAGCACCAGTATGTGCCAAGCCCTTGAGTGACCAAGCATTCTTTAATGAGTGAGCCCCTCGGCCAACACTCCAATCGAGAAACATTGCAAGAACTCTAAAAAGAAAATCCAAGATGCTCCTGCATCACAAAGATATAATATCCAATGAACTCACGGATAGTAACAACTTTTATTAAGCAATTCCAATGAAGATCATCAATTAAAATATCTTCTCTACATCTATAATACTTCTCAAATACAATCTGGTAGCTTCCACACTTCACTTTCCACCCTCCTAATCAAGAAAACAACTCTCACTTTACAAGTTTACTATAAGAAATTAGGTGTGCCAATTAAGACTTCCCCAATGCACAAATAATTACATAACCCCTTACTAAGATACACATGGTACCTTCAACAAGTAAAAATCAACTACAAATCATCAAATATAATCCAAGATCCACAATCCACTCTTGGTATCCATAATACACGCTACATCTCTGAAATCATTCCCAAATAGGTCTTCTCTAGAACACATGCCACAACTGACATCGTCAAGAGTCTTGCAACCCAAGAATCATAAAAAAAATTCCTTGACATGTCTCTTAACATTACCCAAGCTCACATAACATGAAACATGCTCACACCTAATATATCCACAAAACTCAGAGACTAACTCTGTCACAATTCTCTGTCATTGTTCTATAAACAGTCTTCACCAAAACCATTATAACTCAAACAAACATAAACATAAACTTAAGAGAAATTAGATATAAGATGCCAAATTTTCCCTTAATACATATCTATTTTCACATCCTTTGATAGTCCATACAATGTCTGTACATGACTTTCAGTCTCGCATTTGTCTGTGAAAACAATCTTACTAAGACTTCAATTGAACATATGTTGACATCAATGAAAAAACATGAATGCCACCAACTCCAACAGAATCCAATTCCAAAAATATCCCCCTTTGGCATTGATGTAGACACATGAGAAAATCCATCAATCCAAAAGTACCACTCTTCACTACCCTCTTCACAACTCTCCCTAAAATAGTAGGGATTTTCCATTGAATCTCTCCCCCTTTGACATCAATAGAAAAGGGTGCCATAAATCTATCTCTGACCATCCTTCCTTTGCAAGGTGTAGCTTTTTAAAATCTTCATGCCTGCAATAGCTAGGTGCTGAAACACTCAAATGTATTCTATTTTGTTCCTATGATCACTCCCCTTGGGGAGTGGATCCATACATCAAGTCCAGTAAATGATATAACTCTGAAATCATTTGGACTGATTCATTCCTACATCAATATAATCAAAGGCATCCTTTGGCAAAGGATTTTTAAATATATCTACTATTTGTTTCTTTGTGCTGATATATTCCAATCTAATCTCCTTCTCTGCAACCCTGTCTCTCAAAAAATGATACTTAATTGAAATATGTTTAGTCTTTGAATGCATAACTGGATTCTTTGACATCTTCATTGTGCTAGTGTTATCATAATGAATAATCATTGGCTCTTTAAAATTTATCCCAATGTCCTTCAAGATCTACTTCATCCAAACAATCTATGTGAAATTTATAGAAGCAACAACATACTCTGATTCAGTAGTAGACTTAGCTATACAATCCTACTTCTTACTTAACCAGGAAACCAACATTTTACCAAGAAAAAATGAACCACCACTTGTACTCTTTCTATCATCAACACTTCCTGCCCAATCAACATCAGTATAAGCATGCAAAACAAAATCATTAGTTTTTTCATACCATAAGCCATATTCTAGTGTTCCTTTTAGATATCAAAATATTATCTTTACTTTAGCAATTTGAGTTTCTTTAGGATCTGCTTGATATCTTGCCACAATTCCAACTGCATTAACACTTTCAATTATATTCCCCAATCTCAGATTGAAAAATTTATAAGCCTTTCTCTTAGTGGAATAACCAAGGAAGATCACTTCATCACTTCTAGAATCAAACTTTCCTATCTCATCATCACTTTTGATATAGCATTTACTACCAAATATTCAAAAACATTTCATAGTAGGAGCATGATTAAACTATAGTTCATAAGGACTCTTATTAGTACCTTTTTTGATCTTAATTCTATTCAAAGTGTAGACTACAGTACTAACATCTTCTCTCCAATGAAAATTCAACATATTTCCTTCAAGAAACATAGTTCTGGCATCATCTAATATAGTTATATTTCTTCACTCTACAATCCCATTCTATTACAGTGTCCTTGGAGAGGATGTTTGTCTGTATATTCCATGCTCTTCATAGTAGGTATTGAACACATCTGAAATAAACTCTTCACCTTTGTCTAACCTTAAACATTTTATCTTCAAAACTAATTCATTTTCAAGTTTTCCTTTGAAAATATTGAATTGATCAAAAGCCTCAAATTTCTCTCTAAGATATGTAACCCACCTCATCCTAGAAAATTCATCAACAAAAAGTATGAAATACCTTTCACCATAGAAGGATCTTGTTCTCGTAGAACCACATAGATCTGTATGCACCAGATCCAACTTCCCTTTTGCTGAGTAAGATTTTCTTTTAAAACTACTTCTAGTTTGTTTCCCCATCACACATTCTCTACGCATAGTGTTAGAAGGTTTCACAATCTTTGGTATATCTCTAACATCATTTTTCATATTTTCTTTCACAATGTTATCAAAATTTATATGACAAAATATTCTATGACATTACCAACTATCATCAACCTTTGCAACAATACAAGAAACTTCTATAGTATTTATCTCAAATACATTATCTCTTGACTTAGTACCAAATGCGATCAAATCTCCTTTCTGACTTCTTATAGAACATTTCCCATTTTTTAACTTCAAATGATAACCCTTTTCTACAAGTTGTCCAACACTCAACAAGTTATGCTTAAGTACATAAACAAGAAATACATCATCAATATTGGTTTTACCATCAAGAGAAATTGATCCCAATCCAATGATAAACTTAGGAGTATTGTCACCAAATATGACTACACCTCCATCATATTTAGTTATATGAAAAAACTTTTTTCTATCTCTAGTCATATGATGTGAGCAACCACTGTCTAGGATTTATTCAGATTTATTTTCAACATGTAAAACTAGGGCTTTCTCTTCATGAATAGGTTCATCATATTTAATAGAAATAAATCCAAATTCATCATAATCCACAACATCATCATCAGACACACCTTCACTAGCATAGTAAAATTCCTTATCCTTGGATTAATCAGGTCTATGAAACCTGATTTATTTTTAGGAACCCTTGTAGGATATCTAGATGCAAAATGACCTATATTATTGCATGAAAAAAAAATCCAGAGGTAAATTTCCTTCAAACTTACCCTTACCTCTCTTTTCTCTTCTTGCGATCAAGGGCACACTTTCATATAACTTCCTCTATTCTTCATGTATCTTTTCCCAATAATTAGCATATTCAACAAGCTCTTCTTGAAAGTCACTTCTTCTGGTGCTCGCAAGACCTGCTAAATTCTTTTTATTGTTATGCACAGTTTCCTTCAATGTTGATTCAGCCTTAGGTAATGAATCCCCCAGCTTTGCGATAGTTAATTTCACAATCAACATCTCTCTATTGAAGTTGGTCGTCAAAGGTATGATCTCCTCTATGATGACATGTAACTGATTGGATGTTTGAAGATGTTAAGGTTATCACTAAAATGTAGAAGGATAATGGAAGACATTAAATCAGTTAATGCATTGTATTGTCATTAATGTCAACTCGATATAATCTAATCGGTTATAATCAAAGTGTCAAAGAATTTAGAGAATCAAAGAGATAAAGATTATTCTTTCAGTAATGCATAAAAGACAAGCATTCACAATGTGACTTCAAACACTGATGGCTATTGGAACCCGAGGGACATATATCACCAAAATTCAAGTCACAGTGATGCCCGAGCAAGAACACCGATGAGCATTATCGATGAGTAGAATCACAAGCATAACCGACTGTGAGAAACATAGTATAAACTGACAGAGAATCCCGAGGAGAACTAGAGTATTTACCAAAGCTATCAAAGAGTTGAAACACCAAAATTAACTTGAGTTCAAAAATGACAAAATATCTAGCTGGCAGAGCTAAATATGGACTTAACTGGTAGTTATCTTTGTTTTCATCTACAAGATAAAGCCAGAGATAAGTAAAGGATTTAAAGCTGTTTTGTCCAGTTGGAAAGAAGATCTCTGTGAGATAAAACATGATTTTTTCATTAAATCTAATTGGCAAGAATTGTGGATCACGCCAAGATCAAGAAAATCAAGAACCTAACAATGGTGATATCATGTCTATAAAAGAGACAACTTAATTCATTAAGAATTGTGTGGGTGAATGAATAAAAATAGGATGCTAAAGAGAAACTAATGAAGAGAAAATTCATACAGTCCTGATCAATCAAGCTGAGGAAAGAACTAAGGTTTTCCATGGACACTGAGCAATAGAGAACATCATCACCGAGAAGAATCAAAGTGGAGGAAAGGTATAAAAAGGGATATATTGATCAAATTAGTTTTATGAGATTACAATAGATCTGAAAATCTGCAAGTATAAGTTGTATATGTGAATAGATCATACTATTTTAGTTAAACCATTGATTCAGAAAGTCTCTTAAACGAGCAGGATTTAAAGATCCTTTCTATATTGAGATACATCCCAAGGAGTATCAAAAATTTTGATCGTGAAGATAGCATGAGATGTCAGATACCTATTGACAGGCCAAGTGAGTGTTTGATCAAGAAAGGTAGCATAGAGATGTTCGATATCAAGTGACAGACTAAAATTTTAAATACTCTAACAAGGTCACACCCAACAGTGTGTTTGTAACCTTTAACATGGTTGGCTCTTCACCAAGCTCACTTCAGAAGAGTGAAAATTTTGGGTTACCGATCCCAAGTGATTTTTCCCTTAACAGGGTTTCAACGTTAAAAATCCACGTGTTAATGTATTTATGAGTCATTACTTTAGTGTTTTGCATTGCACATAGCTTAACTAGATTGATTGGTATACTCTAGATAATTTACTATCTTTCAGTAAATTAATAGACTGCTATTCGTTAACATACAGTAGAAGGTTTAACAAAGCATTTAGAGAAGTAGTAATTTGATAATTGTATTTGAAGGCATTCATCTTATAGGATTGAAGATAACTAGAGGCTTAATATTGTGGTACTAATTTTTTGGGTTGATTATTGAAATATTTTTGAGGCCACTGATTCACCCCCCCCCCCTTCTCAATTATTACTAACACTCTTTAGGTTGTACTTTAGTTTTGTAAACATGTGTCAAAGATCTAAGAATATTTGCAATCACTTCTTCTTCACTATAGGTGCCTCCATATTTTTTAATACCTATAAAAACCTTAGTAACCCTCTATATGTATGCTCTAACATTCTTGTCATCTTTCATTTTCAAGATTTCCATCTTTGTCTTCTAGTTCTGTAGCTTTTCCTACTTAGTAAACTTATCTCCTTCACATAGTCCCTCTAATCTTGAAAAACTTTTATGTGCAAAATCCAAAACTTTTACCTCTTGTAAATTCACCTTCAGAGAGCACAATAATCAGTACTTCTCTTGCAACCATGTTACAAGAAAACAAATTCTTTCTCATCTTTCTTTGTAATCATCTAGTAGTCAATTCCCAAACACAGCAGATGATTTCTCATCTTGTTCTTCCAACTGTCAATGTTTTTATGATCAAACTTTGGACTTTCCTTCCTATAGAACACCATCTGCAAGATCACCTTAAGTTGTTAAGATTTCTCTTAAAGGAACAGAAGATCCGATACCAATTGTTAGCTATAATAGTACACTAGTACAACTGAGAGAGGGGGTGAATCAGTTGTATGTCAAATCTTCTAAATTTTAACCTTTAACAATCAAAAGAGAAATGCAATTTTGAACACATTAAAAAAAACACCATAACAAAACCATTTTTTGTTGTGGAAACCCTTTTAAGGGAAAAACCCCAGTGGGAATTAGCACCCATAAATAATGCAATGAAAGCATAATATCCATGTTAGGAGATTTATCCCTATTAGAAGTTGATTATTACATACAACACACAGTCCTTGTTAAAGGATAGACCATGTTAGGAGTCAAGAGAAATAATAGGCTCACTACCCAGTCTCACTACCTAAAGAAGGTTAAATCCACCTTCAGGACTCACTGTCTGAGATACATATATACAAAGATATAATATCTAGTGAACTGACTGATAGCAACAACTTTACTTAAATAGTTCTAATGAAGTTCATAAATCACAATCTCTACTCTACATCCCTTAGACTTCTCAAATACAAGCTCTTAGCTTCTACACTTCACTATCCACCCTCCTAATCAAGAAAACAACTCTCCTTTACACAAGTTTACAATAAGCAATTAAGTCATCCAATTAAGACTTCCCCAATGCACAAATAATTACATAACCCCTTGTTAATATACACACGGTACCTTGAAAAAGTAAAAATCAATTACAAATCATCAAATATAATCCAAGTTCCACAATCCATGCTTGCTATCCATAATACATGCTACATCTCAGATGTCAGCCCCAAATAGGTCTTCTCCACAACACACCATAACTGACATCACCAAGAGTCTTCCAACCCAAGAATCATAAAAAATAGTCCTAAAAATGTCTCCTGACATTTCCTAAGCTTGCATAACATGAAACATGATCACACCCATGTTATCCATAAAAATCAGAGACTAACTTTGTCACAATTCTCTAGCACTGTTCTTCAAACAGTCTTCACCAAAACCTTTGTAACTCAAACAAATGGAAACATAAACTGGTGTAGGAGAGCCTAGGGGATTTGACCCTCCATTTTTTTTTTTGAAATTCCTTACAATGGTCTTGGGTCTAATAAGGTGGTTTAGGATAGTTTAAGAGGGGTTTGGTGTATTTTGATAAAGTTTGATTTGTGTCAAGTGAATTTTGGTCCAAGTGACCTTTGTAATGTCCTAATGGTCAAAATGGGACAACTAATGTAAATGGAACTAGATATAATACATAGGGGTTCATTTTTAGGTTGTTTTAAGTCTTAGGACATGGTTTTGAGTTTTTATAACTCACTTATGGGGTTAAAGCATTGAATATGCAAAAATTGTCAAATTTGCTAAAGGTTGCTTGAGCAACGTTACAACTTTGGAATTTTTGCTCGACAACTTTGTCCAAAAGTTGCTTTTTTCCTAAATTTAGTTATGGGTCAGTTTGATAGGTTGTCATATATAAATGGGACCTATTTAAGGACTTCTATATCCTTGTACGAAGTTTGGACCTTTTCTGGTTATATTTCCAAGAAGTAGAGGAGTAACAGTTCTTTGTATTGTCACAATTTTCATAATTTCAGTTAACAAGCATTGTAAATGGATTGAAATCTATGGTTTTGTGCATTATAAAAATTCATGTATTTTTTTAATCTATTTTCAATTGCTTAGTATAGGATTTGTTTCATTTTTGAGTGTTCATATTGAATTGGATCCTTACTAGTTTGTTCTCTGCCAATGAAGGAGTCTTTCTTGTAAATATGGCTCCACAGTGAGCGTCCTCCATTGGATATTTCATGGCCTCTTGGGGATGGAAATTGGAATATTTATAAATTATTTTCCCTTTTTTACAGGTTCTACAAGTGAGGTTGACTATTTTTAATGCCTTTCCCTATGCGTGATTTCCAGTGCCCGACTACGAGCAAAAAGATAACAAACTTTTTTTGGATATAGGGTTGGATTGGATAGTGTGATCCAATGCATGGAGAGTGGTCTTTAGGAGTTGGGAAGACCCTACAAACAATGGTGAAGATCGATGAATCCATTTCATCAGTTTCTTGTTGAATTCACATCAACTATCCCTATTAGCCCTAATTTTAAGGACTCTATCCCAAAGAGTTTTGAAATACTGTACAGATAGGTTGGGGTCCTCTAACCATAAAATCCTTTCAGGTTTTCCAAAAGGTATCTGGATGCACTATTATATTTGGGGCTTGATTGTGAAGTTTAAAATTTATTGGGATTTAGGAGCCTGATTAGAGCTACATGGAATCACTAGCCCTATCCATTGAAATGTGGAGCTCGATGGATGAATGAGTGAACTATGGCTTTAAAACTTCAAGAATGGAGTCAAACACTAGTAGAATTGGCACCTATTTTTTACAAAACATTGGTCAAATTTTCTACCAAGATTGGTGGAATGATAAAAAAATGGTCTTGTAGCTTTTTTTTCTAGTCAAAAGTTTGACACAGCATTGTTAAGGTCGAATGTTCTATGCCAATCTTGGTCAAAATTGACTTTTGCAATTTCCAAGTTTATGTGTCAAACATTCGACCAATGTCAGTTGAAATGTTTGGCCCATTCGACCAGGATGCCAGACTCATGATGCAAAATTTTGACACAGAATGATCGATATGTAGACCAGTCATTGTGAGGGTTTTGACCAAAGTGCATCAAAATTTTGACCAATATGGAATGTTAAAAAAAAATACCTGAAGATAAATATCTAGAGTAATCACCAATGACATCCTGGTCAGTGATTATTCTAGATATTTATCTTCAGGTGTTACTTTGCATTAATATATATTATTACATGATTTATTATTGTAAGCCCCCTTTGACTTACGCATCTAGAAAATGAAACTATAAATCTTATTATGATGTTGAAATAACCAACATGACTTGCAACTGCATACCTGAATTTTGCTTTCTTGCTTGTGTATCATATTCTCCTTACCTCTCTATTTCCTGCACCTATATATACGGCTACACAACTAGATGCATGATATAAAATTCATATTTTATTACATACAAGATCGTAAGATAAGATACATCAATAACTTAGCTAAATCAGTCATAAGGTATTTAAAACTAGTTTCATAAAGAGATGCAAAATATGTAAAATATTGGTAAGGGGTGGCAAGATCAAGGAAGAACTCAAAAGTACAAGACCTAAAGGCCAGACCTAATGCCTCGGGGGCTCATCATAGATGTTCTTACCTACGTAACTCACAGAGACATCATAGTTCATGTTTAACTTTAAAACCAATCTTTTATAGGATGGTAGAAGTGGTTACACAACCCCTTTCTAGGGTAGAGTCCCAAGACAGTGTCTCCATTGGCTGCCACCCACTTAGGTGAACAAGGATGAGATCCTAATTATATTCTACCTAAAAATAAGTTATACGTAGACCTCCTCATAAGGTTACCTACCCAACGGTTCATAACTACAATGGAGAGCCAATTCTTGTAAGATTTTAAGGTCAACCATAATCAGATTTAAATAAGTCACATAATACATATGCTAAAGATTGCATAGTAGATAATAAACAATTAGAGCTACATACACATGTCTGTGGTAGGATAGAGCATCTATGATCCCTTGGAAATCCTTTTCAAGTAGTAATGATAGGATATCATATTTATGTTCTGAAGCTTATTTATCCAAAGGTTATTAATGGCATTTCTTTCTTCACTAAAATCGAGGGTGCAGAAGATGCTTTACATTGTTTGGGTATACCACTCAATTTCTATAGCCAATGGATGTAAAGAAACCTTCTGCACCCCTTATTCAATTGAAGATAAAGGACATTAATCCCCTTTTGATAAAGAGTCTTGAAGAAAGATAGATGGTAACCTACCATTTCTACTTGAAAAGCATTCCCAAGGGAGAAAGAGAAACCAATGATTAGTAGTCGACATTGAGAAGACCTAAAACAAAGTAACAATAATGAAAATAATGAATAGGTATGCCAACATTGTAGGAATTGCTAACATGCAAATCCACAGACCCCGAATACCTGCATGCAAGAACCTGATACAAAGTAGAAGCAGAAATATGAAAAAGAAGAACTCAGATGTTTACTCAAAATGGGAGAGCAAAA
>MU226115.1:1115750-1159347 GCA_018584345.1 Thuja plicata
AGTTCAACCTTATAAGGTGAACGAAACCCTAAAAAGGAAATACTAGGTTGTGCATTATTAATTAGGAATTAATTAATAACGCACCTAAGAGAAGCTTAAGCTAATAGAGTAATAATACTCTAACAAACATAATGAATAAGTGGGAAAAATACATTGATCCAATAACAGAAAATACATTACAACATTACATGATTTATTATTGTAAGCCCCCTCTGACTTAAGCATCTAGAAAATGAAACTATAAAGCTTATTACGATGTTCAAATAACCGACATGACTTGCAACTGCATACTTGAATTTCACTTTCTTGCCTATGTATCATATTATCCTTGCCTCTCTATTTCCTGCACCTGTATATATGGCTACACAACTAGATGCATGATATAAAATTCATAGTTTATTACATACAAGATTGTAAGATAAGATACATCAATAACTTAGCTAAATCAATCATAAGGTATTTAAAACTAGTTTCATAAAGAGATGCAAACTATGTAAATATTGGTAAGAGATGGAAAGATCAAGGAAGAACTCAAAAGTACAAGATCTAAGGGCTAGACCTAATGCATCAGGGGCTCATCATAAATGGCCTTGCCTACGTAACTCGTAGAGACATCGTAGTTAAGGTTTAACTTTAAAATCAGTCTTTTAAAGGATGGTAGAAGTGGTATCAAGCCTCTTTATCCAAAGGGTATCAATGTCATTTCTCTCTTCACTATAATCGAGGGTGCATAATTTTCTCTACATATTTTGTATATAGCACTCAATTTCTATACCAAATCGATGTAGAGAAACCTTTTGCACCCCTTATTCGATTGAAGATAGAGGACATTGATCCCCTTTTGATAAAGAGTCTTCAAGAAAGATAGATGGTATCCTACTATTTCTACCTGAAAAGCATTCCCAAGGCAGAAAGAGAAACCAATTATTAGTAGTTGACAATGCTAAGAAAGAGCAAAAATTATACAAAACAATAGTTACAAATACAGTAAAAGACTTCTATTACAATGTAGGACAATAATCTCAAAGAAGATATAATGGAGCCACCATTTTTCAAATAAGTGATATCTGAGTATGTATCAACAAAAAAATTAACAAAGAAGAGTATTATAGACATCATGTCTATGTTTGATCTAAAGATGACTGAGTTTGTTGACAAAAATGCCAACTCCAAAGAAGTAGTCCATCATAACATTCCTATCGTCACAAGTGAAAAAATCTTCATTGTGACCATGGAAGATACTCATAGTAGCGTAGTCATCATTAGTGAAAGATAGCTTGAACACCTCCCACGCCTCCACCATTTTATTTTCAAAGCCATATCTATTATCAAAAATTGAGCGAGGCCTGCCAGAGATAATGTTTGGATTGATGGTCTAAATCCCTTGTGTAACTTTTTCCGAATTGTCGGAAACAACCACATGCTTAACCACCTTCAAGACCCATTTTAACAGACCGGTAACTTCAAAGAGAGTAGAAAAAACTAGTTTATATATCACCTCATCGTGTACATGCAAGCCAACAATATTATGTTTCAGAAGGTAGACAATAGAATGTTTGATATCATCATCATGGACATTAAATAATCTAGAGCACTATTCTTCCAAGGACTCCAAATGACAACATTCAATACCAAATGTTCTATCCATTGAGAAGACCTAAAACAAAGTAACAATAATGAAAAAAATGAATAAGTATGCCAACATAATGAATAAGTGGGCAAAATACATTGATCCAATAATAGCAAATGCATTAAAAATGCCAAGCTCACGGTCTCAATGAAATAAACAGTGTATAAAACAAGATATTTGAACTCGAACACTGCACAAATATTGGGAATATTATTTTAGAATGAAAGAAGCAGAACACTTTTAATCTAGCAAGGATCGATAGTGAAATGAAGAAGATACTAGTAAATGGGATTCACCTCAAGCACTACTTCTAAGGTATGATCAATCTTTGTACATATAAAATAAATTTGTAGACTGTAAATAAGTGCTACGAAACAATAGATTAGTTGCATTTTTCATTTCCCTAAGTGTTGGTTACATGTTTAGTTTGTTATTTCTAAGTTTTGGTAGAGCTGGAGGTGAGATGTAGCTAGTATAATGAACTATAGTTGGATGAGTTAGGCATCCATCATATGAAGAAGGAAATACATGTATTCACTGCCACACATCATACATTCCCTCTCATAGAAATCTAATTAATTAAAATAGCTTGCAAAAGAGGTGTACTTGTTGTTTCTCTCTTCTAGTTCATCAAGTAGTATATGTGACTCATGGTAGTGAGTCTATTTGTTCACTATCAAAAATCATACACATTTATCAGATGAATTAGAAGAGGTTTCAGTCTAAAAGTGTGTTGTAATAGTTAATAGGAATGTTTGAGGAAAAATGATTGTTAGGTTAGCTTACAAAGTGAGAAATGGTAGTGATGTCAATCTATAGAATATTGTTGCAATGAACAAAACAAAGTGAAAATGAAGCATCTCTTACTAAACACACTACTATAATAGAATGAGAAACAAAAAAGAAAATATCATACATATACCGTGAAAAACATGCTACAATTCAAAGGATAGAAACAACACATACTCTCAAATGTATCAAGATATCACTATTATGAAGGAACATATGCATGACCAAAAAACATGAAAATATCAATAGAATATTTAAACAAAGATGCTACTTCATGCTAGATAACAGTCACATATCAAGAACATAAAAATTCAAATTATGCATTAAATATGGCTATTTTCACCATGTTTGGATCATCATGATAGAAAAGATAATACAACTACAAGAGTGCTAGATAAACGTAATGATGGTCACTGAGAACAATGGCTCAATTTCAGCATGTAATAGCCACATCAAGTACAAAGAGTAATCAAGATCATGTCAAAGAAAAGCAATATAATTGAAAGAAAATGATGCCTTACAATAGTACCTTATTACAATATTCAATATATATACAATGCTTCATAGTTTTCAAGATATGGGAACCCTCAGGGCATCATGATAGATTATCCATGTACAAAGGAATTTATATTTTGAAGATACTTTTGAAGACCAGTTGAGCTCTAGGCTGTACACTTTTGTTTAATATAATATTCATCAAGAAGAGGTCAGTTGAGCTCTAGGTTGTACATTATTGATTCTTTGTACTCTGGTAAACCATGATTTTATTGCTTAATATTATTTCTTGCGACCTTGAATTTATGTATTTTAGAAGGATAAGCTCTAATAGACTCAATAGCACTCTCTCATTCATTGCAATTTTAGTCTATATTCTTCCAAGTTGCTATACTACCTATGTACACTACAAACATTTATGAATTTATTAAACAAGCAATACAGTACATAACATTATCCACAATAAATGGATATTTTTATTAATTTAAAGTGAGAATTAAGTATGGATTAAAAAAATAAAATTGGGAAATCCTCAGTCATACGATGCATATTAGATAATTATAGGATGTAAGTGAAACCAATAACTAATACAACATATATCATAAGTTCCCCATAGAAATCAAGTGCTATTGTGTCTTAACATTAAACTTATGCAGTCATATAAATTGTAGAATAGTGATTTGAAAGTAATTTTGTAAGAATGCCATCATTATCCTATGAAGAACAATGGAATTTATGGAAAGAATTGAATAGACATAATCAAAAGAAAATTTGAAAATCCTTATAGAAATCATAATAGAAGTTGTAAAATAAGATGAGCTCCAGTGGTAAAATAAAACATTCAAGTATTGGGTGAATTTGGTATTGGGTGAATTTGGTTAAGGATATACCTCTTGTCCACATCAAAGGTCAGTCCACAAGGGGATACTAACAAATGAAAAAGAAGACAATCTACAATTTGGTTGTGTTTCTCAGACTTTCCTTCCTGGGTAATTCTTCTATCAATCTCTACAGCCTACAATCAAATTTGGAATATAAAACATGAAACTTTGAGAGACTTAAAAACATTAAAAAGTGAAGCACAACTCTACTTATTGGTATTCCTAAATAGGTCTCTGAATACAAGCCTATATAGGAAGGAAAATAATCATGTAAGCACTAAGAGAAAGATGTACATTGAGACTTCAAGGCTATCCATGACATGAACAAAGATCGGGACATAACATGATAAGGATACCAAAGAAATACAAAAAAGTAATCATTTGATAATTTTAGCCCAAGGCACTATGAAATGGGAATCAAAATGAGTAAAATAGAAATAAAAATGATTGAGATGCAATCCTAAGAAAGGATGATTCCACATAGGCAAAACAAAAAGGGTTAGCTGTGATATTCAAAGAGGCATGGTAAGTTAGCATGTCATCTAGATCCTAAACAAAATCAGATCATCCTATAGATGATATTTTTTCTTTTTTGGTCCTTTCTCTTCTATCTTAGCTGAGAGGAAATCGCCCAATATCAGATCATCCTATTGACGATATTTTTATTTTTTGGTCCTTGCTCTTCTGCTTACCTGCATTTGGGATCACTCTTTCTAAATATGGAAAACTTATGGGAGTACTTCTAAAGAGAGAATTTGGTGCCCATGGGTGCCAATTTAGGCAAGTTTGAGAAAAGGTACTTTTTCCAGAAGATAGGATTTGCAAAAATGGAAAAAGAAGGAAAGAAATAAAAAAAATTGAAATCTAGGAAGGCCCCACAAAGGGGAAGAAGAAAACAATGATGATCAATTCTCTTCATAAATTAATAAGTTGCAATATTACTGGTCTGTATGGTCTGTAGGGATACTTAACTAATAAAAATAATTAAGTGGTTTTATGACTTACTATGTGGTTTACACATTACAAAAATACTAAGGGATACTTCCATTAGTATGACATATTTGCACCTGTTAATTATGACTTTAATCATAGCCATGTTTTTTTATATAGAAGTTTGAATGAAGCTTGGCCTTAGCGTGTTATCGCTTGGGTGACTCTCTTGGGTGATTACTTTTTTCCACAATGAAGACCCTGCTTAAAAATAAAAATGGGCATTTCTATCACTTTTATCTTATACCAAGGATCTTGTAGGAAAGTGGAGAGGATACTTCATGTAGAAGTAGGCCAACCCTATAATGTGCAAGCACACTAAATAATTGAGACAAAGTTTATTAACCTTTAGAAAAGAAATGTTCTCTATTCTAATCAAAGAAACCAGAATGTTTTGAGAACATAATCAAACAAATGCATAATGTTTTGAGAACATAATTTCTTCATTAAGTGTCCTGCAAGAAACTCAATAGTAGTTTCAATGAAAGACCTTTATCCCAAAATTTCCAAGGTTCTACACAAATCATCAGTAACATAGAAATACTCTTTTCTATAAGAAATCAAAAAATTGAAAACATAGAAATGATACTTACAAACAAAATCATGTTTTTGCTAGGCAAGTGCACAAGAGATCAACCAAGAGCCCAATAACCCATCCAAGTATAGTTTTAGTACCCAAGTGCACAAAAAACTACAGAAAATGTGTAGATAGTCAATCAAATGTGTAGTAGGACTATTCAAGTGTGCAAAATTACAACCAAGTGTCCAACAATAGAGACATAAAGCATAATTGCTACTCTCATAAGCAATTTTGAGACATAATTGTACTATACTCTCAACAAATGTATATAATAAAAAATAATAAAATATCACAAGATTATACAAGATTTACAAATACACACACAAATCATGCTCACTAGATTAGGCCAACCAATTTGCACATTCCTTCCCAAATCATCTTTCCTAATATTTTTAGCTCGCTTTTTAAAAGTTTTTAGTAGCCTTTACTCTTCTAAGGGATCAAATTCTTCATAATCTTGTATTGAAAAAATAAATTAAAAAATGGGATCATCTAGCCTTCAAGATATTTGATAAGTTGCTCTTCCCTATAGTTTAGGATAGAAATTTGGACCTCAAGAAGAAATACATCCAATAAAGTTGTGGGCATCCAACCATACCAGCCACATTAATGGCTTTGAAAAATACCTCCAATATAGTTTGTTTCTAACTTCTGGATGACACCCACTTGACATATTTTAATACAAATTTCAGGTTGGATGCACAGGTAACAAACAAAATGAACTAAATAAAAGCTAGACAATTGAATTTCCATGTTTATGTGATACAATTAGTTGGCCCCATGTCACACAGTACAAAGTGATTTACAACTTGCCCCCATAAAAACATCACAACCAAAATCATGAGCATTTTTCTGATGGAGTCATCCTAAACTACTTGGATGGGTCACTAAACTGTGAATTCTCCCATGTCTTCTAAAAAGCTTTTTTTAGGGTTCCATTTGATAGTTTAGATTAAGTAAATTTAAAGTGGTGTTTTTTCATGGGTCACTGTAATTGTGAATTCCCTAATGTCTTCTAAAAAGTGTTTTTGGGGTTCCATCTGAGAGTTTAGTTTAGGTAAACTTGAAGTGGTATCTTTGCACTCTATCTCAGCCTATGTATTGTACCATTTCCAAGTGTCATATAACCCAGATATATATAGCCAAATGTCAGCCCTCTAAATGTTACCATCACCTTGCACCTCTACATATATGAGGATACTAGAGAGCAAAGATTTCATTATCCAAAACACTCCAAAAAGATGAACACCACTGATTGTGATTTTAGATGAGGGTAATCTTTTTTGAAAAGAGGAATTGTAGTTGATAGAACAATGGTGAGTTGTCAATCCTAGGAAACAAAATTATGGGCTGCTAACTGACAAATTCTTTAACCACTGTGTTTTCTGGACTTGAATCCAGTCCATCCCATCGTGATTTGTATGTCTTATTACCCTAGTATTTCAATAATCATAAACACACTTTTTTCATATTGAAGACAATCCAGGAGACAAACATAAATATAACAGACTATTCCTTGGCTTCTTCTATTTGTCACAATTTATTTATGTTATAAGATTTGATATGAGCTCTTGGGGTTTCTATAAGAAAAAAGCTACTGAATGGAAGTGCTGAAAATGGATACAATGTCTTGAAAAAGGAATAAGCAAAGAGAAAACCATGCAATATTTTAGTTTAAATTAATTTAATGATAAAACAAAAGGGATAGTGTAGCAGAGAAAAAGTATTAAAACATGTTGGTTAAAAAGGATGTAGAGGAGGGAAACTAGAAAGTTCAAATTCCTTATTGAAGACTTGAGTCCTGAGCTCCACTAGCCTTTGTATGAACTTGTTGGTTGTGGTTTTTTTCTTTATACTATTTATGTCCACTAGTCTAGTGGTTTATAGTTGAATGTTGTGGTTTTTTTCTTTATAATATTAGTATTTATGTCTAGTGGTCTAGTGGTTTACAGTTGAATACTATTAAGACTTCAAGTAGTTTGCCGATTTATGTTGTTAAGACTCTAGAAGTTCATAGTGTTGTTATTAAGACTTTAGTAGTTCACAGTGCTATGTTGTTAAGACTTTGTTTATAGTTTTGATGTTAATTGACTGTTAAAGTGTTGTTAATATTGTGCTTCTGATAATTGAATTGACAACACCTTTATTTTATAGCTGATAATATAAAAACATAACAGATAGAGCTAATAATGGAGGCTGCCCAACAAAATCCATTTAAAAATATTTGTAATACTATTTCCTTTCAAGATCACCAAGACAAAAAAGGGAAACCAATATTATTAGAGAGGCATTTGACCAAATTAGCTAACTAAGAAGAACAAGGGTCTCAACCCAAAAGATCACCTAATCCAAGAAAAGGGGCTTCGGAAGGAACCCAAAAATATCTTCTTAGAAAAACCCTTTGTACTAAAGTAGCCAAGAGATCAGACAAATAGTAGGAAGGTACCAACCTCTCTTGCAATAATAGAGAGAGAAAACATTAGAGAAAAGATTCACTCATTAACCAACATCTTACACTAGAACTAACCCACACTTGCACACCCAATCTCTAACTTAATAGGAGACAAAACCTAATGAAGAGGAAAGGCGTGAGTGGGTGATAAGTAGAGAAAAAACAATCTTAAAAACTACATCCACAAAATAAAAATACAATTAGTTCAAGGACTACCACATCATCAATAGTAAGATACATAAATCTATAAAGTAAGAACATCATTAACCATATAAACAATAAGGTATTATTGTAGATCATGTTTCAAATAGATTGATGATTGTGAGAGAACTGAGCATATACTATCTCAAGAAAAATATACTCTAAAAGGGAATATCTAAATTCTTAATCCAAGATAAATCGACATTAAAAACAAACTCTACTAGGGTAATCTAGGGAATGAAATAATATAAAAATTCTAATTCCAAGATAAATAAACAACTTGCAAATGAATTCTATCAAGGGAAGCTTAAAAAAATGCAAATACTATCAAGATAGCTCCAAAGGAAGCCATTGCAATACTATCAAGATAATATGGCATGACCCCACCACCCATAGATAGCGAAATCATATCCACACCATCTTCAACAATGGTATAAAATGTAGAAATTATGTCAGAATCATAACAACCAGACAACCAACATACCTTATATGTTGCTAGCTGGGATTTGGGCGTCATCCCTTTCACAATCCCATTGGCATAACCAAGCATGTTGGCTTTATAAACATATCTTCCAGTAGCGGTAGATGTTGTATGAGTACCATGGCCATCTGAATCCCTAGGTGACCTAAATTTGACAGCAGTGTTCATTCCTCCACTAATTGCTTCATATCCCTAGGGGAAAAGCCTAGCACCAACCAATTTTCTATTACAAAGTGACTTAGAAAACCCTACGGCCTCTTCAAATTCACCTTTCCATTGTTTAGGAATAGGCCCAAGTCTGTTATCACTACAACTTTTCACCTCGGGCCATATTCCAGTGTCCAAAACACCCACCACCAAATTAGATCCATAGTCTGATTTAGACAACAATCCTGCAGTAGGTTTCAGGCCTAGAAACTGTGGTGATCTTGTTGTATGAATCTTCCTGGCTTTATCAGGGATCATAGCTAAAACCCCATGGCATTTATCAATTGGGGGGATTGGTCATCGTCTATAGGTAGGTTAATATGACAAGTATGATAATATCTATTGCACATCAACTATGAGAATAACTATTTCACTTCAACAATGAGAATAACTATTGCACTAACACTATGATATGCATTTAAAATGAATCAATTGAAAAGCATTTGAAGTTTGAGTCATCCAGAAAGTTGTAAAAAATATTAATATCACAAATACGGAGAATTATATTTGTATTTAGAGAGAAAACAAAGAGCCTACCAAGTGGAAATGGGGCAAATGAGAATACACCCGCAATTCACGTTCTATTTGTGCATGAATTACATACATCATAGGTTGCCATCACACAAAGCACAAATCAACACATAAAAGCTAAATGTTTTTCCAACTTGCAAAATGATGTGAATTTATTTGCTGAAACCCTTCCTCCCACCTATGATCTGCCTAAAACAAAATGCAGTGAGTTCATTCACTTGTTTTTTTGTTTATATCCCATTTTCATCGAACTTTTGACAATAAATTTAACTGGAGTCAAAATTTTGAAAAAATCGGGACATAAACAAAAAAAAAAGTGAACATCACAAGACAAAATGGCCTTTGGTAAAAAATGATTGTTAAAAATGAGGCCCAAATGTATTAGTGAGGAGGAAGGAATTAATGTAAATGCTACCTTGCAAAGTGTCTATGAAGATCTTGTGTATCTTTGGTGGAATCTACCCTTGTAGGTTTAGTGAACAGTGAAACCCTTGTTGGTAGTGAGGCCCTTGGAGTTAGGGGAAAGAGAAACAAGTGTTCTAACCTTAGGCTAGGTTTGGAGAAGAAGTCTCAGTAGGTCTAGAAGATAGACCTAGGAGTAAGACAAGATGACTGAGTGGAGGAGCCTCCCTCTCAGAGTGGTATCAAATCCATGAAAGATTTTGGCTAGGAAGAATATGAGTGGCCTTGAATCAATGGGTGAATCAACAATGGTGACCAATGCAAAGTTGGCAAAGAAAGTTGATGATCAAGAGGAGGAGAATAGAATCCTAAGAGAACAAATAGCAGAAATGGAAACTAAGATTGATGAAGTGAAATATAATACATAAGCAATGATTGAAAAGATGAAAGAGATAGAAGGAAAAGGAATGTGAGTGGAAATAGATGATGAAGTTCCAGAGCTTGGTTCTATTTTGTAAGAAGAGCCATTCCTCATAAATTTGAAAGCTATGGGAGGAAAATCCCTAGAAGGTGTGCCCTAGTTCAAAGGGAAAATGGAGGTAGACGTGGTGATGGAGTGGATAGAAGGGTTAGAGAGTCACTTTGAGTGTGAGGGACTGCCCTCACATGGTGGAAGTTTGTGCAGGATGAAAGACTAAAAGAATGAAATAATTAAATCTCCACTTGGAAATGTATGGTTACAAAGATTAGGGACACCTACATCCCTGAGGATTATGAGATACAACTCCATAAGAAGAGTTAGAATCTATGAAAAAGATATTCAAAGGTGAGTTCCTATATAAATGAGTTTTATAAATTGTGTTTGATATCCAAGGTGATGGAAGATGAGAGCATAAAAGTGGCACGTTACTTAAATGGGTTAAAATAAAGCATACAAGAGGAAATAATTCTCTTGACACCTACCATTATGCATAATTGTTACCAATTGGTTCTTAAAGTTGAAGAGAATAAAGTAGAAGTATGAAGCCACTAGTAAAGGTAGAGGAAGAGGTAGAGACTCAAGAGGTCGAAGAGGTAGTGACTCAAGACCCCAAGGGGAGACAAAAATGATAGAGAAGAGCAATGAAACTAGTAGCTGAGATAGTTATGGACAAGGAAGAGGTCCTAACAGTGGTGGTAGAGGAAGATTTGGTGGAGGTTCTAGCAGAGGAGGTTCCTCTTTTACAAATATGAAATTTTACAACTGCCACCAATTTGGGCACCCTGCCTATAGGTGTCCTAACAAAGAAATATCTTCACAATCAAAGAGAAGAGTTAACTATGTGAAAGAATATTTTAGTAGTGTTAAATCTTCTGAGATCAATCTTGATTCAGAAAGTCGGGAGAATCTAACGATTGGGAGAGTCCTAATTAAGGAGCCAGTTAGAGAAGAAACTAAGCAGAGGAGAACACTTTTCAAGGTGAAGTGTAAGATTCTTGGTAAGGTATGCAAGGTGATCATGGAATTAGTGTCAACTAACAACATAACCTTTGAGGAAGCAGTGAAAAATCTTGGAATGACTAAGATACATCGTGACCATCCTTATAGGGTGACATGGTTGAACAAAGGACAACATGTCATAGTAAATGAACAAGCCTAGATTGAATTTTCAATTGGGGAATACCATGAAAATATTATTTGTGATGTACTTCCTATGGATGCTTTCCATCTTCTATTGGGAAGACCATGACAGTTTGATAGGAAAGCCATGCATAATGGAGAGAATAATTCCTATTCTTTTCAAAAGGATGGTGTGACATATAAAATATAGTCTTTGGTAGAGGAAGGAGTGAAGCATAGTTCTATTGTGTTGGTAGTTGGGGGAAAATAATTCCTACAAGATCTAAAGAGAGTAGATCAAGAGTGTTATGCTATCATGATGAAGCCCAAAGAAGAACATACAGAAGAACCAACACCTTTACTCAAGGACATAGAACAAATTTCAGAGAAGTTCAAGGACATTGTTAGTGATGGATCAAAAACATTATTATAACCACAAAGATAAATAAGTCACCAAATTGACTTCATTCCAGGGGCATCATTGCCCAATAAGGCAGCCTACAAAATGACCCCTGAAAAGAATAAGTAGATAGCTAGACAACTATAAGAGTTACTTGATCAAGGGATTATAAAGAAGAGCATAAGTCCATGTGTAGTGCCAGTGGTATTGGCATCAAAAAAGGAGGTAAATGGAGGTTATGCACAAATTCTAGGGCAATAAATAGGATTACAATAAGATATATGTTTCCCATCCCTAGGATTGAGGACCTAATGGATTGTCTTGGTGGGGCTAAATACTTCACAAAGTTGGATTTAAAAAGTGGATACCATCAAATCTAGATTAAGGAAGGGGATGAGTGGAAAATAGACTTCAAGACAACATAAGCTCTGTATGAATGGCTTGTCATGCCATTTTGTCTTAGCAATGCCCCTAGCACATTCATGAGGTTGATGAATGAAGTGTTAAAGGACCTCATAGGGGTGTTTGTGCTGGTTTACCTTGATGACATCCTCATCTTTAGAAAAATTAAGGAAGGGCACCTTGACTGTGTGAATATTGTATTGAACAGATTGCAAGAGGAGAAATTAGCTATCAATTTGGAGAAGTGTGAGTTTATGAAACAAGAATTGGTATATCTTGGAATTGTCACTAATACATTTGGTACCAAATTGCAACGGCAGTGCCGTTGCAATTTTTCTGTCACAACCTTATCGTCGTCGCAATTGCGATGGTCTATCGTCACAATTGCGACAACGACAAGGTTGCGATGGAAAAACTGCAACGACACTGCCATTGCAATTTGGTACCAAATGTATTAGTGTGTGGTCTCACAGGGAACATCAAAAATGGAATTTAGCAAGGTGGAGGCTATACACAACTGGCCTACTCCCACTTCTTCTACTAAGGTAAGGAGTTTTCATGGGCTTGCCCAATTTTATAGGACAGTCATTAGAGAGTTTAGTGTCATTTGTGCTCTAGTGTTAGATACTATAAAGGGTGGGTTGAAGACTAATTTTAGGTGCACTACAGAAGCCAATAAGGGGTTTGAGATGTTGAAAAAAAAAGTATCCATCCAACCCATTCTTGTGTTACCAAGTTTTGATAAATTTTTTACCCTAGAGTGTGATTCTATGATGCAGTCAAGGTTGGAGGATCCAATAAAGGACTCTCCAAATTTGCAGCCAACAACAATGACACAGTGAAAAATCAACAACATAGAGATATAACAACTTATATTAATTCAAATTCATTTCAGATTCAATTACATGCAAGGCTATAAGGCCTTCCCGATTATGACCAAATACAAAGATACAATTCAAGATCAACTATAGATCTTCTGCAAACACATAGCTCACGATCCATATTCTCAGATCTAACACTTTTATCTTCTCTATAATCTGATCTTCCCTCCTAAAACTAAGAACAAAATATTACTGAAATACAAAAGCAACCAAGAGGTTGGCCATCAAATCAAACATTGGAGAAACCCCTTACCCATATTTAGGTCCACACAACCCCCAATGAGAGATCCATTATTAATGCCACAATCCAAATTAAATGCAGAAGTCATCCACCAGATCCAACTCCAAAATAAAAAAATTGGGCAAAGGATGACCGAGCAACAGAGTGACTTGGGAAAAGAACACCCTGAGCAACAAAAAACAAAACCTGAGCGATAAAGAACAAACTCAGAACCAACATGCTCAAGTAACAGAATACAAGCATTCCTGAGTGACAAAATACCAGCATCCCAAGTGACAAAACCTGAGAAAAAGAGAAACAGAGTGTTTCACCGAGAAGCCACTAAACAATCTAAAGAACAAAAGAAAACATATTTTTGGTTGAGCAGGATTGCCAAGGACCTTAGGATGCTCCTGCATCAGGCACCCTAGGTAAAGAAGATGTTTCCATAAAGGAATCATGAATATCTCAACGGAATCAGAATAGGTATCCCATACTTTTTCTTAACCCATATATCCTCTTGCCCTTCATTACATGTTGTCTTGACTTGGTCCTTTGTCCCATTCAACCAATTCAATAGTCTAGAACTTTTCTCATATACCTTTCTTGCAAGTGATAGTAGTTGATACTGATCATCCTTGATACCATTAGTATTTTGATGAACCACATTCCCATCCGACTGACTGATCAACTCACTATCATTTGCATCTCTCTGTGTCACTAGTGTCAACATATGCTATACCACCTTAGTTCATAGTCAGCAAGAATGAACTTAGCCTTTAGTTTTTCCACCATAAACCTCCACCAATTGATCTTCATCTCACCTTCTTCTTCTTGGTCTCTCTGCAATTCTTTCTTCCATAGAGAAGCATGCCCTTTCAACTTAGTCTGTGCCAACTTTACTCTAAGAGGATATTCAATGTCTTCCAGCTCAAAGTAGTCTTCCAACTCACTGATCTAATCAATCAGATCCTTGGGATTCAATGTACCTGAGAAATTAGACACCTCCATTTGATAACTTGTACTCAACCAAGCTTCAGATATCTGCAACTGACCATACCTACCTTCTCTAGATCTCACCATCTGATCAATTCTATCATCTCCACTAGACCCAACAGCTTCAAAATCTTCAGCAGCTTCTTCATAACCATGATCCAATCTAGGACCTCTCTATAATCCAATGTTTTTGATACCTTATATGATTTCATATTTCATCGGTGCCATCTTAGGTCTAAATCTTTCTGTTATCCTCACTTCCACCTCCTCAGAAAGATCTGCAATCACCCTAGGGTCTAATATTCTCGGAGGCATCTCTCTAGATTTTTGAAAACCCTAAGCTCCACAAGCAATGAACCAGATCAACCTTTGCTCTGATACCACTTGATGTAGTCAAGGTTGGAGGATCCAATAAAGGACTATCAAAACTTGCAGCCAACAACAAAGACTCACAACAGAAACTCAACAACACAAAGATATAACAACTTATATCAATTCATATTCATTTTAGATTCAATTACATGCAACATGGCAGGCTGTAAGGCCTTCCCAGTTATAGCCAAATACAAAGATACAATTCAAGATCAACTACCGATCTTCTGCAAACACATAGCTCATGATCTAGATTCTCAGATCTAACACTTTGATCTACTCTATAATATGATATGCCCTCCTAAAATAAGAACAAAATATTACTTAAATACAAAGAAACCAAGAGGTCAGACATCAAATCAAACATTGGAGTAACCCCTGACCCAGATTTAGGTCCACACAACCCCCAATGAGAGATCCACCATGAATTCTGCAATCAAAATTAAATGCAGAAGTTGGCCATCAGATCTAATTCAAAAATAAACAACTCAAGAAAAGGATGACTGATAAACATAGTGACTTGGGAAATGAACACCCTGAGAAACAGAAAACAAAACCCGAGTGACAAAGAATGAACTCCGAACCAACATGCTTGAGAAAAATAATACAAGCATGCATGAGTTACAAAATACTAGCATCCTCAAGTGACAAAATACCAGCATCCCAAGTGATAGAACCCGAGCAATAGAGAAACAAAGTGTTTCATCGAGTAGTCACCAAACAATCTAAAGAATAAAAAGAAACTTTTTTTTGGTTGAGGAGGATTTCCAAGGACCTCAGTGTTGGAGATTTACTTCTGGCAGCTAGATGATTGTATATTTGTCATTGATGACAACATATAATATACATCAGTGTTCTATATGTACTTATCAGAATGATGCTATTAAGCCTTGCACGATTATATTCATGTTGTAGACATGTTTTTTATGTTTTGTTCATACACATAGACTCAGGTATGAGTTTTCAGTTGTGTTGTGCAATTCTATTAACGACAGTTATAGTTTGTGGAGTTTGTATGTATAGAGATGACGTATTGCATTGGTTCTTAAGTTGTGCCTATCTTCGGGATATGCGTGTGTATATTCAAGTTTAATTATGAGTTGAAGATAGTTATCTGAAGGCACCAAACATGTTTCAACAAGAATGCAATGTTAGAGTTACTTTGGTGAGGCAAACTTTGTGAAGCATCGCGTCTATTCAGTTTATATTGCGCGGTTGTAATTATGCTTGCGTGATTAGTTAAGCTGACAAGGATGTTATGAAGAGTTTCTTAATAGGTCCCATGATCTCATACTTTGAGGAAGATACTTATAGTAGTTCATTTTTGAAATGCTAAGTGTGAATGATAAGATAAGCGACAGAAAAAGTACAGAGCAGAATATCAGTTGTGTTTCATTCATCAAGGATCTATGTGAAGAAGAAGTGAAAGATTACAATACATTGGAACTGATCAAGATAGTAGGTCTACTTTATAGTTCATCATCAGATATAGTGCATATCTGTTCTACTGAAGGTTGTAGCCTTCACCATTGAAGCAGTGAGCTTTTGGACAGTGAGACCTTAGCCTTAACAGGGTTATTTGTAAAAGACTCTTAACAGGGTCAGACCCTTAACCAGGTCACTATACTTAATGCATTGTAAAGAACAACTCCTAACAGGGTTTTAAGATCTTCTAACAGAGATTATTATAAACAAGTATAGTTCATTGTGGGTGTTAATTCCTACTGGGGTTTTTACCATTTGGTTTCCCCGTAACCAAATTGTGGTGTTGTCTATTGTGTTATCTAAATGTGCATTTACTTTATTGTATTCTGGAAATAATAAAGAGAAAATAATTTAATTAGCTGATAATTGATTCACCCCCCCCTCTCAGTTATCCTTTGGGACTATTCTAACAATTGGTATCAGATCCAAGTGCCTTGAAGAGCAAGCCTAACAGCTTAAGGTAGATCATATGGCATACTTCAGAAAAGAGAGTCCTAAGTTCGATGGAGAAAATTATCTGGATTGGAAGAACAAAATGATAACACATTTACAGTGTGTTGGTTTTGAAATCTTTGAGATAGCCACACAAGAAGTTGTTATTCCCTCTCTAAAATACTTCTCAAGAGATGATGCTACTAGTAAACAAAAGGATACATTCACAGCTAATGCAATTGCCAAAGAAGCCCTTATAAGTGCACTATCTGACAAGGAATTCTCTGAGATCAAGAAAGTAGACAAGGCATACACAATATGGAAGTATTTAGAAGATATGTTTGAAGGAGATATCCAAGCAAAGAATGCGCGCAGGAAGACATGGAAAAAGAAATACAACAATCTTGAGATGTTACCTCAAGAGAACATCAGAGCCTACAATCAGAGGATAAATGAAGCAGTTTCTGGAATCAAAAACAATGGTGGAGAAATTTTAGAAGAAGACATAATGGACAAGCTTATGAATATATTAACAGCAGACTAAGAGAGCAAGATCAATATTCTGGATGAAACCATGCAATTTTCAAAGGACTTCAAGAGAGAGACTTTGATCAGTAAAATATCTGCATTTGAGATATCAAGATTGAAGACTGAACCCAAAAGTGAAACATCCTTCAAAGCCTCAGTCCATGATAAGAAACCTTTACACATCTCTAGCAATAATGAGAAAGAAGAAGTTGATGAAGAACTAGAAGAAATCATTGCTATGATTGCTAAGAAGAAAAAAAAAGGCAAAGGCAAGTATGAAGGACAATTGCCATTCAAATGTTTTTCATGCAACAAGATCGGCCACTTTGCATCCAAGTGCCCTACAAGAGTAAAGAAATTCAGATCTAATTATAAACCAAAATATAGAAAGGAATTCTATCATGTTGAAGAAGGTGTAACTGATGAAGATTTAGGAGAAGATGAAATTGGATTCGTTTCCCTTAAAGACATGGAAAAATTTCTTGAGGAAATGGACATTGAAGATGAAAAGGAAGCACAAGAGTTAGCCCTAATTTCTAAAGCACACATCAGAACTGATTGGATCATTGACAACAGATGCTCTCACCACATGATAGGTGATAAAGATAGATTTGTTCATCTAGACAAGAACAAAGGTGGTATGGTTAGATTTGGAGATAACACTTCTAAACCTATCATAGGAAGAGGATCTATCACCCTGGATGGAAAGAACAAGACAGCTGATGTTTTGTATGTTGATGGATTACATCACACCTTACTAAGTGTTAGATAGTTACTTGATAAAGGTTATCATTTGGAATTCAAAGACAACAAATGCATTATTAGCAACAAAGAAGGAGACATGATTGCATCAGGCTAAAAAACAAAAGGTAATGTTTTTCAGCTCAATTCAGATGTAAGTTGTTTTGTTGCAAAAGTGGATGACAGTTGGTTATGGCACAAGAGACTATGTCATATCAATTTCGATAATATAGTAAAGGTAAGAAATGTCAAGGAAGTTAGAGACCTTCCAAGTATTGCAAAACTAGTTGACACAATGTGCAGGGAATGTGTTATGGGAAAGCATGTAAGGAGCTCTTTCAGAAGCAAGTAGAACTCAGCTGAAAACAAGTTAGACCTAGTACATACAAATTTATGTGGTCCTACTCAAACAAGATCATACTATGGAGAAATGTATTTCATTTTTTTTTTGATGATTTTTCAAGGATGATGTAGGTTGCATTCTTAAAGGAGAAGTCTGAAGCCTTTGAGAAGTTTAAAATATTCAAAGCCAAATTTGAGAATGAATCTGGATTAAAACTAAAATGTCAAAGATCAGATAGAGGAGTAGAATTCACCTCTGACCAGTTTTATGACTACTGTGAAGAACATGGAATCAAAAGATAGTTGAGTGCACCCAGAACCCCTCAGCAGAATGGGATAGTAGAAAGAAGGAACATGATCATACTTGATACAACGCACACTATGATGATTCAAGGAAAAGTTGTGCATACCTATTAGAGAGATGCATTCAATACAACTGTCTATACTATCAAACAAAATCAACTAAGACTAGGCGCAGGTAAGACACCTTATAAACTTTGGTTTGGTAATGTACCTATAGTAAAATACTTCAGAATGTTTGGCAGCAAGTGCTACATCAAGAGAGATGATGGTGTTGGTAAGTTTGATGCTAGAAGCGATGAAGGTATTTTCCTTGGTTACTCTACTAAAAGCAAAGAATACAGATGTTTCAATTTAAGATTAAAGAAGATAATTGAAAGTACTCATGTAAAGATTGATGAGAAGTTCATGATTCAAGAGAGGTACTATGAATATGCACCTATGATTGCGGATGAACCCAGGCCTAGCAGTAAAGACACTATTATTGAAGAAATGTTTGATTGCATTGATGTATCATGTAATGAACATGAATCAAGCAAAGAAGTATCACATATTACAGATAAGGATGTCACACCAAAAGTTTCAAAATTCACATCTACATACCATTCAAAAGATGATACCATTGGAGATCAGAGCAGCAGTGTTTTGACTAGATCTAAAGCAAAAAGTTTAACAATGGATGAAGAGGTATGTTTACTTTCACAGATTGAACCTTTAAGTGTTGAAGATGCATGCAAGGATTTTGATTGGAAGAAAGCAATGGAAGAAGAATTAGATCAAATAATAAAAAATGATACATGGGAATTGGTTCCTAGACCTAGTGACAAAAATGTGATTAGAACAAAGTGGGTATTCAGGAATAAGATAAATGAAGATGGTACAGTGATCAGAAACAAAGCAAGACTAGTATGTAAAGGATATGCACAGAGGGAAGGAATATATTACACTGACACATTTTCCCCTATAAGCATACTAGAAGCCATTAAGTTATTCTTGGCCTATGCAACATTCAAAGACTTTAAAGTATATCAAATGGATGTCAAATCAGCATTTCTGAATGGTGACTTGAAGGAAGAAGTCTACATAGAATAGTCTAAAAGATTTAATCTATTAGATAAACCAAACATGGTATGCAGATTGAAGAAAGCACTCTATGGACTTAAACAGGCCCCAAGAGCCTGGTATGAGAGACTAGATGGTTATCTTACCAAGATTGGATTCAAGAAAGGAGCTGGAGATTGTAACCTATTCATAAGAGAGACACCTAATGGATTATTACTTGTTTCCATATTTGTTGATGACATTATCTTTGGAGGTAATGACAAGATTAGTGCTGAATTTGCAAAAGAAATGCAGAATGAATTTGAAATGAGCATGATTGGTCCTATAAAATATTTTTTGGGATTAAATGTAAAGCAGACAGATAAAGGAATATTTATAAATTAGTACAAATATGTGAAGGAAATATTGAATAATTTAAAGATGAAAGAATGTAAGCCAGTATGCACTCGTATGATAATAGGAAGAAAGCTTTCTAAAGAGGATGATTCCACAACACTTGACAAGACATTGTACAAATCTATGATTGGAAAACTTATATATCTTACTCAATCTAGACTAGACATAGCTAATGCAGTTGGCATCTTTGGTAGATTTTTAGCTAAACCAAAACAGAATCACCTAATGGTAATAAAGAGAATATTCAGATATCTAAAGGGAACTATAGAATATGGTTTATGGTATCCTAAATCAGAGAATGTACAACTTCATGTGTATACAAATGTAGATTGGGTAGGTTGTATTGATGATAGAAGAGTACTTCTGGAGGAGCAGTATTTCTTGGAGATAGGTTGGTTTCTTGGGTAAGAAAGAAGAAGAATTGTATCTCTTAGTTGATAGTAGAAGCTGAATATGTTGCAGCAGCATTGAATTGTTCAACAATGGTTTGGATCAAGTAGATGGTTAAAGATTTTGGTATACAGGTTGATTATCCTATTGTTATTCATTGTGATAAAAATAGTACTATCAACATGTTGAAGAATCCTGTGATGCACGTAAAGACAAAAAACATTGAGATCAAATACCATTTTCTTAGAGAAAAAGTTGCAGATAATGAAGTAAAATTGGACTATGTGAGCACCAAAGAACAGTTGGCAGATATTTTCACAAAGCCTTTATCAAAACATACATTTGACTATCTCAGGGAGAAGTTGGGAGTAGTTCCCTTTCCTGAGTCTAATTAGTTAAAGTAGCAAGTACATAAGTCCATATTGACTGATAAATCGTTGACTAATCTACTTTTGGAGTAGTACCTGTGCCTAATTGTTTATGGTGCCCTTTGCCATTGATGTCAAAGGGGGAGTATATAGTAAGGGGGAGTATAAACATAGACAAAGGAGCTGTAGCAGTGTAGAGGAATCTTTGATGAGGATATTGAGAAAATTGTAAAAAGAAAGAAGACACCATGTGCTGAAGATGTTTTTAATATCATATGTTGCTATCAATGTAAAAGGGGGAGATTATTGGAGATCTACTTCTGGCAGCTAGTTGATTGTATGTTTGTCATTGATGACAACATATAATATATAGCAATGTTCTGTATGTACTTATCAGAATGATGCTATTAAGCCTTGCGTGGTTATATTCATGTTGTAGACATGTTATGTTTTATTCATACACGTAGAGCCAAATATGAAGTTTCAGTTGTGTTGTGCAATTATGTTAACAACAGTTACAGTTTTTGGAGTTTGTCTATACAAAACTGATGTATTGGATTGGTTCTTAAGTTGTGCCTAACTTTGGGATATGCGTCTATACATTCAAGTTTAATTATGAGTTGAAGATAATTATCTAAAGGTGCCAAACGTGTTTCAACAAGATTGCAATGTTAGAGTTAATTTGGTGAGGCCGACTTTGTGAAGCGTCGCATCTATTCAGTTTATATTGCACGGTTGTAATTATGCTTTCGTAATTATGCTTAACAGGTCCCATGATCTCATACTTTGAGGAAGATACTTATAGTAGTTCATTTGTGAAATGCTAAGTGTGAATGATAAGATAAGCGACATAAAAAGTACAGAGTAGAATATCAGTTGTGTTTCATTCATCAAGGATCTATCTGAAGAAGAAGTGAAAGATTACAATACATTGGAACTGATCAAGATAGCAGGTCTACTTTATAGTTCATCATCAGATATAGTGCATATATGTTCTATAGAATGTTGTAGCCTTCACCATTGAAGCAGTGAGCTTTTGGACAATGAGTCCTCACTCTTAACACGGTTATTTTTAAAAGACTCCTAATAGGGTTAGACCCTTAACCAGGTCACTATACTTATTGCATTGTAAAGAACTCCTAACAGGGTTGCAAGCTCTTCTAACAGGGATTATTATAAACAAGTATAGTTCATTTTGGGTGTTAATTCCTACCGGGGTTTTTACCATTTGTATTCCTTGTAACCAAATTTTGGTGTTGTCTATTGTGTTATCTGAATGTGCATTTACATTATTATATTCTAGAAATAATAAAGAGAAAATAATTTAGTTAGCTAATAACTGATTCACCGCCCCCCTCTCAGTTATCCTTTGGGACTATTCTAACACTTAGGATGCTCTTGCGTCATGCTAGTAGCATAGAAATGGGAGTTGTTTTAACCCAAGAGGGTAGACCAATAGTTTTTTTATAGTGAATATTTAAATGGTGCCAAGAAGAGGTATTCCTCCTATGACCTAGAACTCTATGCACTAGTTTAAGCCCTTAGGAAATGGATACATTTTCTCCTACCCAAAGAGTTTGTAGTATTCACCAATAACCAAGCTATGAGTTACATCAACACCTAAGAGAAGTTGACCAATAGAAATCTTAAGTGGATGGATTTCTTGCAAGCTTATACCTTTACCATAAAGAATAAAAAGGGGCAGCTAAACAAGGTTGTTGATGCACTGAGCCGAAGGCTACTCACTATTCAAGAGGTGCAGTTGCAGAGTATTTAAGTGGAAATATTTAAGGATCTTTACAAATAAGACAAAGATTTCTCAGAGGTCTATAGGGTATGTATAGAGTTCAACAATCACTTTCATGGTTAGTTTCTAGATTACACATTGAAAAATTGGTTGTTGTTTAGGAGAGGACAGTTGTGTGTACCCAAGGGATCTATGAGACAGAATATTATACAAAATAAACACAATGGTAGTCTTAGTGGCCATTTTTCTCTTAATAAGACCCTTGACTTAGTTCAGAGGTTCTACTATAGGCCTACAATGCAGAGAGATGTGAGGAAGTATGTGGAACAATGTATAGTGTGTTAGAGGGCTAAAGGTATGACTTCCAATGCCAGCTTATATCAACCACTACCCATTCCAAATAGGCCATGGGAATGTATCAGCATGGACTTCATTTTTGGGCTACCAAAGATAAGCATGAGAATGGATAGTGTTTTTGTAGTTGTTGATAGGTTCAGTAAGATGAGCCATTTCATTCCATGAAAAACCACACATGATGCAAGCTACATAGCTCAATTTTTTTTAGAGAGGTTGTAAGAATTCATGGGTTTCCTCTTAGTATATTTTCAGATAGAGATATCAAGTTCATGGGGAATTTCTTGAAGACATTGTGGAAGAGGCTAGGGACTAATCTATCATTTGAGGTTATTAACAAAGGAATATGGAAAAGTGAGGGATCAAGTCCTATTGTATGCACATTTTTCCTATAATGACAGTGTAAATAGGACAAATGGTAAGAATCATTTTGTAGTGGTTTATGGTGTTCACCCCAGAGGATTTTGTGAGCTTAGAGAGTTGGGAAGTATGGAGGGAAAGAGTGGACATGTTGAATAATTCACCCAATCAATGAAGGAAGTACATGACCAAGTCAAGACCACACTCACTAACGAAACACAAAGATTAAAATCCAATACAAAGAAAAAGGAGTTTCACTTTGAAGTGGAGAGTTTAGTAAGGTGCATTTTAATATATCTAGATTGGAGAAAGGTATGCCTAGCAAGTTACAGATGAAAAGGATAGGTCCATGAAAAATATTAGAAAAATATGGAGAGAATTCTTACAAAATTGATCTACCTCCAAAATTGAAAATCTCACTAGTGTTCAATGTTTAGGACTTAGTGGAATACAAAGGTCCACTACCAGAGGATGCAAAGGTTACTAGTGATGTGGAAAATATTGCAGTGGATGTACCGTTACAAACTACAAAAAAAACCACAAGAAGAGAGGGTATAAGACTCCAGAATTAAAAACAAGACCATACATGGTCAATACATGGAACATATCATCAAGTATAAACATCAACCTAAGGTAGAGGCTACATGGGTTGATGAATCAAAGTTCAAGAAGTTGGGAATAGATCTTGCAATATTGACTCCAAGTGTAACCTGATTTCTTTGTCCGAGGGGAGTATGGTGCATGAGAACCTAGGAGATTCTACTCTCCATTTTTGTTGTGAAAGGCCTTACAATGGTCTTGGGTCTAATAAGGTAGTTTGGGATGGTTTAGGAAGGGTTTGGTGTTTTTTGATGAGTTTTCTTTGTGCTAAGTGAATTTTGGTCCAAGTGACCTTTGTAATGTCTTGATGGTCAAAATGGGACAACTAATGTAAATGACATCTAGAATGTATAGGGGGTCATTTTTAGGGTGTTTTAAGACTTTGTGCATGGTTCTAACTTGTTATAACCCACTCATAGGGTTAAAACATTGAATACACAAAAATTGTCAAAGTTGCAAAATGTTGCTTGAGCAGCATTTGCAACTATGAAAATGTTCCTCGACAACTTTGTCCAAAAGTTGCTTTTTGCCCAAATGAAGTTATGGGTAGGTTTGAGTAGTTTTAATAGATAAATGGTACCTATTTAAGGATTTCCATGGCCTTGTACAAAGGTTGGACCTTTTATGGTTACATTCCAAGAAGTAGAGAAGTAACAGTTCTCTATATTGTCACAGTTTTCATCATTTTAGTTAACAAGCATTGCAAATGGATTGAAGTCTCTAGTTTTGTGCATTGTACAACTTCATGTAGTTTTTTTAATTTCTTTTCAAGTACTTAGCATAGGATTTTTTTGATTTTTGAGCTTTCATATTGAATTGGATCCTTACTTGATTGTTCTCTTCTAGTGAAGGAGTTTGTCTTGTAAATATGGCAACACTGTGAGAGTCCTCCATTGGATCTTTCATGGCCCATGGGGGATGGAAAATGGAGTATTTATACATTATTTTCCATTTTTTACAGGTTCTACAAGTGATGTTGGCTATTTTTAATGTCTTTCCCTAGGCGAGACTGCCAGTGCATGACTAGGGAAAAGAAGATAACACACTTTGTTTGGATGCAAGGTTGGATTGGATAGTGTGATACAATGCATGGAGAGTGGTATTTAGGAGTTTGGAAGACCCTAAAAATAATGGTGAAGATCAATGAATCAATTTAATTAGGTTCTTCTTGAACTCACATCAAATAGCCTTATTAGCCCTACTTTTAACGACTCTATCCCAAAGAGTTTTGAAGTACTATAAGGACAGGTTGGGGTCCTCTAACCCTATAAATATTTCAGGTTTTCCAAAATGTAGATCCAACATTAGTTTTGGGGCTTATTTGTGAAGTTTAAAATTTATTTTTATTTAGGATCCTGATTAGGGCTACAACGAATCACTAGCCCTATCCCTTGAAATATGGAAATCGATGGATGAATGAGTGAACTATGGATATAAAACTTCAAGAATGGAGTTGGGAGGAAGGAATTAATGTAAATTATACACTGAAAAGTGTCTATGAATATCTTGTGTAGGTTTGGTGGAATCTACCCTTGTAAGTTCAGTGAAGTGTGAAACCCTTGTTGGTAGTGAGGCCATTGGAGTTAGGGGAAAGAGAACCAAGATTCTACCCTTAGGTTATGGTTGGAGAAGAAGCCCTAGTAGGTCTAGAAGAGAGACCTAGAAGTGAGTGAAGTTAAATCAGTGGAGGAGATTCCCTATCATAAACTTAAGCGACCTTAGATATAAGATCTTGGCTTGTTCCTTAATACATATCTGTGTTCGTATCCTCTGATAGTCTGTACATGACTACCAGTCTTGCCTATGTCTGTAAAAACTAGTCTGACTGAGACTTCAACTAAACATATGTTGACATAAATGAAAAAAAATGAATGCCAACAACTCCAATAGAAGCCAATTCTAATAGATAGAATGTAGGGTACAAAAAATTTCAAATGTTCTATACTTGGGAACAAAATGTTTCAAAGGTTTTATTCCAGGTGTTTTTGCCTGAAATTTTCTCAGATTTTCCAATAGTTCCCAATCTTCCTAATTTTGTCTGACATCTCTGTAATTTTTTCCTACACATAAAAATAGGCAAAAAGGTTATCTAAAGGGGTTTTTATTTGTCAAACCTCGGTTTAGGATTCAACCTTGAAAATGAAATGAAATTTCATAAAGGAAAGTATGTAAAAAGGTAAAGATTTGATTCACCTTGCATAAACCCTTATAGATAGATGTAGAAATTGTTCATACCCATGAAGATGCTATAATCTTCTTTAAATCAATGAGTTGACCTTGAAATGTAGATTAGAATCAAGGACGCCCTCACGAATGCATAGATTTATGAATTACACTCCTAGATCTTGAATGTAGGTATGCTTGATAATCACTTGTAATGAAGGAGAATGAATTTGGATAGAAGGAAGGATATTCTTTCTTGATTTAGAATTCCTCTACTTGGCCATCATCAAAGAGAGAATTTCTTCAATTGGATAATATTTCCTTTGACTTGAATTGACTTGAAGAATTGGAGACTTGGAGAAACTTGATCTTGGATGCTTGCCTTCAAATCTTGAATCCAATTGCTCAATTGCTCTTGATTGCTTGAAAACTTGAGAACTTGGTCATAAAATTCTTGCACTTGATAATGGATTTCAAAATGAGGAGATATAGGGTGTTTATATACTCAATCCATCATTTTGAGATTCAAAAATAGTCTAGGTCGACTATTGGTAGATAGATTGGCCTTTTAGAATTTCTTCTTTATTCTGATTCTAGTAGCCGTGATGCCAATGTTAATCAACAGTTGAGTGAACTATCAATAGTTCCTCTCTAATTTTTTTGTTAAAGTACAAATCCCTTCTTTTAATAAAATTTCTTTTTTATCTTAACTAACTATAAAATAAGGTATTCTTTTAAACCAAAAGCGGGAAAGACAACTAATAATCACCCATCGCCATGGAGTAATTGTGAATGTTAAAATAAACCAACTTCCTTTAAAATAATGCACACAAACTTAAATTTCTTTCTAGAACAAAAATTTTCACTCACAGATGAAAATACAGCCCAGATTTCAGATTATAAAGATGAAAACCTTTGATAATCATAGCATGAATAAGATCTTAGCAAATAGATGATACCACAAAGAGAACCATATTTATCATTAGATATCAAAGTTTTTGATTACGGTAAAAGCAGGTTTTGAAGGGAACCCCGAAACCCTTTAACAAAACAAAGGAAGGAAAGGCAAAAAAGGCCCCAACGAACAACAGATTGTCCCAAGGAGGGGACCAATCAACAGAGGGTCAAAACCCAGATTCAGCAATAACTATTTTCAAAACAAAAAACAAAAGATCAGCTGGAAAGAACATTAGATATCAAAGTTTTATAACAATAATATCCATTTATTCACAAGTATTTATCCATCATTGAACAAAAAAAGTCTTCATTAAAAATTTATAAATGAAAAACAACCATTCAAAAATTGATTCTCACTCGACTATCAAAGCAAAAGGGGAAATTTTGAAAAAATTGTTGATCCCTTCCTTCAACATCAAATTTCCAATTGAAATTCCTTTTAGATGTCTAAAGAAAATTTCCTTCAATTACATGTAACTAAATCTTTCAAAAGAACATTTAAATAGAGACTAATTACAACCATACATTTGAAAAACTATCAACATAAAAAAAAAATTAACTAATAAAAGAGAGCCCATTATGGGGCTTCTTTTTCTACTCCCTGAGTAGGTGGTTGTTGAAAAGTCACTTGTCCCCTGTATACCTGCAAGACATTAAAAATAGTTGTAATCTTATCATGCTCTAGAAAAACAACGTTGGTATTTTGAATATCCCAGTACATCGTTTGTCACCTGACCTCTTTAGCTTTGGAAATGAAAGTCTTGTGATGATTGGAACACCACATTAGAATAGCACCAATTTCAGCTATTTACTTTTTTTTTTTTTTTTCAAAATACATAAGGATGGGCTATGGCGTCAATTTTCTACTGGTACTTTGTGTTTATATCATTTGTCAACATAATGCCAAAATTGTCTTTTCTTTGAAGCTTACAACTAATGTCTTTGAAATTATGCATTACTTGCTTCATAATTTCCTTGGCCTCTTCTAGAAACTTGTTCAGGTTAACTATAATTGTCTATATTCATTCACACTTGAAACCCAAACTGGACATCCTCTTTTAAAAAATCTCTTTGTGTGATTGTCAAATGTCATAACTACGACTGCATATGTACCTGTATCAAAACCCTCATGTATTTATTTCATGGTGTTCTTTTGAAAATCACCTTTGCTCTTTTCCACTCTGATCTCAAACATCATTGTATTTCTAGCCACCACCAAGGCATTATATGATTTTCTCAACCTATCAATAAAAGACAACCCCTAGACCTTTAGGTCTTCAATCCATTCCCTAGTGATCTTTCCAAACTCAATATATGTCCGCAACTGAGAGATCAATTCCTTATTCTTATTAGAAGTAGGATCAAGGATTATATAAAAAGAGCCTAAAATATGAGATGATAGAGGTGCCATCAATGATCTCAATCTTTCTAATAGTAGCTCCACCATAGCCTTTAGGTTATCTTTATCTCATTTTCTCTTCTCTATTCTCTTCTTGACCCTATTGTTAGAGACTTTCCAATTGAAAAGATCTACTTCTAAAATAGGATCTCCCATATCCACCTGGGTAACATTAAAATCTGTGGGGATAGCCTGTATTGGAAATAATAGGTACTGAGAGGGGGGTGAATCAGTCCAAATAGATAGCATCCCAATTCAACCACTTATCAAAACAACTGTTGAAATACTTTCCAAACTATAAAGGATGTAACTTATACAAATATATAAAATAAAGTAATATCAGGAATCTACACATTCATCACACATGACAAAGATATTTTTAATGTTGAAACCATTGTAAGTGGGGAAAAACTATGGTGGGGATGACACCCACAAGCCCAATACTATAGTAAATAAGTTTTCCCTGTTAGGAGCTACAAATACCCTTTCTGAGGGTACACCCTGTTAGCAGTGACTAGTACATTGTTAGGAGTACAATTACATCAGCTATGATCTACCTTGATAGAGGATTTAAAATCTCAATAAATAAGTAACCCTATTAAAGGATTTACAAAAAGAAATTGTTAGATTTCACCCAGTTAAGGGATTTTTCTTGCTGCAACTATTAGGGAACAACAAGATTAGTGATCTGGATGTAGCCTTGATTGCTTGTCAGATCTAATAAGGTCTTTGTACTCTATAAGTGCTTTGTTCTCTCTGTCTATCATCTTTCTTATCACAACCTCAAATTGTAATCAGCAAACCCTAATCACCCAAAAAAACTCTTAAAACTTCTCTCAACAACAAAATTTCAATATGAGCAGTTCCTATATATAAACAACTTCCACCGACATAAAAATGATTTTAAAATTAATTTCCCATGAAAGAACCATGTGTCCAATTGATAATATCGATGAATAAAATGATTTATAATGACTACGTTAGGTCAAGATAAGATCTGCAAGTTATATCTCCAAAGTAGTCAAACGGGTTTTGACTTCTCCAATGCAATACCTCAAATCTAACTTAAATGTTTGCATCGATCTCATAAATAATACACATTGAATGTATAACCTTTAATCCATGTCATCATATCATTAGAAATGATCGCACATACTTTACTACTTACCCATCTATGATCTACTGACCAGTACTCAAGAATATAAGTGTTCTACCTATCCTGATGTCTGTGATACTAAAAACTCTTTCACCACTCAACCAAATGAGTTGTGGTTAGAACCACATTTCAATATAAACTGGTTGAGGTTTTATCTATGACCTCTCCTCATAATTCCACTTCTACGATGATCACCACCAAAGTTATTTTCTCAATGTCTACCGATCTTCTGGACTTGGCCAATTTTTAGTTTTATCTCCTTACCGATTGTACCTTCACTTCACCTATTGTATATCATGATTGCACTCACTTAGTTGCACTGTAATAACTAAGTTGCCATCAATGAAAACCAAATAAGTGACTCATTATGACAAAACCCCAATATCTCGCAATCTCCTAACACAATATCAATAATCTCCCCCTTTTCCATTGATGACAATTATTGTTAGGAATGTGAACACTGAGAGGGGGGGTGAATCAGTGTTCAACAATTCATTATCTTTCAACAACCTGAAACTTAGCCCAATAAATAGATAAAAAATTTAATAAGCAAAACATATTAACCATAACACATAACACAAGATATGTTTACAGGGAAACCCTGATCAGAGGAAAACCCCGGTGGGAATTAGTACCCACAAATAATTGCACTAGTCTTATGAACTTGTTAGACTTCCTTTGCCTTGCTAAGAGAAGTCATTACAATGCTGAGTACAATGACCCTGTTAGGAGTCTTTTACAAACCCTTTTAAAGGTGGATGGCACACTACCAGAGCTCACTACTCTATAAGAAGAAGGCTACAACCTCCTGATAACAGATACTCACAATATCTAAAAGTTGAACTGCTATTATAACACTGTTTGTCTGAAGAGTTCTTTTTGTGTGCTGAAACTCTAATCACTGGTAGAGCTTTATTTCATATTGATTATTCTCCTTTTACTGTTGTCTTACTCACATTCATTATCTTGCAACCATACGACCAACCAATACAAAATACATGTCAAGTATATATACATACTCACTAGACGCGACCGAAACTAGGACTTACTCGGCCCAAAATCAACATACACAATGCTTCCAAGTTAATTGGCTTAAGCGTGTTTACATGAGTGATAAAAAAATCATTAAAAACATATTAAAATAGGCACATAGCCATAACAAAAAAAAACAATATGTGCTAATCAAATCTGTAGTCGGCTCCATGCTCTGTTCTGTTGAACTGCTAGTGACACTTAGATTTGTTGTAACTTCATCATACTGATATATCTAAATCTGCGTGTATAGAATTAGCATAACATTGTATCAAAAAAATTATATCCAAAGGCGCAGATCATGATTCATTTGTACGCACGTGTGTTGGTGCTCTGATCAACGGGTACATCTCTAACTGCACTATCTTTTATACTTACACAAATTCTGATCTTCAAAGTTTATGAACTGACTATCAAAACTTCATATGAATTTTTTGCCATAATGACAACACAAAACTAGTCATATAATCTTAGTAAATTCAACTTGCCAACAATCTCCCCCTTTGTCATTAATGACAACAAAGGAATGTGGCCAAGTTACTAAACTTTGACTTATAAAAAAAACTGTACTTATACTGATATATCTCCTCATACTATCTTAACTTTGGCTATATACACTATACTCCCCCTTTGACATTAATGAAAAAGGTGCTAAAAAAATTGAAAATCTCTAAGTACTTACTCAGAGTACACATCTAGATATGCAATCCGCATGTTTTTGACTTCTTGCTGCCAAAACTCCTTGAGTGCTTCAATAGTTTGAAGATGGGAGCATAATGCATAGGTGAGTTTCTCTATTTTTACCAGATCCATGTAGGGGCCTTGATCATATGTAACAATAGTTGCATCAATATGCCTGATATTTTGATTCAACATAGCTAAGGAGGGCACAAGTACATTTCTCAGTTGTGTTTTTCTGGCCCTTATCTTGCTAATCTCTAGCTTGGCTTTCTCAATTTTGTCTAACTGCCCTTGATAGATGTTGTTACAAACATTGATGTCTTGAGAAGAGACTTAAATTTATTTTCTTATAGTTTCAATCAATATGTCTTCTTCCTCAATCTTCTTTGTATGTTCTGAAGTGAGCTAACCTCCGTCCATACAACTAGCTATCACTTTTCTGCCTTTTGATGCTAACTCTTTTAGAATTGCTTGACCAATATTCAATGAGTTAAGATCTAATGAGAAGTTCTTTATTAATTCATGCAGCCTTTCCTTTTTGTACTTGTCTTGTACAATTTTAGTAGCTAACTCTACTAGACTTGTGAAATTTTCTTTGAAGCTTGTCAAAATACTATCGACATCATCAACTGATTGAACATTTGCCAATTTCTTATCTGCAGGCACTAAGTTGTTCAAAATGCTGACTAACTAAAGAAAGAGAGGAGTTCTCATTACTTATTTCTCTTTTTCTTTCTCCATGGCCAATACACTTATTTTGATCATATCTTCTTCTCCCCATGCATCTAGGTTTGTTGTATCAGGGGTCAAACTTGACAACAATGACATTGATGGCTTGATAGACAGAGTGAATATTGCATTTTGAATCACATCCATACATTTACTCTTACTAGAATCTCAACAGAGGGTAGTTCATTAGGTTCATCCTTTCTATCATTATCCTATCTTGTTGTTTCTTCAGTTGGGACTTGTTCTTGCTGCAAAGAAGTTTTATCGCTGCATAATATCCTAGCTTCTTCAGTACTCACAAAGGCTTCCTCAAACTTATTCAAATCATTATCTGAGGCTGACATGGTTATCTCAACATCATTTATCATAATGGTTTCATTTGAATCTTTTACTGTATCATAGGTGACAAGACTTTGGGCATAGAATCCTGTGGACCTGTAATGGGCACATTTAGAATCTCTAATTCTTTTTCTTTCTTGGAGGGAAGTGGAGTAGCTTTAGTTGTAGAAACCATTGATGGATACATGTGTCTATCCAAAAACACTTGCGCAAATGCTTTTTTAGTCTCCTTTCCAACCAACTCATACTCTTTATTCATAATGTGTAGATTTCTTGTCTTAGTTCTTATATGAGGTTTTACCAGATCTAATAGTATCAGCTTCTCATCATGTGAACAAATTGGGAGAAGATTATCTAATGTTTCTTCTCTAATTATCATATCCCCTTCTAACTCTTTTCTTTTTAATAAGTCAAGTATGTTCCATAATTTGTCTGGAACGACTATCTTAAGTTCCAAAACTGAACTTTTGAACTTGATCATATGTGAGATAATCATAGAATGTATTCATGATTTATCAATCTCTTGATATTTATCATATACATTTACAATTGAGTTTACCGGCCTTCATTAATGATTCAATTTCTCAAAACTTCGAGACTACGTTTGAATCCTACCTCAGGAGGAGCTTGAGTATTGTTTACTTTGCTTCAAGTTTTCCTTGAGGATGGTTGGCTTGTGGGGACTTGCTTCCTTCTTCTAGTCAGCTTTCTTGGCACAGAAGGTGGAGAGGATTCCACATAAATAGTAGTTAGTGGTTCATATATGCTCTCACCATAATTATTCCTTTTCTTCTTATGGATATCATCATATTTTTCAATCTTGACTTCTGCAGGTGTTTGCTTAAGTTCTCTAGCAATTTTCACTTCCCTAGCTATATCTAGGTCTTCTTGGGTGACACCATGGACTTTCATAATATTAGAGGTAATCCTTGATGCTTTCCTCTTATTATCTGCACTTTATAGGATAGAATCAACCTTATTTTTCTTTTCCCTGTATGTGCCCCATCTAGGATCATTTGGATCTTTAGGCACAGATAGAAGGACTTGCTCATATCCTTCCATAATATGTTCTTATACCTCATAACCAAGTGGGTGAATCCATTTGGTTCTTGGCTCAACTGCTTCCATGCATGTACAATCTATTTCTACCATAAAGCATATAGCGTCCTTGTATTTGTCAACTATATTATCAGGTACTCTAAACCTATTCTGCATCTTAATTTTGAATGTCTTAATCTCCATATCCATAGAATCCTTTATACTACTTTCAGATGTATATTTCAATGAAATTTGAGGCAAGGTAGGTTTGCTTCTATCTAGGTAAAGATTAGAAACCTTACCAACAATGTGGAAGTACAAGTATATAATCAAGGAACCAAATCTGACAATATCTCACAAAGGTTATCGTGAGTGTTATCTCTTACTATCCTTATTACTACCATAACTATAGCTATAGTTATAATATTTAGTCTACTTTCATGCTGCAACTTGTAGCCAAGTATCATGGTAATGAGTTTGATGTCTTTCTCCACAATAGGATCAACAATCATTCCGCACCTATCACTCCTAGATAAGCATGCCTTCTCAACCTGTTTCTTGAAATCCTTTCCAGTGGGAAGAACAAGACCGACCTTAGATATTCCAGTCATCTCATGAATGAGATCAGATTTAATACATACATGAACTTCACTAATCCAAAATAGATCATCATGAATCCTATTGAGTAGAATTTTAACCCATTCTGGTTCATAAAACTCATGCGCATTTGTATACTCAAAAATAGGGTTATCTAAGAGATGTGAGAATTCATCCTTGAATGAGTAATCAGGGTTAATCATAGATGCCATATGTGTCATTATGTTGTCATCACCTACAAACTCCTTCTTACAATAAATGTAAGCATGAATATCCTTGACATGCACAACTCCTAATGAAGTCTTGGAAAATGCCCCTTCAACATCATCTAACACTGACTTGAAAGGATGTTTCTTAAACACATATCTCTTCTTCTCAATGATGTCAAAGACTATAGGAGTTTCCATTACTTGTAGATTGCTTAAATAGGGTTTCACGGGGTTTTTGAAATGACATGTCCGCGCTAGGGTTCCGTTTCAATTTCAATTCGCTTTGCTAACCAACCAATGCTTATCCTTCAACACTTAGATGCTTAATTTTGCTGTGCTCTCCAAATCCTTGATCTTAAAATTAAAAGTAAAGACAAAAGATCTTTTGGTACCTTATAAATAAAATTTATGTAATTAATGCATGTTGCCATAACATGGTTTCCACTGTGAATTCCAAATTTAGTTCCTGATCCATTTAGAACTTTGCACTCTTGCATACTGTATCAACATGTAACCAAGAACATAAAAGTAAAGGTGCATACTTAGAGATGAGTATACCATCCATGCAGGGGTTTAGAGTTTGTCTAGCTCCCCCTATGACCATGAGGGTCATCTTATCCAGAAGTAGAAGGTGCGTCCACTATGGATGCATCTACCACTTTGTCAACACCATCATCTTTCTTTAGTTCAACCCATATTTTACCTGAATCTTTTGTAGCTTTCACAAACTTGACTTCTCCAGATTCTTCAAATAGAGATCCTTGAGACTTATTAAGGCTTCCTTGTTTCTGCGCTCTAGATCTGCAAAACCTTGAGATGTGTCCAACCTTGTTACAAGAGTGAAAAATCACTGGAGTCTTGTTGATATGATTAACAATGTTGCACTATTTAGCTGTGTGTCCATTGTAATTGCATATCTGACATGTAATGTTATGATAATTTTGTTGTGATTTATTTCTCTAATTATACTGAGTTTGACTTCTTTGATTTTGCTATGTCTGATTTCTTAGATTTGATCTACAGTGTATGGATCTATGACTAAATTTACTGCATGAATAACAATAACCATTGAAATTTATTACCTCTTTACAATCCCTTGCCATGTGTCCTTGTTTGTTACAGGCATAAAAATTATAGTTAACTAGTTTGCATTCATCTTCAGGTGGTTCTACTTTAGCTTCTACCAGATTCTCAGTTGTCTTTGCTTCTGTAGATTCTTCTTGAGATTTCTTTCTTTCATTGTATTGATTTGAATTTGTGATTCATTGTATCCAACACCAATGGTATCACCTCTTAACTTTTGTGCATAAATTTGTGATTGTAAGAGATCAGAACTTGGTTTTAATTTCTCAATATGATTCTTGGCTTCTATCAACTCAGATTCTATCTTTTTCTTGATGTTCTCCAAATCCAAGATTTTCATGTTTGCTTGCATAAGTTCTTCATCTAATTGTTTACTTTCTTTAGTCTTTTCTTCAATATTTGTCTAGCTATCTGTTAACTGTTCATTCAAATCTTCAATATTATCCTTCAGAGGCATGTTTTCTTCATTCAGCGTTTTGACCATTTTTCCCAAATCATTCATAGAGAAATCTTTCAAATATTTTCTTAATTTCTTGATGAGAATTTGTGAACCATCAACTTTCAATTTCAGTTCTTCATTTTCTTTTGTCAATATCTTCAAGAGCTGCTTCAAAATTTTTCTTCAGATGTTTTACTTTTGCTGAATCCATGATCTCCTCAAGTGGTTAAACTTCTCTCAGAGGACCAAAGCTCTGATACCAATTGTTAGGAATGTGAACACTGAGAGGGGGGTGAATCAGTGCTCAACAATTTATTATATTTCAGCAACTTGAAACTTAGCCCAATAAATAGATAAAAAATTTAATAAGCAAAGCATATCAACCATAACACATAACAAAATATATGTTTACGGGGAAACCTTGATAAGAGGAAAACCCCAGTGGGAATTAGTACCCATAAATAATTGCACTAGTCTTATGAACTTGTTAGAGTTCCTTTGCCCTGTTAGGAGTAGTCATTATAATGCTGAGTACAATGACCTTGTTAGGAGTATTTTACAAACCCTGTTAAAGGTGGATAGCACACTGCTAGAGTTCACTGCTCAATAATAAGAAGGCTACAATATCTGAAATTTGAACTGTTGTTATGACACTGCTTATCTGATCAGTTCTTTTTGTGCGATGAAACTCTAATCACTAGTAGAGCTTTATTTCATACTGATTATTATCCTTTTACTATTATCTTACTTACATTCATTATCTTGCAACCATATGACCAACCAATACAAAATACATGTCAATTATATATATATATATATACACTCAATAGACGCGACCGAAACTAGGACTTAGTCGGCCCAAAATCAACATACACAACGCTTCCAAGTTAATTGGCTTAAGAGTGTTTACATGAGTGATAAAAAAATCATTATAAACATATTAAAATAGGTGCATAGCGATAAAAAACAAATTAATATGCGCTAATCAAACTCTGTAGTCGACTCCATGCTCTGTTCTGCTAAACTGCCAGTGACACTTAGATTTGTTGTAACTTCATCATACTGATATATCTAAATCTACGTGTATAGACTTAGCATAATATTGTATCCAAAAACTTATATCCAAAGGCGTGTATCATGATTTGTTCATACGCACATGCGTTGGTGCTCTAATCAATGGGTATATCTCTGACTGCACTGTCTTTTATACTTAGCCAAATTCTGATCTTCAAAATTTATGAACTGACTATCAAAACTTCATATGACTTTGTTGCCATAATGAAAACATAAATCTAGTCATATAATCTCAGTAAATTCAACTTTCCAACAGTTATATGCTAAGTGCTTACAATCTTGCAATCATAATATCAACTTATGACTCCCTATACACATACTCTCCATACATGCATATACTTTCTCATACATATACTCATCATACATATACTTCTCCTTTGACAACAATGAAAAATCTACAAAAAAATAAAATATATGTATACAAAATATTACTTACATCATATCAAAGATCACCTTGAAGTTAATCTTTGTTGAATTCAAGGATGTTTCCCATACCCTCTGCAAGTAACCCATATCAACGATTTTCTCATTCAAACTAGAAGCAAGCTCTTCCATGCTATCTAGTGTGCTCATGTTAGAGTGCTCAAAATTGAATAATCTTAACCTTGTGTGAAATTTTCTTGACATGACTACTGTAAGTAGTGATTGAACTTTAAAATGGATCAAGCTGGCCGCTTACGTTCTCCAACTCCTTCTATGCTTAAACTCTTCTTTGATCTAAATCCTGAACAAAATTAGGATACCTTGATACTTTAGCAAAAAAATGACCTGCCTCAGTCAATGTAGTCTTAACTTCCTTTATCAATTCTAGAAATTTGATCCTATTTCTAGTAATCTTCTCCATCAGCTTACCTATTATCTACTTTTCTAATTTCTTCTTTGCAAGCTTCACTACAGCTAACTGCCAATCTGGACCTTGATCTAGAATTTCCTTTACAAGAGTGTCCATCTAATCAATAGGAGTATCAACTTCGTCATATTCAACCTTACGCACTAACTTGGCTAGAATGTATCTAACTTTAATTAATACTCTTGTCTTCTTCTTCTTTGATCTCACCTTGTCTCTAATAACCTTTGTCCTCAATTGTTCTGAAAATTTCATTAATTCCTTAGATTTCAGTTTTGATACATCGAATGGTGTGGCGGGTAATTCTTCTTCATCAACTTCCTCTTCTTCCTCTTTTATAGCAGTCATCGGTTTATGTATTTTCCTTGCACTTGCTTCTCCAGGACTTACTTTCCTTTTAGTCTCAAGTTCTTCTATCTTCTTATGATTCCCCTCCTACTTACTTTGTACAACTTTCTCCTCTCCCTTCTTAGAAATCATTTCCTCTATATGTTACCTAGACAATGGTGAGAATGAATCCTCTTTTCATGTTATGTCTACTATTTCAATCTCATCACCACATGTTTGTGATAGACTGATATTTTGTGTTCCAATGTTCTTCACCAAGTTAGGTGACATCAAGAAAAACATTTCCAATTAACTGATCTACAAAAAATGTATCATCTCCCTACATATTTTTATTTGATTTTGCTTGAAATTTTTCTTCTTGGGTTGATACCTATTTTATCTGCTCTTAATTTTGAATTTATGATTGTGAGTAGTAATCATTATCTTAGCATTTTCAGTACTCAACTCAGGTTACAATTGGATTAGTGCTCTCTCCATTATCTCTCTATCCAATTGTAATGTAGTGCTCCATCTAGCATCAATCAATTGATATAACTCATTAGGGATGCAAGAATGGATCTCTAAAGGTGTTCTACAAAATTTATGAAAATGATATAGAATTGAATCTTCTATCTTCTTCTTGTCTCCATCACTCCCCAAAGTGTATCTTCTACCAACAATAGAAAGTCTACCATTGTCCATAATACCTTTTTCAATATCATCAATAGAATGGGCCTTCTTAGTTTTGTAATACCCCAAAATTGGCATCTTGAAACCCTAACCAATTTTGTTGCATTTATCAAATCATCAAAGTCCTATGATTGAATCAATTTAATTACAAAGTCCTAGCACTTTAATTAAATTAAATTCACCCTTTTAGTCAAAATACATAAAAAGGAATTAAATAAAATTTGATTATTAAATAAATATCCTCATTTCAATAATTGAATTTAATTATTCAAATAATTGAGAAAGTGCATTTATGAGGTCATATTTAATTTATTTAATCAAATAATCTCTCCAAAATCCTCACTTCAGTTCAAAAATGGAAACTTTGAGTTAACTGTAATTCAAAAGTGCAACAAATCAGTTAACCATTTCATCCATTCAAAAATCCAACAGTTGACTATTTCTCTCAAGGAAACTTACCATTCTTAATTGGACTCTCATTCTATAAAATAACCCTCTAGTCTCTCATTCAAAAAAGGAGAAGAATGCATTGTTAGATTATTGAATCGCTGCTAGATTTTTAACTCATATTTGTGTGCATTCAAGATTTCATAGTTCTTATTGCAATAGATTAATATCATTCAATAGATTAATCATGCATAGCTTAGTTTCTTTCAAGTATTCTTAGCTTAATCTTATCTTTCATTTATAGATTAATCTCATCTCTCATTTCTAGATTAAATATTTCATTTGCATTCTAGATTAAATCCCCCGTTCTCAGATGGGTCTCGGTTGTTGGACTCTCAAATTCTAGGAGCTACTCAAAACCCCATCTAGATAGTAGGCAACAGGTCAACTCATCCAAGCATGCAGGATGGATAACTTCATATTCATTCATGTATGTGACTGATGAATAAGGACTACATTGAAGTGTATGGCTAAGTAAAGAGGCCCACATTTAGCATGTACATTTTTGGCACCCATCGTGGGGCAGAAAATTCAATTTCTGTACTCAGATTTTAGTTTTGCTATTAATTTTGTTTTCCGTCCGTACGTCTTTGTAGTGAATTATCGCGTGAAGTTTTGCGTAAACCTGCATGAAGTTTTGCGTAAACCTGCATGAGGTTTTGCTTGCCCATGCAATTCTTTGCGTGGTTCCTTGGATTTCTTTGTGCAATTTGTTCTAGTTCTTCACACGAACTTTGACACCAAAGACTTTTAATTTGCTATTTTGATATCTCTATTTTTTGACTACTGATATTTGATGTTTGTTTGTGGTTTCCTAGTTCTATTTCTGATACATCTTAACAAGTGGTCTGTAAGATGAGATGTTGAAAACTCCTTCAAATACATCTATGCAAACTTACTGACTATTTGATTGCAGGATGCCTATCAGACCATGTTTGTCAAAGATTTCCAAACCCACATAAATATTGTGCTTGTTTTCAATACTTTATCTACATAGTCTAATTAGGGCCTTGTTAAAATATCTTAAGGGTCTTGATAGCATAATAGGGTATTAGCCTCTTCATTACATGGAATTGATTCCCATGAATGAATCTGAGACCTAGACATTTCTTAGGGATTGATACCTGGGGCTGCAAGGAAAGGTAACAAATCGATTGGCATATCCATTAGTGAGGGGAGTATGCTCTTCTCTCTTTGAGAGAATCAGAAACCTAGAAGCTCTTGGGTTTGTTGAAAGAGGAGTTATCTCAGTGATAAACATGTCTGGTGTGTTTGGGTGAGGTGTAGAGGTAGAGGAGTATGCTCTTTTCCCTTTTGGTAAAATTAGAAACTTAGACCCTTGAAACAAAACCAAGTCTAAGTCACATTTAGCGGGCCTGCCAGAAGTTGAACCTCCGGGAATGACCCAAGTGGATACACACCTTTCACCGGTGATTCCACCCCACTATAATAAAGTTTCTTTTTTGATCAAAAGACTCCAAAGAAATGTTAATTTCTTCCTCTTGATCCTTGATGTCAAACATATTGAGGAAGCCCTGTCTATTGTACTAAGTGGTGCCACTCCCAACCCTACTTCGCGGGGGTGTACACTTGCAGGTGTCGGTGTGGCTATATGTCTCTACCTCACTTGTGAGGACACTAGAGGTTAATGTGAACAAAATCCTATTAAAAACTTTTGTAGCTAGTTTCTTACCCGGTACATCCATGAAAGGGGGCATAATCTTTGCGCAGGGACAGGGAAAATTCTCTCCCACAGATTCTCACCATAGGCATGCACCTAGACATTTGAAGGTGGTATATGACCCTAGCCCCTTCTTTAAGGGTGTCCTTTGAAAGTATATTATTGATTCCTTGGAAACACCAAAAACATGGGCACTCTCTCGGAGGTGACACGGTTGTGTGAGGTGCACGCATGCACATAAGTTGTGAGGTAAAGATTTTGTCTTCTCTACCATTTTCTTTTAGGGACAAATGAGTTTCTTTTTCAAATCTCAAAATGCTCAGTGTCCAAACTTGTCAAGACTCCCCTATTCTTCTGAGTTTCTTTTTCCTCAGTTGAATTTTTTTTTACTACTACCTGTATCACAACTGTTTGAAAGTCCAAACTCTATGCTTGTCAACACCTAGTTTCTAAACATCCAAATGAAAACTTGTCAATTTGAAACTATCCAAACTAGTCTGAAAAATAAGTACTCTGTTAGAGAATAGTCAAATTTGTGTCTCGTAACCAAGTTCTATCTCAAAAATTTGTCCAAATTGTCAGTTTCTGCCAAAGTTTGCCTGCCTTACTGCAAAACTACACGTAAACTTTTGCAATCTTTGCGCCACCCAGTGCATATATTTGCATGAGACTCTATGAATCTTTGCACAATGTTCTTCTAGTCTATTGTCCTTAGATTACTAGTCTATCATCTCAGTCCTGCGTTTATTTGCACCAGTCTGCTAAGTCTCGCGCAAGCTACTCCAATTCTTTGCGTGAGAAAGTACTTTGCACAAAACTGTCAGAACTTTTCCTTAATATCGAGCTAATTGTTATCTATCCTTTGTCACTCTGCTCAGTCTGGTCTCTATTTGGGGTCTGTCTAAAAATTTTCCTATCTATACACATTCTATAACTAGATGTCTCAGATTGAGAATTACGGGATTCTTGCTTGAACATGTCTTATCTCTTTTCTACCTACTAGTTCTACTGTGTTGTCATACCTTGCAACGCGATAGTCATTTTTTGGCTGTCCTAGCCTTATCTCTGATGACTCATTCCGAGTATACTTCACCTATTGTCACTCTTGTGCACTTATCTTGAGACATAGATCCAAGCATATTCCTAGTTCACTCTCCTTGCATAATCTTTGTCTATGACTGTTGCAACTCAAAGTAGCAACGCATTCCCCTTATGTACCACTAAATGAGGTAGAGGTAGACCCGAAAATGGAGGAAGAGGTCATTCCAAACTTATCACACAATTTAAGTGCAGTAGAGGATCCTCATATTCCTCTTCATCAGCTATGCCTAGTGATGGATCATCTTGGTCTCTCTCTCCTTTCGTTCGACCTTACGTTAAATGTTTGAAGAGCATAAAAACTCTGAAGAGTTATTTCTTGAATTTGACTCTATCAACACAAAAAGGGTTCCCATAGATACAACACCTGAGGATACTCAACCTCCTCGTAGTGAGCCTTTGCACACTACACACTTGCATACCAATGAGATGGAACACAAAAATCAAAAGTGTGAACACAACAAAGGGGATAATCACTCTAAAACCTCCAAGGGTAAATATCATTATCAATAACCCCCTAGTGATGAGGAGGAGGTAATAACTCAAGAAGATATAGCAGATGCCCGTAAAAATAAACACTTCCATAAAATGATGGAGATCCTCATGAAGGAAAAGAAGGAGACATATATCCTCACGCTAGCTAATCAAGGGGCCAAGTTACCCTCAAACTACAACATAGAGACTCTTTTCACAAAGGAGGAAGAAATTGAAAAACTCCCGATTACAAAAATAAGTTGAAAGCATGCAAGAAAAACTCCTTCAACTCATGAAGGATAAGGACAAACTGGCCATAGAGTTCACACTGGATAGCATTTGTCCATTCCCTTTCGACAAAAGTCTTTGCATGCCTCCTTTTCCTAAAGGATTTAGCTGTGGTATTAAAATCATTCCTAGGGTGTTACCTAATGCTAGATCATGGTCAACATGGTTTGGAGTGCAGTGTTGGCAAGTTGACTCCCAGGGAGTATATGGCTTATTTTTTGTTGTCATTATGGCAACAAAGTCATGTGAAGTTTTGATAGTAAACTATGAAATGAAAATTGACTAAGTGTAGAAGACAAAATAGAACAGTGACTTGTAGTCGATTAGGGCATCAGCGCATGTGCGTAAGATCATATCAAGATATGCATGTTCAGACTTAAGCTCTATGGTATGTTGTTATGCTTATCCTATACACACATGGTACGAAATGGGAGTATGGAAAAGTTACAGAAAGAACAAGTACACTAGCAGTTCAAAATATAGAGTATGAAGCCGACTTCATGATTTTGATTAGCGTGTAATCTTTTGTTATGTAAAGGCTAAGCACCTATTGTAATAAGTTTTTAATCATGTATTAAACATTTTTGTAAACACGCTTAAGCCAATTTGTTTGGAAACATTGTGAATGTTGTTTTTGGGCCGACTAAGGTCTTGTTTATAGTCGCATCTATTCAGGCATAAACATATATATATATATATTCAATGTAAAGATATATTGGTGGTGTCGAAGAAATAGGTAGAGAAGACATATAAGAAGAGTAGTATGAAGATATCACAATGAGATAGAACCCTTAAAGAAGATAAGAGCATAAGCGCATAACTGGAACTGATGAAACATCTATGTCACATACAATAGTTCACTTTTGGATATAGTGCATATCTATTCTCAGGAGGTTGTCACCTTCTTTCTCATTGAGCAGTGAGCTCTTGCACAATGAGTCCTCACCCCTAATAGGGTTGTTTGTAAAAGACTCGTAACAGGGTCAGACCCTTAACCAGGTCAGTGTACTTGCATTGTAAAGGTTGCTCCTAACAGGGTAAAGGAACTTTAATAGGCTCATTATACTAGTGCAATATTTGTGGGTAATAATTCCCACCGGGGTTTTCCTCTAATCAAGGTTTCCCCATAATCATCTTATGTGTTATGTGATCTTGTGTTAAGCTTCAAGTGATATCTAATTGATTTATGTTTAAAGTGCTGAAATTTAATAATTAGCTAAACATTGATTCACCC
>MU226115.1:1159447-1177583 GCA_018584345.1 Thuja plicata
CCCCCCCCCCCTCTCAGTGTTTCCAGCAATTGGTATCAGAGCTCTGGTCCTCAGAGAGAAAAGTTTAACCACTTGACGAGATTATGGATTCAACAGAAGTCAAACATCTAAAAAAGAATCTTGAAGCAGCCCTTGAAGATCTAGACAGATCTAAGAAAGAAAATGAGGAACTTAAGCTAAAAGTTGATGGCTCACAAATGCTTATCAAGAAACTAAGAAAAGATCTGAAAGATTTCTCTACAAATGATTTGGGGAAAATGGCCAAGAAACTGAATGAAGAAAACTTATCTTTAAAGGATAAGATAGAAGAATTGAATGATCAATTAACTGATATTCTAATAGCTATTGAAGAGAAGAACAAAGAAAATAAACAATTAGATGAAGAACTCATTCAAGCCAATATGAAAATCTTGGAATTGGAAAACATCAAGAATAAGATTGAATCTGAATTATAAGGAGCAAAAGACAAGATTGATAAACTTCACACAAGTTCTGATCTAATTCAATCACAACTTTATGCACAAAAACTAAAAGGTGATACCACTGGTATGGGATATAGTCTAGCTCAAATTGAAATCAACTCATTACAAAAAAGAAAGAAAGCTCAAACAGAATCTTCAGAAGAAAAGAAAACTGAGAATCATGAAGAGACCAAAGCAGAACCACCAAAAGATAAGCACAAGGTAGTCAACCGTACTTGCTATGCCTATAACAAGCATGGACACTTGGCAAGGGATTGTAAGAATGTAAGACCCTTCAATGGTTATTGTTACTCCTACAATAAGTTTGGTCATAGGGCTATTCATTGAAGAACAAATCAAAGAAATCAACCACAACTGAACCAAAGGAATCAAACTCAATTCAATCAGAGAAATAAATGTCAAAGAAACTTGCAAAACATTACATGTCAGATATGTAATTACAATGGACACACAACAAAGAAATACAGCATGATGAATAACAATATCAGACCTCCTATCATTTGTCATTCATGTGGAAAGGCTGGACACATCTCAAGGTCTTGCAGATCAAGAACAAAAGGACAAGAGAATCCTAAGAAGTCTTTGTTTGAAGAATCATGAGAAGTTAAGTTTGTGGAAGCTAAAACTAACTCAGATAAAATATGGGTCAAAGTAAAGAAGGATAATGAAGAGAACAAGGTAGTAGATGGATCCTCAGTGGACGCACCTTCTAATTCTGGATAGTTGATCCTCATGGTCTTAGGGGAGATATTCTAGCTCTGAACCCCTACGTGGCTGGTATACTCACCTCTAAGTATATGCCTATGGATTCATGCATATGATCATGAATTAAGGCTATATGCATTCATGCATTGCCATGCTTCATTCAGAACAAAGTTTGAAATTAGCTCTATAAACCGCTTTATGACAATGAGCATTAAATACAATTGATCTTTAATATAAATTGGGAAAATATCTTAAAAACCTCACTTTGCATTTGAGATTGAAGCGTTCAGAAAGTAGATAAGCATCAAGCATCAAAGAACTATAACTTAAAGGATTAGTTGGTTTGTGAATGGATTAACAATTGGATCAGAACCCTACCAGTCACATCATTTCAGAATCATCATGAAACCCTACTTAACCTAGTTGCAAGTAACCCATGTTATATTTGACATTGCTAAAAGGAAGAGATTTGTTTTTAAGAAGCATCCATTCAAGTCCATACTAGATGATGTTGAAGGAAAATTCTCTAGGACTCCACTTGGAGTCGTACATGTAGAAGACATCCGTGCATATGTTTATTGCAAGAAGGAAATAGTTGGAGACAACAAAATTGCATCTCTCATGGGTTCTATGATGAAACCAGACTATAGATTCAAGGATGAATACGCACATCTCACTGATAACCCTATCTTTGAGTATTCCAATGTGCACAAGTTCTATGAGCTAGAATGGGTGAAGATATTACTGAGTAGGATACATGATGATCTATACTGGATAGGTGAGGTTCATGTCCGCATCACTGCAAATCTAATTCATGAGATTACTAGACTTCCTAAGACTAGACCAACTCTTCCTACTGGCAAGGATGTCAAGAAGCAGGTTGAACAAGTCTTCTTATCTAGAAGTGATAGGCGCGGCATGACTATTGATCACATTAAGGAGAAAGACATCAAACTACACACTATGATACTTGGATACAAGTTCAAAAAGCAAGCAGACTGAATAGTGTGTCTGCAGCAACAGTTCTGGCAGCAATAAGGATAGTAAGAGATAACACTCAGTACAATCTCTATGAATTATTGCGTGCATAGCTGATAGAGAATATCAAAGCCATTAAGCATGACAAGAGAAAGATATTCAGGTTTGGCTCTTTGATCATCTATTTATACTTCCACATTGTTAGTAAATTTGCAAATCTTTACCTAGATAGGAGCAAGTCCACTATGTCTCAGATATCACTAAAAGCTACATCAGAGAGTAGTGCAAAGGATTCTATGGACATGGATATCAAAAATTTCAGGATCAAGATGCAGAAGAGGTTCAGGATACCTGAGAAAATTGTTGAGAAGTACAAAGACACCATATGCTTCATGGTGGAGACTGACTGTACTTGCATGGAGGCATTTGAGCCTAGAACAAAATGGATTCACCCTCTTGGTTATGAAGTTGAAGAACATGTTTTGGAAGGTTATGCACAAGTCCTCCTATCTGCACCCAAGGATCCCAATGAACCTAGATTGGGTACTTACAAATAAAAGACAAATCAAGTTGAATTTGTCTTATACAGTGCTAAAAAAAAAAGGAAGGCATCAAGGATTACCCTAAATATCCTAAAAGTTCATGGTGTCACACAAGAAGATCTTGACAAAGCTAGAGAAGCTAAGATTGCCAAAGAACTTGAGAAGACTCCCAGAGAAGTAAAAATGGAAAAGATTGATGATATGCCTAAGAAGAAGAAGAAGAATAAATCAAATGAATATACATCTGTGCCATCAACCACCATTGATTTGGAAGCATCTCCACCATCAGTGCCTAGAAAGATGGCTAGAAGGAAGAAGCAAGTTCCCACAATTCATCCATCCTCAAGAACTACAAGGAGAAAAGTAAAGAACACACAAGTCCCTCCTGAGGTAGGTTTTAGACCTAGTCTTAATATCTTAAGGAACATAATTGTTAATGAAGGAAGACTAGAATCTCTCAAGAATGTATATGACAAATATCAAGAGATAGACAAATCAGAGATTCACTCTATGATCATCTCTCACATGATTAATTTCAAAAGGACAGTATTGAAACTCAAAACTGTCATACCAGACAAGGTATGGAACATACTTGATATGTTAAAGAGGCAATCAATTGAAGAGAATATGAGGATAAGAGAAGAAACATTGGATAGTCTTCTCGTGGTGTGCTCGCATGATGAGAAATTCATTATGTTGGATTTAGTAAAGCCGTACCTAAGAACCAAAAAAAGAATTCTCCATATCATGAACAAGGAGTATGATCTGGTTGGTGAAGAGACTCATAAAGAATTTGAGTAGGTATTTCTAGATAGACATATGTATCCATCAACGGTGCCTATAGCTAAGGAAGCTCCAGTTCCTCCTAAACAGGTTGTAGAACCAGTAATTCAAAATGCACCTAAGACATGTCCACAGGTTCCAGTGCCCTTAGTTTCAATAGCTTCTGATACAGTAAAATATTCAAGGGATACTATATTGATTGATAATATCAAGATATCCATGACAAATTCTGATAATGATATGGACAAAGTTGATAAAGCATTTGTAAGCGTTGAAGAAACAAAGGAGGTATGCACTGATGACACATCCTTATAGCAGGATGAAGTCCCCTTAATGATTCAATAGATTTGAATAAAGAACAAGACAATCAAACTAATGAGATACCAGCTATGGAAATCCTAGTTAAAAGTGAATACTCTATTCACACCATCCAATCAACCATCAAACTCATTGTTGTCAAGTTTAACTCCTAAGTCGGCAAGTCTGGATGCATGGGGAGAAGAAGATTTAATAAATATCAGTGTGCTAGCCATTGAAAAAGCCAAAGAGAAACAAGTTATGAGAAACCCTCTCTTCTTGGAATCAGTAAAAATTTTGAATGACCTAGTGCCTATGGACAAGAAAGTAGCAAAAATTCAATCAGTTGATGATGTAGACAGCATCCTAACAAGCTTCAAAGAACATTTTACAAGCTTAGTAGACTCAGCCATGAGAATTACAAAAGATGAGTATAAAAAGGAAAGATTAAATGAACTGGTAAAGAACATTACCCTAGATCTAAACTCATTAAAGATTGGTCAGTCTATGTTGAAAGAATTGGCAGCAAAAGGCAGGAAGGTTATAGCAAACTGCATGGACAGATGCAAACTCACCTCTGAACACATCAAAAAGATAGAGGAGGCAGATATTTTGGTTGACAGTGTTAGAAAATCAGTTGAAACATCCATGCAAGACATGAACATCTAAAACAATATCTATCAAGGTCAACTGAACAAGGTAAAAAAAGCTAAAATGGAGATCTGTCAGATAAGGATCAGGGAGACTCAACTGAGAAATGCAATTGCGCCCTCCTTAGCAGTTTTGGATGAGAATATTAAACAGATTGATGCAACCATTGCTACCTACAATCAAGGACCAATCATAGATTTGACAAAGAGGGAAAATCTTACATATGCCTTATGCGCCCATCTACAAACAATTGATGCACTAAAGGCATTCTGGCAGTAAGAGATGAAGAATCTTTAGTTTGTATATCCAGATGTACACATGGAGTATCTAGAAACTTACAAGTTTTTTGACACCTTTGTCATTAATTTCAAAGGGGGAGTAATGTATATAATGAATAAAGTATATATGAGGAGTAGTGTATGTATATGTTAAAAAGATAAGAATATATAGTTTTTGGGTGTTAGTCAATTTTGAGTAACTTGGCCACATTCCTTTGTTGCCATTAATGACAAAGGGGAGATTATTGGCAAGTTGACTCCCTAGGAGTATATGGCTTATTTTGTGTTTTCATTATGGCAACAAAGTCATATGAAGTTTTGACAGTAAACTATGAAGTGAAAATTAACTAAGTGTAGAAGATAGAACAAAATAGTGACTTGCAGTCGATCAGGGCATCAACGCACGTGCGTAAGATCACATCAGGATATGCACATTCAGAATTAAGCTCTATGGTATGTTGTTATGCTTATCCTATACATTCATGGTATGGAATGGCAGTACGGACAAGTTACAAAAAGAACAAGAACACTAGCAGTTCAAAATACAGAGTATGAAGCTGACTTCATCATTTTGATTAGCGTGTAATCTTTTGTTATGTAAAGGCTAAGCACCTATTGTAATAAGTTTGTAATCATGTATTAAACATTTTTGTAAATACACTTAATCCAATTTGTTTGGAAGCATTGTGAATGTTTTTTTGGGTCGACTAAGGTCTTGTTTATAGTCACGTCTATTCAGGCATAAACATATATATATACAATGTAAAGATATATTGGTGGTGTTGAAGAAATAGGAAGAGAAGACATATAAGAAGAGTAGTATGAAGATATTAGAATGAGATAGAACCCTTAAAGAAGATAAGATCATAATCGCATAGCTGGAACTGATTAGACATCTGTGTCACATACAACAGTTCACTTTTGGATATAGTGCATATCTATTCTCAGGAGGTTGTAGCCTTCTTTCTCATTGAACAGTGAGCCCTAACCCATAATAGGGTTGTTTGTAAGAGACTCCTAATAGGGTTAGACCCCTAACCAATTCATTGTACTTGCAATGTAAAGACTGCTCCTAACAGGGCAAAGGAACTTTAACAAGTTCATTATACTAGTGCAATATTTGTGGGTACTAATTCCCCCCAGGGTTTTCCTCTAATCAAGGTTTCCCCATAATCATATTATGTGTTATATGATCTTGTGTTAAGCTTCAAGTGATATCTAATTGATTTATGTTAAAAGTCTCAAAATAGAATAATTAGCTAAAAACTGATTCACCCCGCCCCTCCCTCTTAGTGTTTCCAACATGCGGGTGGGGGAGGATGCTTCAATGGATGCTAGTGGAGCTAGTACAATATGGATGGGGTTAGTGTATGCTAGCCCATGTGTACCATGAGATGCATGAGATCTCCTATAGAGAGGCATAGAGTATGGCTGTAGGTGTATTTGTATTACAGGTGTGGGCATGGGAGCACTCCCTATCTCCAGGCCTATTTGTGATGATATGAGGTAACCTCATGAGCCTTATATTTATAGGGACAGAGGTCAGATAACCAATCCCATGTTGGGTAAGCTTAATCAATAGCCACAAACAAAAAATATATCCGAGCTGGGCCCTAGCATCGTCCCAGTCCTCGGTGGCCCTCCAAGGTCGCCATACTACTACAACTAAATCATATATCTGCGCTCGCCACTACTCAATCTTCCCCAGCACAGGTTGGGTCATCTATCCTCTGTACCTATAAATATAAGGCCCGTGAGGCTTCCTCATATCATCACAAATGGGCCTGGAGATAGGAAGGTGCTCCCATGCCCATGCCTGTAATACAAGTACACATGGAGCCATACTCTTCGCCTCTCTATAGGTGATCTCATGCATCTCATGGTACAATTGGGCTAGCATACACTGACCCCATCCATATTATACTAGCTCCACTAGCATCCACTTAAGCATCCTCCCCCACCCGCACTCCAAACTGTACTGACCATGATCTGGCATCAGGTAACACCCTGGGAATGTTGCTAATACCATAGCCATGTGATGTCTCGGCCCATACTCTTTTATTAGCTCCTCCCATGGGATGGCTCTACCCATAACAAGATCATCCTATAATATCTCTCAGAGTGTCATTGTCCTTGCTCGCGATTGTACATCATACTCCTCCCACGGACCATGGAAGGGATCCTTAGTATCCTATATATCTCCTAAGGGGTCACTATCAACTCATCTTTTGGAAGGTGGAAGGTGTTCATTTCCAAATGGAAATGCTCCATCAGTACTCCTAGTAATCCATGATTCACCCGAATATCGGGTACCTCACAGAGGTGTGACAATCCCAGTGCATCACTATGGGCTACCTCGACATCATCTAATAGCCTAACTAGCCCACCAATGGATGGATGATATTATCTAAAGAAAATATCTGGAAACTGAACCTACAAGACTTTCGAACAACAATGCACGATCAGTACTTTTCTAATGATTGAAGTCAATCTATGCAAAATAGAGAAATAAAGCTAAATAGACATCCTACACAAGGCTACAAAGCTGATGAAAATGCTAATGGATTGAACAACGATTGTCTAGGACTCAAATTGCTCTTCTTTCACCACACGAAGAAGAATCATTTGTGCAAAAATTTACATGAAGAAGTACATCACTGGGCATGAAATTTCAGGCTCGCGCGAAGATTTGTACAGCCTGACGTGAGAAAACCCCCTTTCCAAGGATTTCTTGCGCAACACGTGGGTGCCCTCTCGTACAATGTTATGTAGAGGTACCCGCGAGGAAATGATTTTTAGCATTTTCTCATACAAGCTTTCCTATAGGCTGCCATGAAGAACCTAGTTCTTCGTGCAAGGACCAACAGGTTAAATCTAAAAAATGTTAAAAAACTATGAAATGTGATAAAAATTTAATCAACAAGGAGGTATTCGATTACTTGTACCCCATATGTCATCAAGTGACGATGATGCCTGGATTTCTCGAATCGATGAGAACTCACAGGGACCACGATTTTTGCTCAAAGCTCTTCTCTTGCAAAGGTCAAATGTGCAAATGAATTGAAAAAGACCCTTTTGGTCTATATATAGGTTTTGACCTAATTTTCAAAAGTACTCTATTTTCCATGAAAATTTCACCCTTGGCTAAATCGACTGCCCTGAATCCATTTTCATGATCAAAATCAAAGTCTGACACTCCTATATAGCTCAAAATTGCATTTTAAAATTTTTGGGAATGACACGATCGAATGCTTGTGCAGTCACCTTTTTTATGTCACTTTCTTGTCACAATCATATCCAATCAACATTCTCTCAACATCTTCAAAATTTTCATTAAAAGTAAACTCTAGTCAAACTTGCTCAACCAGACCTCAAAATCGCTCAAAATCAATTCTAAATCTTCCGTAATATGTTTTGAGTTCTCCTCAACCTTCAATTCAACATCTGTTTGCACCTTATTTCTTTCTATCACAATTATGGCATGTCATCTTTCTATTTCGCTCCTGAGGGGGCATGATGATTACATCATTGAATCACTTCGAATCTACTTTAATCAATCTGATCTGATTTCAAAAAAAGTCCTTGTTACTAGGGGTATATCATCACTTGGGGCATGTTTAATTTTCATACTTCACAGTTAAAACTGGGTATTCCACAATTTTGAATCACTAGGGGCATCTCTATTCCTTACATCTTGTCATCTCATTATTAGGTATCTGAGAAATCTAACTCAGATCCCTGAGGATCAAGCTTCATTCTAGAGATGTTTCTCAAAATATCGTTATTAGGTATCTAATCAATCTAACTCAGATCCGTCAGGATCAAGCTTCATTCTGGAGATGGTTCTCAAAATCTCATTATTAGGTATCAAAGAAATCTAACTTAGATCCTTGAGGATCAAGCTTTGTTCTGGAGATGTTTCTCTAAATCTGATTATTAGGTATCTGAGAAATCTAACTCATATCCCTGAGGATCAAGCTTCACTCAAGAGATGTTTCTCAAAATCTCACCTATTAGGTATTTGAGCAATCTAACTCAGATCCCTGAGGATCAAGCTTCATTCTGGAGATGGTTCTCAAAATCTCATCTATTAGGTATTTAAGAAATCTAACTCAGATCCTTGAGGATCAAGCTTCATTCTAGAGATGGTTCTCGAAATCTCATCTATTAGGTATTTGAGAAATCTAACTCAGATCCCTAAGGATCAATCTTCATTCTGGAGATGGTTCTTGAAATCTCACTGCTAGGTATCGGGGTAATCTAACTCAGATTCTTGAGAGTCAAGCTTCTTTCTAAAGATGACCCTCAAAAACTTGACTTAACCAGCATCTCGGTAATCATTCCTAGACTTCAGAGAGCTAAGCTCCGTTATGGAGATGGCTCTGAAAACCTTCATCAATCGATCTTTACATCATCAATTCTCAAAATCAATCTCAACTATTCTTCTATGCTTCAAACATCAAACTATTCGTTTAATCAATGCGCTACTCGCACATCAATTCAAAGAGGGGAAAAATGTAATACCCCAAAATTGGCATCTTACAACCCTAACCAATTTTGTTGCATTTATCAAATCATCAAAGTCCTATGGTACTATGCAATTTTGAGTTTTGACTGACTCTACTTGACCTAAGTGTCAAATGCACAAAACACTAAATCTACATTAATCACATACTATATTTAATTCATAAATATCAAATGCAATTGGATAAATAAACCCTATGATTGAATTAATTTAATTACAAAGTCCTAGCACTTTAATTAAATTAAATTCACCTTTTTAGTCAAAATACATAAAAAAAAAATTAAATAAATATCCTCATTTCAATATTTGAATTTAATTATTCAAATAATTGAGAAAGTGCATTTATGAGGTCATATTTCATTTATTTAATCAAATAATCTCTCAAAAATCCTCATTTCAGTTCAGAAATGGAAACTTTGAGTTAATTGTAATTCAAAAGTGCAACAAATCAGTTAACTGTTTCATACATTCAAAAAGCCAACAATTGACTGTTTCTCTCAAGGAAACTTACCATCCTAAACTAGACTCTCATTCTATAAAATAACCCTCTTGTCTCTCATTCGGAAAAGGAGAAGAATGCATTGTTACAGTATCGAATCACTACTGGATTTTTAACTCATATTTGTGTGCATTCAAGCTTTCATAGTTCTTATTGCAATAGATTAATATCATTCAATAGATTAATCATGCATAGCTTAGTTTTTTTCAAGTATTCTTAGCTAGATCTTATCTTTCATTTCTAGCTTAATCTCATCTCTCATTTCTAGATAAAATATTGCATATGCATTCTAAATTAAATCCTCCATTCTTAGATTGGTCTCGGTTGACAAACTCTAGATAGGAGGCAACAAGTCGACTCATCCAGGTATGCAGGATGGATAACTTCATATTCATTCATGTATGTGACTGATGAATAAGGACTATGTTAAAGTGTATGGCAAAGTAAAGAGGCCCACATTTAGCATATACAAGTTTCACCACTCTTCTTTAGTTCAGAGGCATCCTTGTCTTATTTTGTCCTTTCTTCATCAGTTTTCTTCCAAACATCCTTTACCTTTATGGATTTTTATCTTCCTCTTATAAAATTTCTTTGGAGTAGAAATGTTTTAACTTTTCTTCCTTGATGATTCCCCTTGAGACTTAACTTCAGTAGTAGTTGGTTTTCTCTATTTTCTCTAAGCTTTAGTTTTGGTTGTTGTAGTGTGAGATGTTCCTGCATCACTACTTCCAAAATTCTACTCTAGGTTAGATACCATTCTCCTTGTTGTCCTTTCAATTACTGGTTTCTTTAATTCCTTATGAATTTTGGAAACTGCTTCACCATGAGTTCAAAATAGGTGTGGTTGCTTGTCTAAGGATTTTGAAAATAACTCATCAACATGAAAATTTACTAAATCACCCTCAAATTAATAACCCATAGGAGGAATTGAATGTTTCCTAGGTTCCACAACTTGCACAATACATGAATCAGTGTCAAATAGAAAACAGATATCATTTTGTAATTCTCTACAATGCTAACTTGAATCATTTCTCATTTATGCATTTTAAACTGTAAATATTTGAAATAACCCCACATGACATTATTGAAGTTATTACCTGTTGGTCCCACTAAGAGGGGGGGTGATTCAGACCAAATCAAACTTAAGCACTTAAAACTTATCTCACTGATTCACTCGGTAGAACTGGATACAGTAATAATTGATTCACCAAATAACTTAATAACTTAAAGAACCATACATCTCATAATATGAAAATAAATCATTCAAACTCAGTTAACAACAATATGAAATCCAATATGGGAAAAACCTCTGTGGGAATTGTGTCCCACAATAAAAATGTACCTTTCTGAAGTACGCTCGGTTAAGAACTTATCATGTTAAATATTACAAACACATTTGCTAAATGTGACCCTGTTAAGGGATTTAACTCAGATCTGTTAAGATCTTCACCTTATTAAGAGTGGCCTTGCTAGAGGACTTTAAACACTCTTTTGGAATGTCACCTATGTCTAGGATTTACACATAGGATTGTTAAATCCACTCGATTAAGAGATTTTCTTTATTACAAATGCTAATAAGAAACAGTAAAAATTTAATCTGTAAATATAGAAACTACCTTTTTCTTGGTTCAGATCCTTTATGCTCACATGAATACTGGAATCTCATGCTCCATTTGTCTCTGCTTTAGACTGTATATTCTTCTCTTTCTACTTCTCTGTTCTACTTAGTAACTATGTTCTTTAGCTTCTTCTGCTTCTCAATTCATCTCGCCAGCATCATAATCTCTGTTATTTTCTCTTCCTTTATATAGAAATTTTTTTCCTTTTAATCTCCTTTCTTAGGTTTTCCATCATTTCACTCATTCGTTCGATCATCTTCTTCATAAATCTCAACTCAGTAAACTGTTTAACTTCTACCTCATAACTTGAACTTTTCTTGGAAATTTCATAATCAGGTTTAACCCCTTGATCTTCGCCTTAGATCTTCTCATTGAATTTTCTCATTCTTAGATCATCTAATAAACTCCCTTTAATTCTTATCTCCATCCAAATCAGCATAGCTTTGTATTAAATTTGATCTTATCATCATTTTCAATCAATATCCTATACTCACTTATTTTCTTTGCAACTTGGTAACTAACTTTGTTCACTGCTCGATGCTCAGTAATTGAGAATGATGAACACAAATCTATACTATCCAACTCTATCTAGCTTGGTAGAGTAACTCTTTTCAGTCATAACTTAACTCTTTGCAATCTCTGACTTAATCAATCAAGTGTACCGACTTGATAACATCAAATATATAGTAGCAAACAACTATATCAAGATGCCTTCATCATTGTCTGATCTGTATTTATCACCCATTTAACTTCTCCTTCTTATGATATGGTAACCCAATAAAAATTAGTAAAACAATTGCTTAACATCAATGACAAAATAATAACTGATCTAACCATTTCTACAAACATGTATACTTATTATCACTCGATCTGAATCATCTCCATCAGTTGATAAAAAATATCCCTCTTTGGCATTGATGGCAACACTATAGTAGTACTACAGCTATTGATGATGGCAATTCTTAATACTGTCAATCTCTATCATTACTCCCTCCAAGTTAATAGTTTTGTTTCTGTTCTTCAAACTATTCATTCTTCTCCCTCTTCAATAAATCTGTTAGGATTGAGTAATATTGAGAGGGGGGGTGAATAAATATTTCAAGACTTTAAATAAAACTTAAACCTATTCCAAATAAACCATAAGATTGCTGAAATGAAAAGAACATAAGAAAATAGCATACATCTTATAACATCATTATTTGTTGTCGAGGAAACCCTAGCCAAGGGAAAACCCTGGTGGGGATGTACCCACAAGCATGCACTAAAGTATAATGTCCATGTTAGGATACCTAGCCCTAATAGGATCTGAGTATTACATAGTAGATTTACTTGTTAAAGTAATATCAACCTTGTTAAAGGTATACAACACCCTGTTAGGGGTGTACTGAGCTTACAAATCTTACAATCAATGCTTCTGTTACAAAGTGCTCTCAGTAATGAACAAAAACAAGCATATGCAATGCTTAGATAGTTCCAGTTGTAGCTCTCAAAAATATATGTCAACCTATGATCTCGCATCTGCCATCAATCATCTCTAACATCTCTTTCACACTTCTTCACTTTACAAAATGTTCTTCATATATGTGTGTGTGTGTGTGTGTGTTACATAATTTATTCAGCTCTCAAATACAATACAAAATAGAATAAATACTTATACAAAAACTAAATACAATGCCAGCAACCTTGTACTAGAAAATTATAAGTAATTCACAATAAAAATCCAACTTAGCACATTTGGATTCTCTCTTATACTCCCTCAATCATCACGATTGTTCATCTGCTCTGTTTCACTATTCCACTGTCTTTGCATGTCTTCAAAACACTCTAACTCTTTGTGATCAACACCAAAACACAAGAGACCTTAATTGAAAGTCATACATATCCCAAAGTGTCTTCCTTTAAGCTCTCAAGTCATTAACTATCATATACGATCTTCATTGTCCAAAATAGTACATCATATCAGATGTGTTTCCATAAATGACAACCCCGAAGTGTCCCATATCACACCAAAAAAATCACTTTCCAACAATCTCTCCCTTTGGCATTGATGGCAACACTTAGCAAAAAATGACTAAGTGTGCCAACAAACACTAACTATTCTCTTCTCTTTTCCTCTAATGAACTTTTACTTTTATCTTCTTTTCTTCTTTTCAAATTTTTCTTCTCTTCTCCCCATTTGACAATAATGACAAAGGTGTACCTAAAATTTACAAAAAAAATGTATAATTCAGTGCTTGCTCACCAGTTTTAGAAAATCTTGAAAGGAATCTTCCAAGATCTTCACTTCTTCATTCCATGACTCAATAAACAACTGACTATTTTGTATTAGTCCATTCAATGCATAGGATGAAATCTCTACTACTTTCAACTTTGTGGGCATAGAATTGGTCAATGAATCTATAGTCTTCTCCATATGAAATAGATGAAATTCAATAATTGATAGCTTGGGAGTGATTAGACTCTTCAGCAAACCAAATCTTGCCATTACTCTCCCTCTTTCTATATCTAATACATTCAACTTATCAAAAAACTTTGACATCTCTCTACCCATCTCCAATACAGACTGTGAGGAGGTCTCACAACTGTCCATCATGGTATCTAGAGTAGCCCTGTCCTTCGCCATAATGTTTTCAATATTCTAAATGTGTCTGATATGGTTTATACAATAGTTGTATAATATCCTTCCATGTGTGACACAACTTTTGGCCTTTGATGTAGTTGATCTCATAATTAAGGGTAAAAAACCCAATCTTGGATATGTACTTCACCTTGTTTTGGCCGTCATTCCAACTCCTCCCAATTTGAGATGAATTAATTAGTATCTCTACAAACCCTTATAATGATACCTTCTTTATGCCTGATTTTATCATAATTGATAATTGATTTGACCGCATCATTACTCATAGGTGTGCCTTTCCATTTTTGAATTCTGTCACTTTTGGCTCCAATATTGGCAAGACAATCAGCAACCTGATTAGTCTCCCGATAATTGTGAGATATATGGAACATTTCAAAGGAATTAGCTATAGATTTAATTTTGAGGATAACATGCTCTATAGTCCAGGAAGGGGGATTGATATCTTTAATATTGTTAATTATATTTAAAGAGTCACCTTCGAGCCAGACTCTTTTGAATCCCATTTCTTCCACCAGCAGGATAGTGTTGAGGGCCGCCAAGGCCTTAGCCCTATGATTAGATTGAAAACCCAATGGGATAGATATAGCACCTAGAAAGTTACCAGAGCAATCTCTGATGATACCCCCTCCCCCAGAGACACCTGGGTTGCCTTTGGAGGCACCATCAAAATTGGCTTTGACCCAGCCAAAAGGAGGAGCAGTCCAGACAGATAAATCTCTTTGGGAACAATCTTGATTTTTAAGGAGAGGAAAGTTCCAATTAGACCAATTGACATCCAGGATGAGAGATCTATATTTGCTATTGCTATTATTTATAGCAGAGCTGAAATTTTCCTTTAAATATCTAGACATTGCGTTGAAAATAATTTCAGGTTTAGAACTTTTCTCTCTGAAGATTCTGTTATTTCTTTCCTTCCAGATACTCCAGCAAAGATGAGGTGGAATAAGATTCCAAAAATTTCTAGCCATTTCATTATCAAAAGGGCATCTCCGTTGAGTAGCAAAGTCTTGCCAAGAGTTAGGAAAGAACCAAACCAAATTCCATTTTTGAAGAACCAAAGACCAACCTTTCCTGGTTAAACTACAATGGATCATGAGATGATCACAGGATTCAGCTTGATCAAAGCAGAGACTGCATCTATTAACATGAGAGAAGCCTCTTTTAACCAAATTATCAATAGTAAGGGGCTTATTTTGGATAAGTATCCATAAGAAAAAGTTAATCTTTGGAGTAAGGAGTTTATACCAGATGGTAGCACATTGAGGCTTAATTTCCTTGGAGAACATGAAGGAGCAGGCAGAGGCCACCGTGAATTCACCATGAGTAGATAGGTTCCACACAATCTTGTCTAGAAGATTATCTTCACTGAACCAGGACTGCAGATCTATCATAAGGGGTAATAAACTTCTATCGATGCTAGAGAGATCCTTCCAGGAATTATTATTCCTATAGTCGGAAAATTTATATCCAATAGTATTTTTAGCTTGGGTAATAAAGTCCTTCCACTCTTGTCTTTCTGACAGGGGATATTCATAGATCCAAGGATCATCCCAGAAATCAATGGTGGACCCATCTCCCAATTTCCATCTTATTCCTTTTCTCAAGAGATCAATAGAAGAGCATAAATTGTTCCAGATGTAAGATCCATTGACTCTATCTTCATTGTTTAGGAGATCCTTCAAGCTATTAGAGTTGATGAGGTATTTGTTTTTAATTATACTATTCCATTTTTTAGAATCACCAAACATTCTCCAAACCTGCTTAGCCAAAAGAGCCTTATTAATAATATTAATAGGTCTTATCCCCAGACCCCCTTTATTTTTAGGCTTACAAACTTTTTCCCAGGCAATTAGACTGAGCCTTTTTTTATCTTCAACTCCAGACCATAAGAAACATTTTTGGATAGTTTCAAGAACCATTGCATACTTATGGGGGATCTTAAAGAGACTTAAAGCATACACAGGCAAATTTTGTAGTGTTGATTTCAAAAGATAAAGTTTACCTGAAATGCTAAGGAGAGAACCTTTCCAGCCAGCCAACTTCCTATTGAATCTATCAGCAATTTGGTTCCAGAAGCTATCTGGAGGTTTAGAACAGAGAGGGAGCCCCAAGTATGAAGAGGGAAGATCACCAATGCTGCATCCAATAATTTTAGACATCTTATATTGTCTCTCTAGAGGAGTATTTATAAAAAAGATGGAGCTCTTATCCCAATTGATGAGCTGACCAGTTGCCGAGGTGTAAATAGATAAAGCTTTTTTAAGATTCCTAGCTTCTTTCACAGTAGCTTCACCCATACTAAGAGTGCCATCAACAAAATGTTCATGGGAACATGAGTTTCTGGCCGAGGAGGGATGGAGACCAGAGATTAGGCCAATATTAACAAGTTTAGATATATATCTTCCCAACCCTTCAGCCAATATAGCAAATAGAATAGGAGAGATAGGTTCCACCTGCCTTAGGCCCTTAGAAGGTTTGAAAAAATTGGAAGAACCACCATTCACAATCACAGAGGAAGTCATAGTGGAGACCAGCTGATTAACCATTTTGATAACCCCTGCATCAAAACCAAAGCTGCTTAAGACTTTTTGGAGAAACAGCCAGTCAACCCTATCATAGGCTTTAGCTAAATCCAATTTCATGAGAAAGCCCTATTTCTTGGCAGTTTCAAGGGAGTGTATATTCTCATGAACAACCACAATGGAATCTAGGATTTGTCGCCCGGGAACAAATCCATTCTACTGAGGGGATATAATTGAAGGCAGAAGAGCAAGCAGTCTAGAAGTCATAACTTTAGCTATAATCTTGTATATTCCATTACAAAGACTGATTGGTCTAAAGGATTCCACCGTATTAGCACCATGGAATTTAGGTACAAGAACTAAAAAGGTGGCATTAAGTTCTCTAAGAAGAGATTTAGTGCCAAAAAATTCTTTGATAGCATTGAGAACATCCTGACCAATAATCTCCCAAAACTGCTGGAAGAAGAAAAGGGGAAATCCATTAGGCCCTGGAGATTTGTCGCCTTCAAAGGAAAAGATAGCATCTCTGATTTCCTTATCATCTGGGATAGCCTTAATTCTAGAGTTGGTATTACTGTCTATCAGAGAAGGAATAGCAGAGAGAATTTCATTTTGGTTCTGGGGATCAAGCATATCTTCTCTAGATAGAAGAGGAGAGAAGGAATGAAGCAATTCCTTCCAAATTCTGATTGTTGACTTTTAAGGAAGAAATTGTGTTGATATCTTTGTGTTTCATAGCAGTCATGTGAAAAAATCTAGTATTTTTATCCCCATCTTTAAGCCAGAGAGCTCTTGATCTTTGCCTCCAGAAAGACTCCTCTTTAGAAATAATGTTATGATATTCAGCCACCAAGACATTCTCCATACATCTATGCTCCTCTGAGAGACCCTCTTTTTGAATAATCTCTTGAATAGTCTTGATCTCTTCCTTTTTGATACTTTTAGCCTTGAATATGTCCCCAAAGACTTCCTTATTCCAAATTTTAATATTTTTTTTAACATTACTCAACTTTTTGGCTATCTTATACATGGCAGTGCCTTCCTGATTATAGTTCCACCATTTAGATATGCAGTCTTTTAGGTTAGGGTGGGCTAACCACATCTTCTCAAAGTGAAACGGGATATTCTTTTTGCCATTCAAAATATTAGCATTGAAGATTATAGGGAAATGGTCAGAACCAATCCTAATAGAGGAATATAAGGAATAGGAAAATTTAGAAAGCCAATCAAGAGAGAGGAGGGTTCTATCAATTTTCACCTGTATGAGATCAACACCTATTCTTCTATTCGACCATGTATAGGAAATACCTTCCAACTCCTTATCAAAGAAAGATTGATCATTAATATACTCCATAAGATCCATTCTTCTATCAACTTGAGAAAGAGCACCACCCATTTTATCATCTACCAGCAGGGGAGTATTAAAGTCCCCCATCACCATCCAGCTAATTGCCTAGAAGTCATTCCTAATTTCTTTTAGTCTTTTCCATAATCTGAGCCTTCCACTTTTTGTATTAGGGGCATAAATATTCATGAGGTTCCAAGAACATTCCAATTTAATATGTTTGACACAAATAAGGATAATGTTCTTCTCAACATGAATCTTCTTGCAGTTTA
>MU226115.1:1177633-1199627 GCA_018584345.1 Thuja plicata
TCTCTACTTTCTCTCTAGACATTTTAGTTTCCTGGATAAGAATAATATCAGGGTTTGAGTCTCTTACCAAATTTCTAAGAACATCTTGTTTATGAGGACTATTTAGACCTCTAATATTCCAAGATATTATTTTCATTTAATGGATTGGGGAGCAAATCTCAAGGATAGTAGATTGTTTACCATCCGCTATACTCTATTTTTCTTCTAGCTCTCTCATAGCTTTTTGAGAAGGTCTGCCTCTTCCTCCCTGGGGCGATCCTACATCTTATTTTTTCCTTCTGGTCTAGACTCTCCCTAGAGGGGTTATTTCTGCCTTCTTCCCTGATTCTTGAGCTTTTAGATTCAGTACTCCTTTCTTAGAGTTTTTTTTGTCTTTCTTATTATTTTTCATCTCAGACCATTGGGATTCCTGCTTTTCCGAGATAGGAGACGAATCATCTAAACTTTCTTTTTGATTGTCCTACTCACTGACTTCAGACCAACTCTTGCTACTATTTCCATTAATAATAGATATAACCTACTCTTTCACAAAAGCTGAAGATACCAATTTGTCCACAACTGTTACTCCCTGCCCATTTAATTCAGGGAAGCAACCATTCTCATTTTGTTGTTCTATTCTTGAGGCTTGTGTCTCCTTTTCAACACAAACTTCCATAGAAAAATTTTGGGGCTAGAGCTCATTCTCCCTATTCCTGTCTAGAGGGCTTTGATGATTAGGTAAGGCTCCATTCACTTTTTTCCCTTGTTCTATTATAAATGAGTCCTCCTGCTCCAGGATCTGAGGTAAATCTTTATCTATTGATAACTAAAAAATGTCTTCCTCTGTCTGATTTGTTAGATCAGCATTTAGATCTTCTATTGATTTTTTTTCTTCTAAAACATTCGAGGGGATTGGGAGAGATGGAGAAGATCCTTTTTTATCTTTCCAAAAAACTCTTGAATCTTTCTTTTTAGCTTTAACAGAAGGTTTAAGAGGACATTGTTTTGCCCAATGACCAGATTTTTTGCATGTAAAGCAGGCAAAGGGGATTGTTTCAAACACCACAACTTGATTATAAGTTCCCAGCTTTGATTTAATAGAAATAACTTCTGAGAGGTCTGTCTTTTGATTAATGTTGACATAGATTCTAGCATAAACTAATCTAGTCTTAGCAGTTGTCATTGGGTTTATGGATAAGAGCTCCCCAAATGAACAAGCCAATCCCCAAAAAACAACTTCATGCCAGTATTCCAGAGGAAGTCCCTGGAATCGAACCCACACTGGGGCTGATTCGAACATATCCATATTAAGATCAAGATTTGTCCCCCATTTTTGAAGAGCCAAAGATGATTTACCAAACATCCAAGGACCCCCACAGAGAACTATAGAAAGGTCTTCAGAACTAGAAAACTCAAAAGTGAAAAAACCTTTTGGTAGGGTGGCTATGTCAACTTGGCCTTTTAACCTCCATTTCCTTGCTGCATAAACCCTTACTGTACCAATATTAGGTCTTGGACCCATAAACTTTCCTATTAGCATATTTTTCATTGAAGCTACTATATGATCAACCAGTGAATCAGGAAGGGTAATGCTAAATATTCCTTTCTCAAGGTCCGACATATTGTCAACAAGGGGAAAAGAAGATTTCCCAGTAGGTTTCACACCAAAAAGAGAGGACCAGCTTCCATTAGCAGTATTTTTAATTAAAAGTTGACCATCTTTTCCTTCAGAAGACTTACCATCACCTTTCGTTATCTTTGGTGCATCTTCACTGATTTGGAATCTCGATGGAGGAGTGACCTCCCTTGTCTCTTTTGTGGAGCCCTCCACTACTACATCTTTTACCTTTTCCTGAATCACTGGCACGGACAGAATCTGAAATTTTCCAGAGGTCTCTTTCCCACTCATTTCATTTCTTAAAAAGTCCTATTTACCTCCTTCACAGGGATGATTATGATCTGGATCTTTGTCCCCTTCTGCATCCTTCTCTCCTCCCTTGGTAATCCTGCTGCCTTTGCCTAGATTCATCTGCACTCCTCCTCCAATAGGTTTCCCAGCCAAAGGGGAATTCAAATTCCCGCCAGCCGCTCGCTCTCCTCCTCTCCTCTCCATTATCTCCTACAATAAGACTGTTAAGTCCACCTTCTTAAAGGATTTCTTCTATTTTCTACAATTCTTAGAGAGTAGTCAAAAATACAAAGACCTCATTGTATGCAATCTTTAATTGTTGATTACATATCCTTTAAGTTCACAAAATGTATGTATCACCTATAGTGATGGGTAATACCTTTGTTCTACTTGGTAGCCTTGAACCTTAGTTCTTCATAACTGAATTCTTCCTTTTGTGTCCTTCTACATGAAACTCTCTGTCTAATCCATAGATGTCCTCTGCGTATACAATCATCATGTTCTTGATTAATTATACATCTGTATATACAAATGTTTTGACCTAATTAGGTTTCACACTTTACAAGAAAAACTCTATGATCAAAGGTTTACAACTTGACCTTGATCTCCTAGTTTTCATGTTTACAATCAGTTAGAATGATTAAAACTATTACTTATGCTTTTCTTGATCCTCAAGAAATGGATTTACAGCTAAGCATAAAGCTAATTTAAAACTAAAGTGCTTTAGCTAACGTTTAGTCTTAGATCCAATTTTCTCAGGAATAAAATTCTCTCAGTAGACTGGTGCTCAGTATGCTCTATAGTCTGTGCTTGGTGATGTCTTTGTAATCATTCTGCTCAATTTACTCTTTAGACATTTTGTGCTCTTGGTTTACTCTTTGAACTTTTTGTCGGTGATAGTGCTATTGGTGTTCACTGATTTGGGTGATCATTGTGCTAAGACATTTTCGGTGACCTTTGCGCTTGTCTATTTCAGTGACCTCTGCGCTTGTCTATTTTGGTGACCTATGTGCCTGTATGAATGATGTCACTCAGTGATCATGTAACTGATGGTTCAAAAATTATTTCCTTGTATACTAATGACAACTTATGATCATCAATGTTGTCTTCTCAGGTGTGTTGGATAGGTCAACAATAGTAGAAGTGGGACTTACTATGTTTTCTACTTTCAAAAGATGGAGGGGCTGCAATGTCAATGCTCGCTGATTTAGAAGCACCCTCATTCATCTTAATCCTTACTTCCTTTAACTCTTCCTTATTAATTCCAACCTTAGCTACCATATCATCAACCGTTTTCTCTATATTTATCTTCCTTATACCTCTATACCATTCTTCTCTAACTTTAGTTGATTTCTCTTCCTTTGTGCCCCATCTCTCCTCAAATGTATCAACTTCAGATGCCAAAACATGTTCTACTTGCATAACAAGAACTTTTGAACTGACTTCCTAGCCCATAGGGTAACACCATTTCTTCCTTGGTTCAACTACGTCAAAACACACACAATCAGTTTCAACCATGAAATAGATTGTATCCTTGTATCTCTCAACCAACTCTTCATTTTCCTTTGTATAATTTTGTCCATCCCAAATAGTTCTCCATCCACCCATGTGTTGTCTTGTCTTTTGTAACTTTGTGTTATCTGAATACTAGTGGGTATTATTTCCATCCATGCTCTAGGGTACATTCTATGGAACTTATGTTCAAAATGGATATACATATGTAGAAGTGAGCCAAATCTAAAAGCCTTAGATTTATCCTTCTTGATTATCTTCACATTCTCTAAAACCTGTTGTGTCAGAACCTCGCATAGATTGAATTTTGTGTTTTGATTTACCATCCTATAAGCCATCGTAATAACTCCTGCTGAGACTGAATTAGGTCTACTGCTGTAGTAAAGCTTATATCCAAGTATCATTGCAACTAGTCTCATATCGTGCTGGAAAATTTTATTCACTATCATTGCTCGCATGCCCGATTTAGAGTGTGTTAGGGTTTTGACTTATTTCTTTGTATTCTTTTCTGCTATAGGTATAACTCCAATGTTGTCTAGCCCAGTTATGTCATGAATCAACTTACTACAAATCTTTACAGGTTTCTCCCCTATCCAAATGAATTGGTCATGAACTCTGCTAAGTATTATTTTAAACCATTCTTCTTTTCTGATTTCATACATGTCTATCATTTTCATAATACTCAGGTTATCTAGGTGTTTGAACGCATCCTTCATTTTACCATCTGGTCAAATCATTTTCTTCATTTCTCTTAAAATATCTGTCTCCCAATGTCTCATATTTTCAATGTAGGTATGCCCTAATATCTTCTACATGTAGGACGTCGTATGGTGTTTGGGAAAAATCTCCTTCAGGTTCGTCCTCACAAGACTTAAAGGGATGTTTCTTGAATTTATATCTAGTTCTATCCATAAAATCATAAATCAATGGTGCATCCATAAATTTTTCTTGAGTAGGTAGTCTAAATACCTTAAACACGCTAAATTTTGAACTTCCACTTCGATTAATCATGCAATGTGGCTGCCTTGTAGTCTGATACACTCTAAACTCTGCTCTCCTTGGTCGCTGCTCTTCAAATGGTAAAGAAATAAGTAATTTTGATGTCTTTTATTCATCGCTAAGTGAGAAAATGCACTTTACCCAATAAACTCAACTTCGCACAATGTCCAGTCAATCACAAATCTCACAATCACGGAATATGAATCTTCAGATGTTGTGATCATAGATATAGGTTCCATAATGTATGCATACACTATAACCAAGCTCGCATGAGCTTACTCCTCAGAATCAGGGGCTTGATATAATCTGGTGTCTTCATCAAAAGCTCCCGCTAAGGCCATGCTCGTCTATTTAGGTCGATGTAGCAAAGTTAGCATCGAGAGAAGGCACAGTAGCATCTACTGTCTCTCCCTAAAGAAATACCTCATTTAACTATTGACTTTCCATACCTTATTATTGTTGTTATCTTCTGCTTTCTTGAAACAACTATCAAATTCACTTATGTATTGTGCAAGACTCTTACTAGTATTATTATCATTCTTCTTTGTATCCATAGGAGCTGGTACTCTTATATTGTCCACTCTATTGTACCTGCAAAACTTTGCTATATGCTATGGATTGTTACATTTGTAGCATATAGGAGGTGATCTTCATGCAACTTACATTACCTTGCAATGTGCCCAAGGTTATTACATTTGTAACATATGGTTTTATACACTGACTCTTTCCTAATGATATCTTATTTGTATCTAGATTGATTAGGTTTCTTGCATTTTGTTTTCTTATTCCCATGTTAGGACTATTCAAATTTTTATGGTTTACATGTCAGCAGCAATCGAAGATGAGATGATTCGGAAGCACTAGTGCTCGGTTTACCCTGGTGCTCAATTTACACAATGATTGCTCGGCGATGCTGCTAGGTTCACTCAGTGATATCACTCAATTTTTCTTCTCGGGGTTATTATCTTGTGTCCAAGTGATTCCTATCCTTTTTTCACGTGAGTTGGTTGTAGAGGCTTGTTGCGGTCATTTTTTCTTCCCTTTGGGTTGCCTCTGTGGAATCGGAACAGTGGATTTGGTCTTGGTGCGGTAACGAAGTGCGTGATGCGTGTCCAAGGCAGTGGTAGGAAGTGTGGGACCTACACAGGGAAAGGAAGATAGGTGGTTCCAAGGCCAAATGGGATGTTGCCATGTGGAAATTGGTGGGCCCAAATGTGGTTTCTTGTCACTGAGTCTCCAGTTAATTTTTTGCATTCTTAAGTGATTTAGCGACTTAGTGTAGACCGTAGATGAAGGGGCAAGATGTGTGGCTAGTGTTTAGTTGCATAATAAACTATGGGTTAAGAGAAAGGTCTGGCTATTTGGTGACTACGTTGTCCCTGAGTCGCATAATAGACCATAGTTAAACCTTGGTTAGTTAAAGTGAATTTCAAAAATGTTCCTGGGTAATTTAAAAGAATCAAAGACCTTGTTTTAAAGTTGTGGAAAGATTGTGAACTCGACCATTAATGTCTTTTTTGGCACCACCTATGACTGTTTGATAAAAAATTCAAATTTTTAAATCTTTTGTTGCATGGTTTTGATGCTTGACAATGGGTGTTTTATCTCAGCACGCCATTAATGTTTCAATTTGATCTTTTGGGTCAATTTTTCACACCTGTTGAGCCATGTTTTGATGGAGATTTGGTAGTGTTGGATGCATTTATGTCTGAAGTGATACAATTAGGTTTTTTGATCAGATTGTTTCTTCTTGATGTCGCCTGGTCTTTTCTTCATTTATGAGGGCATTCCTTGGTGTCATGAATTTGATTTCCTATCAACATCAGATGTACTATGTTTACATCCAAAGGATGACTATGATTTCCATATCAAATTTGCATAGGGCAAGGGGAAGACTTTAGGGTTTCAATTTGTTTTAAAATTGAATGCTTGCATTTTATGGTTGTAACCCTAACCCTAAATGGTCAGATGCTTGTTGCATTCCTGTTAATATAAAGGAATTTTCAGGACCATTTAGAGGGGCTGGAGAATTGGGAGAAATATTGAGGAGGATTAGGCTTATATTTTATTTCAAGTCTAGGATATAGAAAATGTAATTTCAGATTGTATCAAGACAATATTGAAAGTTCTTTCATCTTTTGTATATTTTATATCTCCTTGTCATATTGAATAAGGAATGAGTTTCATCATATTCAATATATGTTTTCTCATAATTAAGTCTCTCCTTAGTGTTATTCACTGATTTGTAAGTTTTATAACTTACTATATAAGTCTTTCTTATGTATGTGTATGTTCCTTAGGTTCTTGATTTTAGGTCAAACTAATTTCTTTGGACATTACATTGATTCTGTTTGGATATCTATTAGAGGATCTTGTAGTGTGTGATTTTGAGAATTCTTATGTTCCTGGATTTGAATCTTTGCCAATAAGGTGTTTCAGTTTTAGTATTGTATATAGGATTTTTTCCCAATGGATAAGGCACTAATCTAGGATTAGTATTTCTATTGAGATGTATATCTGAATGGTTTGGTTATATTCTATCCCTAAAATTTATATCAAAATCATTTACAAGTTCTTTACAGTTATAGTTATTCTTCTTATTCCACCCATTGTAGTCGAGATTCAATGAATGCTAGGTTGGCATTTAGTACTTACCATCTATCCATTGTTCAAATCTAGAGGTTAAAGGTGTTGTAAATAATTGAGTTTAGTCTGAATAGGTGTACCCACCTTTTTTTTGTAAATTCAGAAGTGTAGAGGGCAATCTTGTCCCTATAGTTGGTCCAGTTGACTTTCAGAGCTCTCATATTTGGAGCTAACCACTCCTAATATCAGTCTCAAGGCATATTGGTGGCTTTAGAGAGCATAACAGTTTTAAACACCAACAAGATGGCAACTCTGTTGGGGAAAGTGCATTAAATTTCCATAACTGACCATTAAAGTTGATCATTGGAAGCATAGAGTTATTCAAGACTCACCTTTCCCATTGGTTTATCTTGCAAGTTCTCTTTTTGATGGTTATTCTTATTTTTTAGTACGGTGATCCCAACTAAGTGTTGGGTGGAGACTCTAAATTTTTCTCAGCAGCGGTGCTGAGTATTAAATTTTTTATGTCATATACTTTCCAATATGAGTTACAGAGGCACTAGGTCTTGGTCAGCGAGACATCTTGAAGAGAGGTTAGAAAATGATTTCCCAACTACATCCAAGTCTTATCATCCAAGAAAAGAAAGGAATACTAGAGATACCCCTCAACATGAAAGACAAGGGGAAGACATTAGGGAAGAAAGACCAGTCCACCGTAGTCATGAAGTAATTCTCTCAGAATATGAGGAAGTTGTAGATGAGATACTAGGTACTTATGGAGATTATAGTTCTCCTGATGAAAGAGAGGAGGAAGAATCTATTTCTACTCTTCTGAATCCTGATAGTCTGGTTGCTAAACTTGCTGAAGTAGAAAGAAGAATCCAAGAGCAAGTAAATATCAGACAAAAATGAGAAAAGCAAAAGGAAAATGAAATCAGACAGAATCAAGTTTTCCTTGACCAGAGAATGAGGAAATTGTTAGAGTTAGAGGCAATGAACTATGTTGAAAAGCCTCAAAATCTTGAAGAGGAACCTGTCATTCAAGTGATTAGTCATCAAGGCCCTAAAGACAAGGGAAATCAATGAATGATAGGGGTTACAATAAATGAATCCAAGTCTTTCAATGTCCCAGTAGATCAAATGTCTAAATTGGACATGGATCTTGAGAGGGCTAGGGTTGAAAAGGAAATCATAGCTAAAGAACTTGAGAATGTAGAATTGAAAGCTGCTACTTTGGAGATGAAGAAGAAGGCTGATTTTCTTAGAAAAACAATAAGGCATGTTCATCTTTGTGTTGGAGAAGCTACAAAATCAAATACTAAAGCTTCTACTTCTCAAGGAAGCACTAAATTTCAAGGAAAATATACTCATGTTGAAAGGTACAAGCAATTTTCTTTTCATAATATTCACGGTTACCCTTATGAGGTTCCAAGTGTTGGTAGAGATAAGCTTCCTAGATTTGCTGGGAACAATGTAATCACATGTGAAGAACACTTAAATAATTTTTCTAATTTGATGGATGATTATGAATTTATGCATGAGGATGTATTAATGAAACTTTTTGTTCAGTCCTTAGTAGAGGATGCTAGGGATTGGTTTAGAGGGTTACCCTAAAATTCTGTAGGGTCAGTGGATGAATTAATTGATTTATTTAAAGAGAAATATGGTGATAAGACCAATTAAAGATTCATATTGAATGAATTCAATAATATAAAAAATAATCAAAATGAGGATGTTGCAGAATTCAATATAAGGTTTCAAAGAGCTATGCATAAAATTTTCCAAGTTATGAGACTTGATGACAAAGTTTGTCTAGCTACTTATCTTAATGCATTTGATTCTAAAATGGGATACCTCCTAAGAGATAAAAATCCATGGACTATAATAGATGCTTATAAAATATCTTTCAATATAGAAATAAATAGGAGGGTATCCAGTAAATTGGGTAGAAGAGATGATTGGAAATATGAAAGAAAGGAGTTCGATAAACCTTCAAATGATAAGCCTAAGGAAGAGGTCAATATGAAATAGATTTTGAATGCAATAAAAGACCTAAAGCTGGGAGAGAGAGAGAATCATAGAGCTCCAAATAACAACAGGCATTCCTATAATAGTTTCAGTCAGCAGACTAGGATGAAGAATTACCCATACAATACCCAATGGAAGGATGGCAAGCCCACTATTCCACAAAAGACATATAAGCCAAACACAGATACTCTTGATCCTCTTCAGAGAAATTAAGCTAACATGAGTAGTGAAAATTATTGGTGTGATGATTGTGAATCCCCACATAACACTGCTAGTTGTGTTGTTTCTTTGAAGATGTATCCAAGTCAGACCCAACAAGAAAAGGAAGAAGAAGATGAATTATATGATGATGTTGGGAATGCAATGGATTTTGCAGATTTCAAGAGTGAAGAGTCTGATGACCAGGGTCAAAGTCAGGAGTTATTTTCATCTGATGAAGAGCAGTGTGATGATCAAGCTAAGATAAAAAAAAAATCATTTGAGGAAAAGGAAGTAAGCATTGATAAAATCAGGTGTAATTCTACAAGAGAAAAAGAGACTTTTATGGCTAGAAGACCTTCAGATGCAGAAAGGGCTAAAATTATAGAAAACTTGGTTTCTCAAGCTTAGAGTAAGTACAAAATGAGAAATAGGATAGTTGGAAGTACAGATGGTACACTATCTGGTATGTTTATCAAAAACACAAAAGCAAGTCCTAAGTTGATGCCAGAGAATGAAACAACTGCAGAAAATATGAAGAGGATACAAATGAAAACAAACGATAAACCAAGAAATCCAAGTATTGTCCATAAGATCAAATTAAAGACACCAGAGATGAATGCCTCTTCTTTTCCAAGAGATGCTAAAGGGGTTGAGCCTAGTTTGGCTACTCAAAATTAGGATGGAGGTATTGTTATTACTAATCAAGACATTTTTGATATCAAGTATACTCCTATTGACATGGGGCAGTTGATTTCGCAAATCACAGTCAGGGTTCCACTTTTATAAATGATGAGGATTCATGAATACAAGGAGACAACTTTGAAATGGATGAATAGTTTCTCTACCACAAGAGCTTTGAAATCAGAAATGGATGAAAAGCAAAAGAGCAGTAAGGAGAAGCTTGATACCAAGGGAAACAAATCAGATGAAATTATTTCTAAGATCCCTCAAATTTTCCTAAATACTAATCATGACACTCCTCCTTTAGGACCCATGGATCCCTTTTTATTAACATTAATTATTAATGATAATATGCTCAATAACTATATGATTGATTCAGGGGCATCAAACACAGTCATGCCTGCAGAAGTAATGAAATCAATGGGACTGCAGGTAGATACTCCTCATGGGAGATGTCAAGCAATGGATTCAAGAGAAGTAACTTTTAAAGGTAATATTAAGGCTTTTCCATACACACTTGTTGCATTTCCAGAAAAGATACTAACAATGAGTGTTCTAGTTGTTGATATCCCACCTCAATATGGAATGTTACTCTCTAGAAAACGGAGTGCCTCAATGGGAGGGAGTATCCAATGTGATTATTCCTTTGAAACATTTGACATAACTGGTAAGAATGTCAAGGTATCTAGAGAATTTAGAACTCCTCACATGATTGAGGAGAGTGAAGATGAAGCAATGAACTATTTCTTTGATACTGGCATCGGATATTTTCAAGTGCAAGACGGTAAAATTGAGAAGGATGTCTAACATATGCTTCTATCAGAGGAAAAGGAAAATCTTGCAGATAAAACTAATTTATGGAAAATTTTATTTAATGGTTCAAAATCAAAAGAAGGAGCTGGTGCAAGAGTCCTACTAATAGCTCCTAGTGGTAAAACATACAAGTTCCCATTTTCTTTTCTATTCACTTGCACTAATAATATTGCAGAATATGAGGCTTTGCTAATAGGACTGAGATTAGTTGCAAGGCACAAGATCAGATGTATTAGGGTCATTGGGGACTCTAAGTTGGTGGTATCTCAAATAAGATCTACATATGCTTCAAAGAATCAGAGGCTAAAACAATATAGGAATGTTGTGTGGGATGAAATTGAAAACTTTGATGCATTTGACATTGAATGGGTGCACAAAAGTCAAAACAAGATGGCAAATTTGTTAGCTAATATTTCCTTGAGGCCTGAAGACATTACTTTTGTAGGAATTTCTAGTATAGATATTCATTCTAGACCATCCATTCCTAACAATGTTGAAATTTGGCAGGTCTTTGATGATGACATGGATATTTTGAGATTCCTATCTTGTGAATCAAACTTTGGTGAGAAAGAGATGGAATTGACAAGTTTTGTGGAGACCATAGATGGGAAAGATAATATTCTTGGAAGGTAAATTTTCCAATTGAAGTAAAATAAGGTACCCAAAGGTTTGGTTGTACTTGAGAGAGCTTTTGATAAAAAAAAAAAAAATCATCAGCAAGCATGGTTAGAAAACCTAAAGACTTGGAGGAAATAAACTTGGGAACCAATCAAGTTCCTAAAAAGGTATATATTGGTAAGAAATTTTCCCCCAAGCTTAGAGATTCATTGATAAATCTTCTTAGGAAATATAGACATGTTTTTACATGGTCTTATGATGATTTAAAGGCATATAAAAAGGATTTATTTCATCATTAGAGTCAATTAAAGTAAGGCACTAAGCCTTTCAGACAGAAGTTAAGACCTATTATCCCACTCTAGCACCCAAGATGCAAGATGAGTTAAAAAATATGAGGGATTCTATAATTATAAAGCCTATAAGGTATTCGACTTGGGTATCCAATTTGGTACCAGTAAGAAAGAAAAATGGAGATATTAGATTGTGTGTAGAATTCAAAAATCTAAATGTTAATTCTTTGAAGGATAATTATGGATTGCCCAACATGGAAGAAAGGTTGCAAAGAGTCACAGGGTCTTAAATGATGTCTATGGTGGATGGGTTTTTAGGATATAATCAGGTCAAGGTCAAGGAATTTGAATAGTTCAAGACTGCATATACCACACCCTGGAGAACTTATGTGTATGTCAGGATGCCCTTTGGTTTGGAAAATGTGGAGCTACTTTCCAAAGAGCTATCGATGTGGCATTTAAAGATTTTATAAACACATTTTTGGTATTCTATCAAGATGATCTTACTGCCTACTCATCAAAAGAAGATCAACATTGTAATCATCTTGAGAAGATCTTTGTAAGATCCCTCGAGTATGGGGTTTAATTTAACCCAAAGAAGTGTGTTTTTGGGGTGACAAAGGGAAATATTTTAGGACACATTGTTTCTAAAGATGGAGTTAGGATTGAATATGAAAGGGTAAGTGCAATTGATAAAGTTCCTCAACCCAAAAATGTTAAGGGCATTCAGTCTTTCTATGGACAAGTGAACTTTTTGAGGAGGTTTGTTACAAATTTTGAAGAGACTAGTTTGCCAATCTCAAATATGATGAAGAAAGGAGCCAAAGTGGAATGTGTTACCCCACTTTCGATCTATATACCTTTAGACAATAGTGGATGATTAGTATGTAGTAGTGGTCTTGGAAGTGCTGTGAATTTCTGGAGTCTAAGTCTAGAGTTCCCCTTAGGTTAGGAGGCCTTTATCAGATTTTCCCAATTTCACTTCTCCTTTTTATTTCACTTCTCTGTGATTTTTGAGTTGGTAGATTGGATAATTTATATTGCTTCATTGGCAGAAAATTGGGTTCGGGCTTCTCCACCGGTGGAAAGCATCAGCAGAGTGCATTTTCTACAAATGACTACTCCATGATGTCTCAGCTGGAAGTGCAGTTCTAAAATGGATCACTTGGGCTTAGAAGGACTACTATGTCAGAAATACACCTCTGTAGGCCAAGAGGAATGATTAAATAGAAAGAAATCTAAGAGATAAGTTTGCTGGCGGAAAAGCAGAAAAATGGCTTCTCCACTACTCCAACAAGTGGGTTTCGACCCGCGAAGTATGTTTTCTGCCAAGCCATTAAAATGAAGGAATTTTGAGGAAGAATCTATCTCATAAGGAATCCAAGACATAAAGAAGGCCGATGAAATCAACACATGTCATTTTGGCACCCTGACATGCCAAATTTCACCTTTGGCAGATTTTCAAACAGAGAGCACTCCAAAAGCATTTTTCCACCCAAAGGAGAAGTGGAAAAGTAATTTTTTGCTACCACAAAAAAGTTACCGTTATGGTTACTAAATTGAAAAGACATTTCTCTATGGCCTGTAAGAGCAAAGTAATTAATCCAAATAAATTTGTTTTACTTCATAACGGACTTTTTCATTAATGTCTAGGTCTTTTCATTCGTGTGTCGCAGGAAGTTGGCCATTAAACCGTAAGAATTCAAAAGTTATAAAATTAGTTGAAGGTTGTGAATGGAAGCTACCATTTTTTTGACAAATATTTTGAATTTGAAGCCTCTGATACTAATCATTCTTTACCACTGCATTCCTGAGAGATATTCTTAATTCCTGAGTCAAATCATTCAAAGTATGGCTTCCAGATTTATGGGATTAAATGGAATGAATGGCATAAGATCTCAGATACATGTCTGAAGTTCTTTGATATATAAGACTTTCAAAGTAGGCTAAAAGTGGACCAGATGCATCCCATCACTGAGAAACTGAAGGAAAGTGGATTAGTTGAAGCTGCTAGTTTTCCTGTGGCCGTTCAAGCCCTTGAATTGATCTGGGAATGCAAAGCTCGATACAACCCAAATACCAAGCAAATCCTCTTGCCCAATGATACGGTGTTGCTATCTATCGATAGAGAATCAATTCAAAACTTTCTTCGCATCCCAGAGCAAGCTGAGTATTCAAAAATAACATATAGTCAGACGGTGACTGAATATATAGCCAAGAAGTAAGTTTGGAAGAAGGAGATAATGAAGGCATGGTTTCAAGAGCCTAGAAGCGCCAAAGGGAAGCTACTAAAAACACTATATGGCACTAATTTGAAGCCATAAATCATACACATCCTGGTGCTACTCCATAGGATCAAAGGTGAGAGTGAGGCGCTCAATTTTTTTGACCATCATTTCTTCCTAGTTCAGGTAATTTGTTCCCAGCATCACTTCATTGATTGGGACCTTATGGTAAGTGAGAACCTCTCAGAGGCCCTAAATAGAGCAAAGTGACAGAATGAATTTTACAAGTCTTCAGTCCTTTTATATATTCTAGCTACAATCTAAATTTGGCTAGGGCTTCCTAGATTAGAGGAATTTCTTGATGATGTTAAGAGTTACGAATTTTTCCCTTCTTTGCAATTACATAACAGTTATGCTGAGTATCTTCAGGTTAATGATGCATTTACAATGAGATTGTGCAAGGAGCTACAAGGTTGTCCAGAAAGGAGATTCTCTCCTAAAGCCATGGCTTTTATCAGCCAATTCAGATGTTATTTCATTCAATTTGGGGATTTCTCATACATTCATCTTGCAGGCTTCGACGAATTCCCTTTGAAGCTGCCCAGATATCCTATGGATATGATCGTACTAGTGGAGGTGATGAGACAAGCGCTTCAAGTGAATTTGATCTATGCTGATGCCAGGAAGAAAGGATAAGATTTCCCAATGACTATCGGAGCCTACAATTGTGCATCTTGGTCTGAGGTGAAGAATATTCTAAAGACATTCTCAAAGAGGCTTTCATTAGAAACCTATGATGTTGTGAGGCCACAATATGATCCAGTTAATTATGCTTGTGATTACCTGCAAATGAGCTGAGCTATCCATCATCTAGATGACATTGAAGACTACTGGGCCAACTGTAGAGATGATTTGGAGAGAAGAGATAGATTCTATGTCAAGTTAACCGTTGAACAAATCAAAAAGTTCAAGGTCAATCTTGTAGTTTAGGGGGCTAGTAGATGATGACCAACACATGTATGATAATACATATCTCGAGAAGATCAAACCCCTCTCCATCAGTTTTGAGCCCATGCTAGATCAATCAATCAGTGAATTGCAGACTTTAATGAGTGGCATTTACAAGAGGACAGAGCAGTGGGTCAAATGGATTATAGGAAGAAGGAAGAGATCAGAAAGGAAGCCTCCTACTCAAAGGACCCCAGAAAAGGATAATTTCAACATTGCAATGAATTCTTCGGTGATACTTCCAACTATGACCAAAAGTTCATCTCAGCCAGTTGGGGGAGGTGATGAACCTCCTAAGAAAGAAGTTCAACCCAAGAAGACATGTGGAAAAGGCTCACTTCCAGATCTTGGGTTGACTAAAGAATTGGTTTCCACAGACCTGGCCAAGCCAATAGAAAAGCCTACCAAAAGTGCGGAGCCTGAGCAATCAGTTATAGCTATTGTTAAAAATGCCCAAGTCAGCACTTCAACCCAAGATTCTACAAGGAGAGGGTCCCCTGTCATATTAGAAGTGGGTGAAGATACTCCCTCAGCCATAAAATCAGAAGAAGAGGCCAGGAAAAAGAAGAAGGTTGCTTTAGTCACCAAATTGGTGTCCTCTTCTCCTACCTTGGTAAATCGATTTGCTTCAAGACCAAAGTCTACTCCTCCAGTCATTAGGAAACTATTTATAGATGAGTTGGTCTTTGCCACTAAGGTCTCCAGCACCGAATCATGGATAGAGAACACCCTAGAGTGCAAAAGAAAGAGACTAGAAGAAGGATCTTTTAGCAAAGATACTTTAGCTCAAGCCTTGCAATCCGGTGCTGCTACAACAAAGGCTAAGAAAATGAAGACATTGTCCACATTGGGCAGAGACCCAGAGATTGGGCATTTCACTATGGAGGTAGAAAAATCAACGAAGGAGGGCTGGTTTGAAGATTTAACCCCTTCAGATTTTGAGCTACACTCATTTGACATGGGCTTAGCCCGACATGATACCAAAGTGGATTGGTGGAAATCCACTAATGTAGTAATTGAAGAAGAGTTGGAAGAAATTAAAAAAACAAAGGTGTAGCTTAAGGCCAAAGTAAATGAATTGACTAATTTCATCTGGCAGTTGGTTACTCTAGTTGCTAGTATCCCCAGTACTCAGACCACATTCGATCCCAATGCCGCAAAGAATCAAGCCATAATAGCCAGGTTGTAAGAGGATAGGCACTTCATACAGATCAACAAGGGATGGGTTGAGAGACTCAAATCTGAGGGATTGGAAGTTGTCGAGCAACTAGGTAATGCTCTCTTAAGACTGGAGATGGAAAGGAACAACATTGAGAAGAATCTGTAGACTCTCGCATCTGAGAGAGTGAAGTGTCAAGAGTGCATAGCGATACTCCATGTGGCAGTAAAGATGAAGACCAAAGAGGCATTGAAAGCCAAGATTCTACAAAAAGGAGATGAACCTCTAATCGAATGACTTAAAAGCCAAGAGTTCAAAATCGAGATGATCATTCAAGTTGAGACAGGATTGCGACAAGTAGATGTTAAGATCGAGGAAGAAAATAACAAAGACTTTAAAATTCTTCAAGGTCTGCACATAGAATCACAGATGAGTGGACAAGGCAAAGAAATGATTGGATTGGCCAATATGCAGAAATCATTTTCTGATTATGTGCATAAGCTATCAGAGTAGTCTTCCACCCATTTGGACAAAGTTCCAGAACTCCAGCAGTTGAGTGGATGTATTTATAAAGCCATGGAAGAATTGAAGGACCGGACAGATGCAATCAAGGGACTGGCCAAGGAGCATTCTAGGTGGCTCATCCGATATACCAATGTCCATGTAAATAGGCATGAGGAGCTTATCAGAGTTATTATAGTTGTCACCGCCTATAAGGCTAAATCAGGCAAAGGGAATGAAACTGAAGCTTGAATAGATTCTCCCTTTGTACTAAATTTTCATGATTTTATAATGGGTAAACTTGTGTTTATCATTCTTGCTTAAAATAAGTTGAGCTATTTTGGTTTCTCTTTTTGTAACGGTCAAGACTCAAACTCTATATGTACTATACCAAAATTTAATATAAAGGTCGACTAAATTTTGGTGTGAAAGATAACATTTTGTTGAGTCAAATTTGTATGTCTGAATACCATTTTTTTTTATCTATTTCATTGCATTGCATTTATCTTTCTGTTGAATTCAAATGTTTCTTTGAAGTTAGGTTTACAATCTATATTCAAACCAGAGTTTTGTATTATGATTTGATATAATTAGCTAAGGGGAAAATCTGTTGTTATCTTAAGTTTGGGAAGCATTCCTGTGATATAGATCGATTCATTATCATTTCATTATCAATCTTTAGTCTTTCATCTTCAGTTTCAGTAGAACTTCACGCATTACCAGTTTTGGGAGTTAATCTGATTGATAAAATCTCAGAGTTGGCTAGATTTAGAGTTGAATTCATCCCGCCTAAGCTATTTCTTATTTCGGTTTAGCTTGGTTTACCTGTTCTATTCTCGGGTCAAGAAAATACCCCTATTAGATTAGGAAAGATCAAAATTCACTGAAAATCATTCATATAAGAGAGCTGTACCTTTAAATTTAGAGGGAAATTAGTATGCAATTATAATTTCCCAACTGTTGTATTCAATTGTTTCTTCATATTTGGGCATCTTAGAGTTAAAACAAAGAAGAACAATCTGTTTACCAACAGATTTTTGGCAACTCTGCTGGGGAGTTGAATAGTCGTTATACCAAAAGCATATCATGGAGAAAGATGGTGCTTCCCCATGAAAACATAATTCTTGTGCTCCAACCAAATCTTGGATTCCAAGATGATCAAGAGGATATCATCTCTTCTTTGAACACTTTTGTCTGGAGATATAGAAGAGACACGGAGCACTATAAGAACATTATTCAAGTACTTGAACAAGAAGAAGCTAGAGAAGAAGTACTTGAAAGGGCCATCCAGAGGAGAAACATAGGAAGGGCACAACACCAAGCCAAACGTGAAGCTAGGCTAAAAGGCTAGTTGGAATCCTGGAGCCCAAGAGGTTTCTCAAGAGCGCAAAGAAGGAAAGTGACATAGATACAGGTAAGTTGGGATTTCCTGCAAGCACACATGAGTTAATCAAATTAACTTCAAAAGTTAGGCCAGGGTTAGAAGTATTCCATCTACCTATAGTCATGCAAATACATTTAAAACATCAACCATGCTCTAACATACTACACTAAAATACTGAATGCGCACAAAACCATCAGTTCATACATATTCAATAGCAAGGGTAAAGGAAGTTCATTAATCTACTTTAAAATATCATAGCAAGGGACATCAAAAACATACGGCACAAAAGAACATTAATCTGGAAATCAAAACGCTAACAACATCATTGCCAGAACTCTTCCTTCTTCGTTAACAAGTTTTCTATCAAGCACTAGTGCATACAATAATGGCTCCAAGGGAGCATCTATCTACTGAGAACTTCTAAGAACTAGGGAGCATTGAGCTCTGTAACTAGAAAAAATGAAATGCTGAAATGCTATAGCTACTTCAAAATCATCAATTTTTCCGACCCTTGGAATGAGGTTGGAATTTCTATTTATACACAGATTTTACCTAAAATTAACCTAACTTATCTTTACACTCAACCACAATATATGATTTCCAGTGGCTGGTACTACCTGCAGCACACTACAACAACCTCGAGAAGAACAGAGGTCTGACATGTCAAAAGAATGAGACAAGAAAAGAGGTATGGAAGAATCGGCCTTGAGAAGAGAGCCAGAAGGAGAATAGAAGAAATCTAATCCCCCAGGGATCGAGGCTGCATACCTCATTAATGGAAAAGTGGCTCACTATCTCCAGAGAGCCATGTGTTATGCTGGAGTGGTGCCTTGGGAAGACCACCTATCAGAACCATCTCTTGAGTTGATGTGCCTCCCTGGGGTCACCCACTTTCTAATACCCTTATTAACTTCCTGATGATGACCAATCAGCTCCTAGAACCTGGACGCAGGTCATCAAAAGAATAAAAAATCATGGATCTAGAACTCTGGGATCTGGGAGCTTACGCTCTAAAAGAATAATGAACACAAAAATACACCCTGTTGGTGAACGTCTCTGGAATCAGAAAAACCTTATTTCTCTTTTCCATTCTTAAATGCCTCAAGAATTTGACTGATGCCACCTTCATCAATGTCCTTGATATTTCCCCACAAGTCACAAATGATTCCGACCTTCTCTTCAACTTCTCCGACTCCTCTGAATTCATCAACTATCTTCATGGAGTCATGAACCTAGAGCATCATTTTGGATATTCTTGACAGCTTGTCTCCGTCAAAGTCTCTGGCAGACTGGTACCAAGACTCCATTAGCTCATCATACTTGCTGAGGATGTAGTCCTCCAGGGTGCACGTTCCGTTGGTAAAGGGATCAACTTCTAAAACCCTTGTAACAAATCCCTTTTACAAATTTAGCGAATACTTAGTCGCCATGGCCTTTTCTTTGAGGGTCGTGACCAATTTCTTGCTTACCTAAATCCTGAGGTCATGTCTGGAGTACTGGACCCAGAGGATATTGAACGATTCCTCTCCTAAAATTCCTACCTCAGTAATGACCTCTTATCTAGATTTCATTATCTCCGCTAATCCTATTCTCCACCCTACATATTTTTCTATGCTTTGCTCCCATATCTGGACGACAGTGTGTGCCTGGCTCAAAATATGGTGGACTGAGTAAAGATCCGGGAGGGACACCTGTAAGAATTATCTTACAGCCGCTATCTACTCAACTATCCATCCATCTAAAACCTGGGCCTTCTTCTTCATGGCCCTTAGAGCATCCACATCACCCTGTGCAAGCGGTAATATGGAGGTGGAAGCCTCCGGGCGGATCTCGGCCAGGGGCCATGAGAGTTCTATCAAAAGTGTGAGGAGATTTGCATTGGTTTCTCTTTCCTCCTTCAACTTCTAGGTCTATTTATTGTATTGGGCCTCTATTACTTTGGTGGCCTCCTTTAGTAGGTCCAACTTTCCCTTCTTATCTGTCCTCCCCAATTTTACCTCCGTGATAGTATAATCTTCAGGCCTTATCACTGTTGTATCTACATCTTGGGGAGGTGTTGCGATGGTCACAACCATATTTCCTGCTAGACCAGTCTGGAGGGTATGGACTGTATGGGCCTTCTTAGGCTTTTTGGCCTCAACATTTCAGGCCATCATCTCAACCAAGGAGAGTGGAACACCTATTTCTACCACTGGAGCCTTTCTCTTCCCATATTCCACCAACCATTGGGGCGGCTAGGGCAGATTTTCTGTTAAGACCTGGGCATCGGGATTCCCTTCAAAATCTGGCGGCTCTTTCTCCTTTTCCAGTTCTTGTTCCCTCTCTCCGGAGGCTTTATTATTTTTCAGCATGTTGGCGTCTTCCTTTGTGATGTCCAGGGTTTCTTCTCTACTGGTATCAACATCACTTGTATTTTTGGGGATTTCCCCATCCTTCTCAGCATCGGGTGAATCAACATGTGTATCTTCTGGGGTTCTGCCCTCATTCTATTGTTGTTGTTCTTCCTCAGCATCACTTGCTAGGGTATCTTCCTCCATTGCAACATTTTCTGGAGGAGGTTGAGGTATCAGGCCAAGATTCAATGTTTGGGCCACCGTGATTACCTCACTAAATGTACTTTGAGGCCTTTGGTCACCCGGAGTAACCAAAGGCATTTGGAGTGTGATGAATGGGGGTACAGTTGATCTTGTGGGTCTACTTTCCCCAGTCATCAGTTTCTCATCTGTTATTTTCCTTGGTTCATCCTTGGTCTCTTGGACCAGGGTTTTCTCCCACTCGAGCTCCTTTTGTATTTCCTCCCAGACTTCCTACTCCGTGGCATCTTCTTGCTTCAGGACTTCCTTTAATAAATTAAAATGGAAGAAGATAGGTCCATGTATGATCTTAAGGAATTTTTTATCTAATGCCTATGAAGTTGACTTTCTAGAGGGCATAAATATCTTACTTGTATTCATTGTCAGTGGTTTGTATAAATAGTATGAAGGAGGGATTAGTATCTCACTTGTATTCAATGTCAGTGATTTGTATAAATATTCAAATTTGGAATCATTTTTGAAATTCTTCATCATGTAGTGTATATTTCTTCATGTTTAATAATTTGTAACTCAAATTTCTAAATGTTATTAAACTCAAATAATTGTTAAAAATCTATTTGTGAGTTACTATGCTTCTTGGTGCATGTTTGGACATATCCATAGACACGAAAACTCTTGGGTGCATGTGTATGTATATATGTATGTGTATTTATGTTTATATAGGTATATGTATATTTATATACATGTGTGTGTATGTATACATATGCCTATATATTTACATGTATATATATATACATGTACATACATATATATGCATGTGTGTATGTATATGTGTATATATATGTGTGTGTAAGTGTGTGTGTGTGAATATTTATGTATGTATATGTGTGTGTCTATATATACACACCCAAACACACACACACACATACATACATACATGCATGCATACATACATACATACATACATACATACATACATATATTTAGATCTTTCACATACACACATTCATACATACATAAATACATACATAAATACATACACACATACATACATAAATACACACACACACACATACATACATACATACATAAATACATACATACATACATACATACATGCATGCATGAGTCTTTCATTTGGTTTGCACATATGGAATTTCATCATATAAAATCATCATTATTAGTCATTATATGTCTAAACCCCCCTTTCAACTCACATGGATCAATAAAGAAATAGACTCAAACTCTTCAAAGAAATCCGATTGCAACCACCTAACTGCCCAAAACTATTCCATAACAGTCATAAAACTGACTGTCAAAACCAAATAGGCTTAATGGTGTTGTCAAGTTGACAACTAATGTTGTCAACTCGACAACATGGTGTCTCATACCCCCATTTAGGATATTTAGTAGGTTTTTCCATAATTCCTTGGATCACTCAAGTCCTTGGATCACTCAAGTGACCCCAAGGTTACATAACTATCCCTTATGCCATTCAATGACTTACATAACATTATTTTCAACTAAAATGAGAACCCCTCATGTTTAGAATGAAACACCCAAATTT
>MU226115.1:1199686-1216901 GCA_018584345.1 Thuja plicata
TTAAACCATTTATCACAAACCACAAGCCCTGTCAATACTCAATGTATATATACTATCATACATGCATGAATACCCACCTCCTTGGCAGATACACAACCAAAGAAATAGCATGCCAGGAGCTCCAATACTAAGAGCATTACTACTATGACTCCACTAATCCAGCCTGAACCCATCTTTTTGAAAAAGGAAAGCTACAAAATCACAACAGTGTAGCAATACCAATAGGTAGAGAAAAGGTTCATCAAATGTTAAAAGGACTGTCTGCAACAGAAAGTGCCTGTAAAGGGGAATCCTTATCCTTCACTGTCCTTTTTCTTAGCATGCATGTGATACTTTAAAAGTAAACAAACAAAAAATAAGGGCTCTGCAGTTGTAACAGATGTGGTAAATTCACTACAACATATATTGAATACCATTATTATTTATGTTCATCCTCTTATGTATGCATGTACTCTTGCATATTCTTTTGAAAGTTATGTATGTATATATGTATGTGTGTGTGTGTGTGTGTGTATATATATATATCTGTGTGTGTGTGTGTGTATATATATATATGCATATTCTTCTTAAAGTTATGTATGTATATATATGTGTATATATGTATGTATATATATGTATATGTATATATATGTATGTATATGTATATATGTATATATATATGCATGTATATATGTATATATATGCATGTATATATGTATATATATGCATGTATATATGTATGTGTGTGTGTGTGTGTGTGTGTGTGTGTGTGTGTGTGTGTGTGTGTGTGTGTGTATATGTACATATATATGTATATGTATATAAAAAATAGAGCACCGACCAATCATATGGCAGCCATGACTTGAGGTAGGCATTCGAGATTTGTCTTCTCATTAACTCAATTTCATTTTGATCTCATTTGTTGATTTGATGGCACAATATGAATGTTAATACTGGCATTGTTTACATCTTTGCATTTGGAATGCTTGATGACCCGCGAGCTTTGAGAGCTAGAGCATCATTGCTATTACCTTCAAGGAATTGTGTGAAGTGTTTGATCTCTTTTTATTTGTTTTTATATTGATATTCACTATGTGGTACTCCCCGTTTATGATTATTTCATGAGGTAATGTCTTGATGGCTCGCGGGTTGCAAGCTAGGGCATCATGCATTGTTTATGAGCTCACTGTTTGAGCACCACATGACCCTGTTATGAGCTCTATTTATTATATACATATACATATATACATACATATATATACATATAAATGTATATACATATATATATACACACATATATACATATACATATATATATGTATGATGTTATTGTTGTCATTGCATGCTTGTTGTTGTTGTGCACCATATTTTTTTTTATATATACACTGTTTATTTTATTGAGACCATGACTAGCTTGGCATTTGTAATGTATTTGTTGTTATTGGATGAATGTTGCCATGTTGTTGAGTTGTAGATGCATTGAATCACCACTGTCATTCTATTATGATAGCATGCAATGTTTGATCTCTCTTTATTTGTTTTGTTGTCGATATTCACTATGTTGTATTCCCCGTTTATGATCATTTCATGAGGAAATATCTTGATGGCTCATGGACTGCAAGCTAGGGCATCATGCATTGTTTATGAGCTCATTGTTTAATACTAGCATTATTTACATCTTTGCATTTGGAATGCTTGATGACCCGCGAGCTTTGAGAGCTAGAGCATCCTTTCTATTACCTTCAAGGAATTGTGTGAAGTGTTTGATCCCTCTTTATTTGTTTTGTTGTTGATATTCACTATGTGGTACTCCCCATTTATGATGATTTCATGAGGAAAAACATGGTATCTTCTTTCCTTAATGCAGAATTCTTTTGAGTGCACATGTCCTATAGCATGGTTTTTCTTTCAGAAGCATATGGCTTCACTATGCGCATGCATAATTGTAGATGAGGATCAGTAATAGGATGTCATTCATTGCTTAGATCTTTTTGATCTAACCCCCATCTCTCTTTTATTTTCAAGTTCTGGATCATCACAGGAGCACACTTGATTCATACCCAACTCAAAAATTAATCACTTCAGGCAATGTCTGGTACCCTTATTATTAATATTCATCCCCTTATGTATGCCTTTACTACTTGAATTTTCTATAATAGACGAGAAAACCAACAATTGTTTTCTCCAAAGTACTATTTTCTCCAATAATCAATTCTCTATTTCGCTTTCCAAAGAAACCTTTTCAATCATCTAGTCTCGCTTTCTATTTTTTGGTACTCTTTCCTCCGCAAATTCTGGAAATATCAGTCAGCTTCTTAAACAATTTCAGTGTTATGCTTGATGTTGTTGTGCACCATATATTGTTTTATACATTGTTTATTTCATTGAGACCATGAGCTTGGCATTTGTAATGTATTTTCTATTATTGGATCAATGTATTTTTCCCTTGAGCTCGGGCATCATACAATGTTATTGTTGTCATTGTATGCTTGCTATTGTTGTGCACCATATATTGTTTTATACACTGTTTAATTCATTGAGACCATGAGCTTGGCATTTTTAATGTATTTTCTTTTATTGGATCAATGTATTTTTCCCTTAATCTCGGGCATCATGCAATGTTATAGTTGTCATTGTATGCTTGTTGCTATTGTGTACACCATATATTGTTTTATACACTGTTTATTTCATTGAGACCGTGAGCTTGGCATTTGTAATGTATTTGTTGTTATTGGATCAATGTATTTTGCCCACATATTCATTATGTTGGCATACATATTCACTATTTTTATTATTGTTACTTTTTTTTAGGTCTTCTCAATAGATAGAACATTTGGTATTGAATGTTGTCATTTGGAGTCCTTGGAAGAACAGTACTCCAAATAATTTAATGTGCATGATGATGACATCAAACATGCTATTCTCTACCTCTTGAAATATACTATGGTTGGCTCACATGTACATGATGGGGTGATCTATAAACTAGTATTTTCTACTCTATTTGAAGTTACCATTTGGTTACAATGGGTCTTGAAGGTGGTTAAGCATGTGGTTGTTTCCAACAATTCAAAAAAAGTTGCACAGGGGATTTGGACTATCAATCCAAACATTATCGCTGGCAGGTTTGGCTCAATTATTTATAATAGAGTTGGCTTTGGAAATAAAATGGTGGAGCCATGGGAGGTGTTCAAGCTATCTTTCCCTAATGATGCATACACTTCTATGAGTATCTTCCATGGTCACTATGAAGATTTTTTCAATTGTGACAATAAGAATATTATGATGGACTACTTCTTTGGGGTTGGCATTTTTGTCAACAGACTAGGTCATCTTTAGATCAAACGTAGACATGAAACTTAACTATTTAACATAATTTTTGAAATACTCTTCTTTGTAAATGTTTTTTTTGATACATACTCAGGGTCTAGATATCCATATGTTCATCATCATTACAAAAACTTATCTAGCTAATGAACTTATATCCTTATGCATTATGTTGTTGGGGTTTTGCCTCTTTTTTTTGACACAATGAATGGTTGTATGTAGCTCTAATTGTTTATTTTCTACCATGAAATCTTTAGCATATGTATCATGTGAGTACTTATGTAAAGTTGATTATCAAAACTTTTCATTATCTTGTGATATTGCTTTCTGGATTCAAGTGTATAGTTTTTTGAGTCAAACTCATTGACTCATGTTTCATCCATGAATTTGACATGCACAAATTTCTTATCATGTATAAAACAATGCGGAAAGCATGCAATGACAGCAATAACATCATACATATATATGTATGTATGTATATATGTATATGTATATGTATATATATGTATGTATATATATACATATGTATGTATATATATGTATTTATGTATATATATGTATATGTATATATATATGTATATATGTATATGTATATGTATATGTATGTATATATGTATATATATGGTACTATGTGGTCGTACTCCCCGTTGGTACTATGTGGTACTCCCTGTTGATGATCATTTCATGAGGAAATATCTTGATGGCTCATGGATTGCAAGCTAGGGCATCATGCATTGTTTATGAACTCATTGTTTAATACTGGCATTGTTTACATATTTGCATTTGGAATGCTTGATTCCATTCTTTTGTTCTTTTGTTATTTTGTTATTTTGGTCTTCATGGACCATTCTTTTTGAAGGCATTATATTTTTCCATTAGTATACACAAGGGAAAACATGATCTACACCACCAATTTACACTACACCGACAGACAAGGCACAAAACTACCCGATGCCAAGGTTACCTGATACTACCAAGTTCAAAGCATCCCAAAAAACAATATTCAGTGTTACCCGATGACAAAAAGGTTAAAAGAACCCGACGAGTAACAACAGTGCAACCCAACGAAATAACAAAGAGAGGAACCCAATAGATGAAGGGAACCCAACAATCAGTTCAACAAAGGAACACCGATAGAATTTTAGTTCAACCTGATGACCAAGAACTGATAGTCAGTTACATCCCACAAAAAGTGGATCTGACTTTCCACATCAGATAAATCACTAAAGTTGTATATATAGCTTCTTGATTTTCTTTCAAATCCATTATGTGCAGAGGAAGCAATGTATTTATTATTGTTTTAATTAGTTTTACTGATTTAAAACATGCAAACTAAAGATCAAGTTCAAGTTGTAAACCTTGGATCTAAGAGTTAACATTGTAATGCGTGATTCTAAGATAGGTCAAGTACTTTTATAAATAGATTCTCAATCTATTGTGAACAGTTGTTGTTCCAAAAGGATTGTATCCATGGAGAGAATCTAAAGACTAGACAAGAGATTTCATACAAAAGGATAGAAAAGAATCAAATTAGTTTCACGGACAAGAACATGGGCTACCGATGAGCAGACAAAGGTATTAATCAGTCACTTAAGGTGATATTATTATTATGAGAGCTTTAATGGATCTGTAATCAGGAATTGTAGATTGCATACAGTCAAGTCAATCATATGTACTCATTCTAACAAGTGTAGTACACTTAAGAAATACTTTCAAGAAAGGTGGACTTAATAGTCCTATTGTAAATCTCTTAATCGAGTGCACACTCAAATCAGTGCTGCTAAACCTCTTAACAGAGTAGATCTTAACAGGTCTCCACTTTGGTGTGAGTGTTCCTAAGGCTTTCTTGCACAATTTGCTAAGAGACCTTCTTTGTCTTCTTCAAGGATCCTAATCTCCTCTAGGTCCTTATTAGGCTTAGATGATTAACTAATTCCTTATCCAACTCTTATCTAAGAGTCTCACTCTTTGTGCTTCACCTTTGAAAGACTAACACCCTTTGGGTACTTCACTTCTTCTCCTACACCTATAAGGATCTAAGTGTCAACTCCACTCTAGTATTCACAAATCATTGTAGGGGTACTAAGCATGTTAGAAACCATACATATGTTCCCATTTGACTCCATTTTGATGGATCTCTTAACCCTTTTTAGTCAAGATCAAGTTTGAGACCCTAAGAAGCCTAATTAGGCCTAATTCCTTGTAACCTTTTCCAGAGACCTTTTCCCAATTCTTTCAAAAATTTCCCAAAGAACTTGAAAAAATAATCCCACATTAAGATACCCTTTATCATTTCATAAAATATTTTGAAAGTTTTAGACCCCTAGGTCCTCCGTACACAGGGTTCCTACTATTTAGGACCAATAGGGCTAATAGGCCTAATTAGTAGGACTTGACTATTTTTTTGTTCAAAACTCGACCAAATGGATTGGTGAGTTCCTAAATCTCTCAACAGTGTATGATTAGGTCATATCCCACCTAGTTCTACTCTTACCCCGTACTATGCTTTCCTTCCCCGCATGAAATACTCATTTTTTATCTCCAAACCTCTAACCAGGCACTGTCAATTCACCTAGGGCTTGGCACTAAAAATAGAAACTCTACTCCAAAAGAATCCTACCTCTACATATGTACAGACCAATGATTCCCCTAAAATTTCCACCTATCCTTAGGAAAATCCCAAGGTTAGATTTCATTCGGGAGCCATGAAATGACAAACTGGTCAGGACAAGACCAGTGAGCTTCCTAAACTAAAAACAATTTATCGAAGAACTTAGACTAACTCAAATCAACTAGATTACTGAATGGAAGTCTTATAACTATCTTATAAACACAAAATAGTCACTAGTTTAAAGCTTTTACTCCATATGATAGCACTGTCACAATGAAATGTTTGGGTTCTTCACAAAATTAGAGTTGCATAGCTATATTCAAAAAGCAATATCTCTTACAATCATCACTACTAATGAGATTCGAGCCTCTACATACATTAGATGCTATTTTCCATGTTTTTAGGGACTATTGGTTGATATCCCACTCCTATCTTCTAGGGGGATCCAAAGCAACCAAATGTTGCATGCAACATTTGCAATTATTGCAAATGTTGTCATGACAACATTGTAACAACTTTTGGCATCTTTGCCATTATGCCAGCTTCCTAAGTTTTAGGGCCTCTATCCTCTATATTTCAAGGAACCAACTTAATTAATGGCCTCCAAGCATCTCTATGACAACATTTATGTGTTTAGGACACATTCAAATCTCAAATCCATCACTAAGCTTCTAAGCCTAAGAAAATTAAAAAGCTACTAACAATGACTATTTTGGTGACCTTAATCCTAATGACTAACTCACTTAGTCCACAATGCAATGACCTTCTAAGGTCCAAAGTAAACAAACTATCTTGACTTTTCCAGTGTCAAGTACAAGCCAAAACATCACAACTATGGAGGTTAGCCTAGGTGTGCTCCTGCACCATCCTCCCCAAAACAAAAATTTCAATCCACCCTTGGATTGAGTAGAGTAGGGTCAATTCCCATCTTCTTAAAATCTAATTCTTTAACCCAAACTACATCAACATCTATTTGACCATGTCTCTTGATCAATTTTTCCTTGTATTCTTTGGTTCTAGTCTTTTTGTAGACTCGAGTATCCAGTATACTGTCAGCTTGCTTGACTGTAGTAGGAGGCAGTTTGAGCTCTCCTACATCTCTGATCACTTAACTGAGGCTTTGATCCATGTCTAGTGTTGGTCCTTTGTAATGAACATGATTTTCAATGTTAAAGACATGGGATAGTCCACTATCTTCCAGTAGCTCCACTCTAAAAGCATCATGACCATACTTTGCTAAGATAAGACAGGGACCTATCCTTCTCATCTGCAACTTGTGAGGGACTCCCTTTTGAAGTCTAGACTTGTTTAGATGTATCATTACCAAGTCTCCCACATTGAACAGAAGTTATCTTTTATGCTCATCAATCTTTGTTTTATGTTTCAAGGTGTTCCTTATAAGGGTCTTCCTGACTGTATCATGTATCTCCTGCATTGCATAAGAAAAATCATCTACATATTCACTTTCCTTCACTCCATCCTTTAAGTCTCTTAGCTCATAGATCCCTCTAGGATGTAGACCATAGACTATCTCAAAGGGATTCTTCCCTGTTGACCAGTTGATGGTGTCATTGTAGGCATACTTAGCCTGTCCAATCAATTGATCCCATTGTTGACTGTATTCCTTGGTCAAGCATCTTAATAGATTTCCAAGCCTTTTATTCACCACTTCGGTCTGACCATCAGTTTGGGGATGGTATGCAGACCCAAAGGATAAATTTGTGCCTAACCTTTGCCAAAGAGTCTTCCAAAAATGACTCATAAATTTAGTGTCTCTATCTGACACAATTCTCATAGGTAACCCATGGATTCTTACTATCTCTTTGAAAAAGAGAGAGGGTATTTGGCTGGCATCATTAGTGGTCTTGTATGGAACAAAGTGAGCAATCTTGTGTAATCTGTCCACAACTACATATACACTATCCATGCCTTGTCTTGTCTTGGGTAACCCAACTACAAAATCCATGCTCAAGCATTCCAATGGCCTAGTGGGAATAGGTAGTGGCTGATATAGGCCTACAATTGAAGAAGTACCTTTTGCCTTTTGACATACTATGTGGTGTAGGAAACCTCCCTATTTCTTGTTTTGATATTGTTTAAGGTGTTTAGGAAGTGTGTGGGTGTGTTAGAATAAAGTTCCAAAAGGATGCAAGCATGATAGTCTAACTTCATGATTGTAAGAGCCTTAGTGTTCATTGTGCTCATTAGGTCATTTTGGCCTCAATTTGGGAAAATTTGACATTTTAGTGTTACATGGGTTGGAGGCATGTATTAGGATCCTACATATCATATTTAGGGTCCTAGAAGTCAACCTCACTCATCGAGTGGACATAGTAAGTCAAAATACTTCAATTTGCAAAAAGCTGCTAGCAACTTTGAAAGTTGCTCGAGCAACTTTTGCAAGATTTGACAAAGGATGGTTAGAACTGAATGTAACCACCCATGCTCAGTATATGAGCATGGAATCAAAGTTTTGTAAGCTTTAATGAGATTTTGGATTGAGACTTTTATTTCTTACACCTTCTTTATGGATGTTTACACCTTTTGCATAATCTGCACTGTAGTTTTGCTTCTGTACGGATTGGCATAAGTGATTGGGCCCCATTTTAATGTAGTATTTGTTTTCAGCTTTCATATACACTAAGTAGTTTTTTTTTAAGTTTAGTAGGTTCAAATTTATCATATTTTGAATGCCACTGGTTGGACAGAGACAAAATAGTGTTGCCAAGATAGAACTGGCTCTAACCTAGTTTTCCTCTAGTGGATTTGTCTAAAACCATGGGGAAAGTAGGGTTAGGGTTAGTAGATAGGGTTTTTGTTCTTTTTTTTGTTTTCTCATTGGATTTCATAGGCCAATAATGAAGCCCTATGGCTGACTGGTGGAACCAGGTGAGCCAGGACAAGGAGAAGATTGAATTTGTGTGAACACCCAAGACCTTTTGGGAAAGACTTGATGGCATTTATGGATGCACAAGGAAGTCTCCTAAAAGGATTCACTGGTGGTTCGACTGGAATCACTGATAGGAGATAAGTTTTGCAATTATTATTGTTCACTGGTCTAGAGGCCTAATTAAAAGACTATAATCTAGGGCCTGCGAGAAAGTAGGGTTTTGGGTGTCATCAGGGATCAGGGTTTTGGATTCTGATGTGGGTGTATGGTGTCTTTGATATTTTCAAGTTATTTTGTGGGGTCATGCAGGGATTTTTGAAGCAATAGGCCAAAATCAGTAAAAATAGGGCTACAAGGAATTGAACAATTATCCCTCCGAGTGAGTTAAAGACCTATTGAAGAATTGGAACAATTTGGAGTGTTGGGATAGATGCAGAATGACCAAGAAAATGTCAAGAAGTGTATGGGGAGTCTTAGTGAATGTGTGAGAAGATCCTAGGCAGAGCTTGACAGACTAAGTGGAGGACTAGTGGAGGAAACTAGGTTTTTGGGTGACTAGTTGGACTAGTAGGCTTAGTAAAATTGGAATCTTCTTGAATCCAAATATACCTTGGAGGATAAGTGGGTTGAGGTGTCTTGGAGATCCCATTAGGAAGAAGATACATCAAGTGCAACCATGGCATGGTTGATTTGAACACAAAACTAATAATTGAAGAGAAGAAGAACACTAGTTGTCAATTCCTCTGCATCAGAGTGGTATCAGAGCTGGAATAGATTGAAGGTTGTGTATGTCTGAAGGGGAGGATAGTCAAGAGGTGGATAACATGCCTCCTAAGGAAATGAGTAGGGATGCCATAGTAGAATTGGTCTATGCCCTCTTGGAGAAGGCACGTGTGATTGAGACAAAAAGAAAGAAGAAGGTCACTGAATGGGGGGATGAAAGTGATGGGGATGATGATAGTCAGATAGAAGAGTCATCAAAAAAAGGTAAAGAACCTGAGTTGGACAAAGAAAAAAAGGTGTTCTTAGATGCTTTCAAATCTTTGAACAATGATAGCATGGAGAACATGCCTTACTACAGTGGTAGCTTGAATGGAGAAGAGTTACTAGATTGGCTTCAAGCCATTGATAACCAATTTGACTACAAGGAAATCTCAGAGGAGAAGAGGGTCAGTTATGCTAAGGCTAGGCTCAAGGGGTCTGCATTGGTGTGGTGGAACATGATGTAGGATGAAAGAGTAAATGGTGGGAAGAGAAAGATTGGTTCTTGGGAGAGAATGAAAATCAAGTTGAGGGCACAATTATTGCCCACTGATTATGAAATCCAAATATACCAAAAGCTACAGAACCTAAGACAAAAAGAAATGACAGTGAGTGCAGACATAGAAGAGTTCCATAAACTAAGCCTAAGGGCTAGGAGACAAGAAGATGAAATGGAGAAGGTAGCAAGGTACCTAAATGGGTTGAGACAGGGCATTCCAGATGAGATTAGCATGATGGCACCAAACAGTATGCACAAGTGCTTTCAATTGGCCTTAAGAGAAGAGGACAAGGTTAGAAGAAGGAATGACTTCCATCGAAGAGGAAGAGGTGACAACAATAATAGATGTTTTGAGAGAGGCAGGGGTAACTTTGGTAGAGGATAGGGCCCTAATAGACAAGATGACAGTCAGTTCATGGAAACTAGTGGAGGAAATTAGTATAGAAGATCTTTCCAAAGGGGAGGATACAGAGGTAGGGGGCCACCAAGAGGTAGGTTCCAACCCCGAGGAAGATCTAATTCAGTTTTCACTAGTAGGTTTTATAATTGCAATCAAGTGGGTCACACAATGGGCAGGTGTCCAGAGAAGGCTTCCTCATCTTCAATGGGGGATAGGGGGAATCAATTAGTTCAAGAAGATGACACTCAAAGTGTTACTTCACCTATTTGCAAGGCAGGGCTAGTACTAGATGGAGAGAACTTGATGTTAAGGAGAACCTTATTGAAAGTACCTAACACCATAGAGCCACCACAAAGGAAGAACTTATTCAAGACAACTTTTAGGTCTCATGGGAAGATTTTCAAGGTTATAGTGGACTTTGGATCCACTGAGAATATAGTGTCTACTAAGATGGTGGAGAAGTTTAAGTTGAGAAGGATACCTCATACCACACCGTACAAGGTTTCATGGTTGAACAAGGGTCAACAAATAGTGGTAGATGAGAAAACTATGGTTGAATTTGAGATTGGAGAATACAAGGACAAGGTCCTATGTGACATACTGCCTATGGATGCATGCCATATGCTCCTACGATGTCCATGGCAGTATGATGTAAAAGCCATACATGATGGAGAAAAGAACAATTATGTTATCACCAAGTTAGGTAAGAAATTCCAAATGGATCCATTGCAAGAACCCAATGAAGAGAAGCATGTGGGAACAAGTGTGATGTTTTTGAGTGGGAAGGATTTTCTAAAGGCCATGAAGAAGGAGAAAGGATTCTGTTGTATAGTCATTATAAAGCCAAAGGAGGACACTAAGGCGAAAGTCTGTTTACCACCAGAGGTACAAGATTTTTTGGAGAAGTATGATGACATAGTAGACAATGGATTTCCAAGTGCCCTACCACCTATGAGGGATGTGAGTCATCAAATTGACCTCATTCCTAGAGAAAATTTTCCAAACAAGGCAGCATACAAGATGACTCCAAGCCAAAATGCAGAGATAGAAAAACAGATCCAAGACTTGTTGGAAAAGGGGTTAATGAGGAAGAGTTTGAGCTCATGTACTGTGCCAATAGTACTTGCACCTAATAAGGATGGAAAATGGAGGATGTGTATAGAATCCAAGGCTATAAATAAAATCACCATCAGATATAGGTTTCCAATGCCCCAGATAGAAGATTTGATGGATAATCTTGGAGGATCTTGTTACTTTTCTAAGGTGGAATTGAAGTCAGGGTATCATCAGATAAGAGTAAGGCCAGGTGATGAGTGGAAGACATATTTTAAGACCATTGAGGGTCTATATGAGTGGCTAGTAATTCCCTTTGGCCTAAGTAATGCACCTAGCACATTCATGAGGCTCATGAATGAAGTGCTGGCATAATTTATTGGTAAGTTTGTCATAGTTTACCTTGATGATATTTTGATTTTTATCAGGTCCAAGGAGGAGCACATGAAGCATTTGAAGATGGTCTTAAGGAAGCTACATCAAGAGAAGTTGATGATAAACCAAGAAAAGTGCGAGTTTCTCAAAATTGAACTAGTGTACCTTGGTTTTGTGGTTGCCAATGGGTGTATGAAGATGGATCCTGATAAAGTAAAGTCCATTTTGGAATGGCCTACACCTTGGTCCATAGGGGATGTTAGGAGTTTCCATGGGTTGGCCTCCTACTATAGGAAATTTGTAAGGAATTTTAGTCATGTATGTGCCCCAATTCTGAATACTATTAAAGGTGGAATAAAATGCAAGTTTGAATGGACAATAGTAGCAGACCAAGGGTTTGAAATGTTGAAAAAGAGGATTGCAGTGCTACCTACACTAAGATTTCCTAACTTTAATCAACTCTTTGTGGTAGAGTGTCATGCTAGCAAGTTGGCTATTGGAGCAGTGTTGAGCCAAGAGGGACACCCTATGGCTTTCTTTTCTAAGAAGTAGAATGAGGAAAAAAAAAAGTACTCCACCTGTGATTTGGAGCTATATGCCATGGTACAAGCCTTGAAGAAGTGGAGACACTACCTGTTACCTAGGGATTTTGTGATCTATACAGATAACCATGCCTTGAGTTTTCTAAATGGGCAAGAAAAGTTGAACCAAAGACACATGAAGTGGGTGGAGACATTACAATCCTATACCTTTATTATCAAATACAAAAGGGGGGTTACAAACAAGGTTGTAGATGCTCTTAGTAGGAGATTACTCACAATTTAGGAGAAACAACTACAAAGTGTGGGCTTGGAAGACTTGAAAGACCTCTACAAGGAAGACAAAGACTTCAAAGAAGCTTATAAAGCTTGTGTAAAGTTTCAGCAAGGGTTCAAGGTGGATTTCAATGAATATGTATTGTAGGAAGGCCTATTGTTCAAATTTCACCTTATGTGTATACCTCAAGGATCAATGAGGGAAAACATTGTGAAGGAGAAGCACCAAGGGAGCTTGGGAGGCTACTTTGGAGTGGATAAAACATTGGAGCAAGTGCATAGGCACTACTATTGGCCTCGAATGTAGTTAGATGTGAGGATATTTGTAGAGAAATGCCAAATTTGTTAGAGGGCAAAAGGCCAAAGCAGCAATAGTGGGTTGTATCGACCACTAACTATACCCTAAAGGCCTTGGGAGTGCCTTAGTATGGATTTTGTTTTGGGGTTACCAAAGACACTTAGAGGACATGACAGTGTGTTTGTGGTGGTAGATCATTTCAGTAAGATGGCACACTTCATTCCATGCAAAAAAAAAATGATGCTTCTCAGATTGCAGGACTTTTCTTTAGGGATATTGTTAGAGTTCATGGTTTTCCCTTGAATATTGTCAGTGACAGGGATACAAAGTTTGTGGGTCACTTTTGGAGAACCCTTTGGAAGATGCTTGGAACTAATTTGTCCTTCTCCTCAGCCTACCATCCACAATTAGATGGACAAATAGAAGTAGTGAATAGGTCACTTAGGAATTTGTTGAGGTGTTTGACCAAATAACATAGTCAATCTTGGGATCATATCATAGGGAAAGCAAAATTTGCCTACAATGACTCCATTAATAGGAGTACAGGTAAGAGCCCCTTTGAAATTGTTTATGGGGTTAATCCTAGGGATATTTTGGAGCTGAGGGATCTCAGGTTGGAAGACAAGAGGAGTGCACACGGGGAGTCATTTGCAGAGTAGATGAAGGAGCTACATTCTCAAGTCAGTCAGAATTTACAAAGACAAGTGGAGAATTACAAAGAAAGGGCTGATAAAACTAGGAGGGACTTACAGTTCAAGGTTGGGGATCTAGTACTTGCCTACCTCCGAAAGGAGAGGCTACCCAAAGGCCAACCAACTAAGCTGCTCAAGAAGAAGATTGGGCCACTAAAGATTTTGCATAAATATCGCAAGAATTCCTATGAAGTGGAATTGCCTCCTGATTTGGGAATTTCACCTATTTTCAATGTTAGTGATTTGTATCCTTATAGAGGATCACCTCCTGACACAGGTCAGTCCACACTTGTAGATTTCAAGGAATATGATTGGGTGAAACATTTTCCTACCCTAAAGCCATTGTAATTGGAAAGTGTCTTAGACTCTAAGGTTATAAAGAAGACTATGAAGGGTAATTACAAGGATTATCTCATCAAGTGGTAGGGGTTGCCTAAAGCTGAGGCTACTTGGATGATAGAGCTGGCTATACTGAAACATGGGGTCACTCTTAAAGACCTCCTAACTCAAGGGACTTCAGTTATTTTGTCTAGGGGAGTATGGTAAAGGGAACCTCCCTATTTCTTGTTTTGATATTGTTTAAGGTGTTTAGGAAGTGTGTGGTTGTATTAGAATAAAGTTCAGAAAGGATGGAAGCATGATAGTCTAACGTCATGATTGTAAGAGCCTTAGTTCTCATTGTGCTCATTAGGTCATTTTGGCCTCAATTTGGGAAAAAGTTAAAATTTTAGTGTTACATGCATTGGAGGCATGTATAAGGACCCTAAATATCCTATCTAGGGTCCTAGAAGTCAACCTCACTGATCGAGTGGACATAGGAAGTCAAAATACTTCAATTTGCAAAAAGTTGCTCGAGCAAATTTTGCAAGATTTGAAAAAAGATGGTTAGAAATAAATGTAACAACCCATGATCAGTATATGAGCATGGAATCAAATTTTTGGAAGGGTTAATAAGATTTTTGATTGAGACTTTTATTTCTGACACCTTTTGTATGGATGTTTGCACCTTCTTTTGCATAATCTGCACTGCAGTTTTGCTTCTGTATGGATTGGCATAAGTGATCGGGCTCCATTTTAATGTAGTGTTTGTTTTCAAATTTTATATGCACTAATTAGTTTGTTTTGAAGTTTAGTAGGTTCAAATTTATCCTATTTTGAAGGCCACTAGTCGGACAGATACAAAATAGTGTTGCCAAGATAGAAATGGCTCTAACCTAGTTTTTCTCTAGTGGATTTGTCTGAAACCATGGGAAAAGTAGGGTTAGGGTCAGTAGATAGGGTTTTTTTTATTTTTTTTGTTTCATTGGATTTCATAGGCCAACATTGAAGCCCTATGGCTGACCGGTGGAACCAGGTGAGCCAAGATAGGGAGAAGATCAAATTTGTGTGAACATCGAAGACCTTTTGGGAAAGACTTGGTGGCATTTCTAGATGCACAAGGAAGTCTCCTAAAAGGATTCATTGGTGGTTGGATGAGAATAATTGATAGGAGATAAGTTTTTCAATTATTATTGTTCACTGGTCTAGAGGCCTAATTAATAGGCTATAATCTAGGGCCAGCAAGATAGTAGGGTTTTGGGTGTCATCAGGGATCGGGGTTTTGGATTTTGATGGGGGTGTATGGTTTCTTGGATATTTTCAAGTTTTTTTGTGGGGTCATGTAGGGATTTTGGAAGCAATAGGCCAAAATCAGTAAAAATAGGGCTACAAGGAATTGAACAATTAGCCTACCTAGTGAGTTAAAGACCTATTGAAGAATTGGAACAATTTGGAGTGTTGGGATGGATGAAGAATGACCAAGAAAGGGTCAAGAAGTATATGGGGAGTCTCAGTGAATGTGTGAGAAGATCCTAGGTAGAGCTTGACAGACTAGGTGGAGGACTAGTGTAGGACACTAGGCTTTTGGGTGACTAGTTGGACTAGTAGGCTTAGTAAAATTGGAATCTTCTTGAATCCAACTATACCTTAGAGGATAAGTGGGTTGAGGGGTCTTGGAGATCCCATTAGGAAGAAGATCCATTAAGCACAACCATGGGATGGTTGATTTGAACACAAAACTAATAATTGAAGAGAAGGAGAACACTAGTTGTCAATTCCTCTGCATCACTATGCAAATTTCCACATACCTCCTAACATCAAGATTCATTCTTGGCCAATAATAGAACCTTTGAACAAGTTCTTGTGTCTTAGTGATTCCAAAATGACCACTCAATGCACCATTTTTATTTTCTTGAATTAAGTTCTCCCTAATAGACCCTCTAGGGACACATAACTGATTTCCCTTAAACAAAATATTGCTTTGCAAAGTGTATTTAGCATACTTGCTATGAAAATGATTCTTGTATTCAGCACATACCTTATAAATGTGTGCAAAATCTTCATCATCAGCACATAGATCCTTGAAATGATCTATTCCCATGCTCTTCAATTGGATCTCTTGAATGGTAAGAGCTCTTCTACTTAAGGCATCTGCCACTTTGTTGAGTACTCCTTTCTTGTGCTTGATATTAAAGGTGTAAGCTTGCAGGTATTCAACCCACTTCATGTCCTTGTGACTCAACTTTTCTTGAGAGTTCAAGAAACTTAAAGCTTGATCATCTAAATAGATGATGAACTCCTTGGGGAGCAAATAGTGTCTCCACTTCCTTAAATCCTAAACTAGTGCATACATTTCAAGGTCATAAGAAGAGTACTTCGTAGCTTCACTCAACTTCTCTTAATGAAATGCCACTAGTCTGCCCTCTTGGCTTAGGAAAGTTCCAATAGCCACATTGCTTGCATCACACTCAATGGTGAAAATCTTCTCAAAGCTTGGCAAGACTAAGATAGGTTGGGTAGCAATATTTTCTTTTAACAACTCAAATCTCTTAGTGGCTTGTTCATGCTAAGTACTTTTGTAAGATAGACTTGAAAAGTGGCTATCACCAAATAAGGATACATGAGGGAGATGAGTGGAAGACAACCTTCAAAACCAATGAAGGTTTGTATGAATGGCTTTTCATGCCATTTGGGCTGTCTAATGCCTCCTCCACATTCATGAGGCTCATGAATGAAGTCCTAAAAGACTACAGTGGAAAATTTGACATGAGGGAGATGAGTGGAAGACAACCTTCAAAACCAATGAAGGTTTGTATGAATGGCTTGTCATGCCATTTGGGCTGTCTAATGCCTCCTCCACATTCATGAGGCTCATGAATGAAGCCCTAAAAGACTACAGTGGAAAATTTGTAGTAGTATATCTTGATGATATATTGATTTATAGTAGGACAAGAGAGGAGCATCTTCAACACCTTGAGACTGTCTTCAAGAAGCTGCATGAAGATTGCCATGATGGCTTCCACTTTACTCTTGTCCATTTTCAGATTGCCATGAGATTGAACAAACCCAAGATATACCAACTCTATTTTGATGAACTCACACTTCTCCAAGTTGATCATCAACTTCTCTTCATGCAGCTTCTTGAAGACAGTCTCAAGGTGTTGAAGATGCTCCTCTCTTGTCCTACTATAAATCAGTA
>MU226115.1:1225907-1238342 GCA_018584345.1 Thuja plicata
TCACCTAGTCCACAATGCAATGACCTTCTAAGGTCCAAAGTAAACAAACTATCTTGACTTGGCCAATGTCAAGTACAAGCCAAAACATCACAACTATGGAGGTTAGCCTAGGTGTGCTCCTGCACCACACTTTAATACTCCTAACAGGGTAGATCATTAGAAGTGATCAATTGTAAGCCTTTACCAACTCCCTTCCATTTTGCAGATAAGTGAAGTTTTATTGGTGCCATCCGCACCATGGTTTTTACTTCCTAACAGGAGTTTTCTGTGATATCATATCTTGTGTTATGTGTTTATTACTTTCATGAATGTTTCTATGAATGTTGCAAACAATTAAAGATTATTAATTAATACTAGATGCATAAGAAAGAACAACATTAATGGTCGGTAATATAGTAATGAATGATTACTAATGATGAATGGTGAAAAGAGTTAAAAATTTTAGAGGTACTGATTCACCCCTCCCCTCTTAGTACTACTTCCCATTAATCCCAACAATTGGTATCAGGGCTAAGTCTCTTCTTGGAAAAGCTTAAAGGCTTAAGAGCAAAGATCATACAATGGAGAAGTACAAACTTGATAAGAATATTGAGAATAAAAAGCTTGAGATATAGATGTTCTATGAATAGTATAAAGAAGGTAGAATCAAGATGAGGGAGCTATTGGATGAGAGGAAAGGTATGGAAACTCGAAGAAATGATAAATATTATCAAGAAGAAGAGATTCCAGATTTCTTTGAATCTTAAGGATCAAATACAAGTAATACATCAGATACATCAAAAGAGAACATCACAAATTTGAAGGAGATCAATCAACATCTGATAGAGAAAATAAAGATGCTACAAATTGGTCAAAAGTCCCAAATGGTAAGAATGATTGATGTGATGAGTTCTTCTAATGTGATGAGTTCTTCTAGACAACCTAAAATAGAAAGAAAACTTGCTATTGATGACAGAAGGAAGATTATAGAGAAGCTACAGGAAAAGGAGTTAGAAATTCAAAGACATGTTGAGCATCACCATGAGATCACAAATTATATTATTCTAATGAGTCAAGAAGAAAATAGAATGAACATAGAACTCATTGAAAGAGTGCAGGCTATCAGTGAACTAAGAGAAGAAAATGAGAAACTAAAGCATGAGGTTAGAATTCAGCAACAACATAATGAAGTTATCAAAAAGGCTTAAGAGAGCAATAAAAGAATGGATGATTTTCTTGAAGGAAAATGAAGAGTCAACAACAACAATGGTTTAGGATTTACCAAAAATGGAGAATCATCAAATCAAGCCAATCCAAAGAATGTCTATGAAAATCCAAGACCAAGAAAGGTAACATGCAAGCACTGTGGAAAGCAAGGCCACACATCAAATGTATGCCGAGGCAAAATGAAAGGTATTCCTAAATCTACATCGTCATTCATAGGATTTTTTTATAAATGTAACATGAAAGGACATAAAGCATGTGAATGTAAGTCTAAGATGGAACAACCAAAGAAGGAAACCTACATGGACAAATATTGTCCTACATGCAAGATGAATGGGCACACAAGTCTTGAATGCTGGAAAAAGAAAAGGCAAGCATGGAAGCCAAAAGGTCAAGAAACTCCCTATCAACCAAAGAGAATCACTAATCAATATGTATCGGACCACAATGCTTGGACAAACTATACAGCATGTGGTAGATATGGTCACATTACTGCAAACTGCATGAGGGCATGGACCAAAAGGCCTAGAGGCTGGTCAAACCCCGGAATGGCATGCTTACATTGTCACAAAGTTGGTCATCTAAAAAAGGATTGCAAAGACCGAATGACAGAGACATGCACATATCCCAATGGAAACACCATTGAAGATATGCAGAGGGCTAGAGACAAAATGTGGAGAAAAGATTCAAGCAATGATGAAACTAGACCAAGAAATGCAAATGGTGACACCCCATCCAATGGATCTAGTGACATCACCACCCCTAATTGAGATGAACAAGTAAGTATGGAACTACACTACACCAAGTCATATTTTGCATTATTTCCATTATATAAATTGATAAATAGTCAAAATATGCATAATAAAGATGCATATTATGTTACTTGTTTCAATTCTGAGAAAAAAACCTCATCGGCATACACATACCAAAAATCATCGATGAACATAAAGGATGAGTTGTTTACACTTACTGGAATTTGTCAGTCAACACATAGAATGGTTAAGTTACCAATGTAACTTGACACCTGTTGATAAGGAAGCAAAGTGACAAAGTTGTCATGATAGAATACCGATATCCGTCAGTAAAAGAAAAATTGTTAATAGCTGTCCTAAGCATCATGTCAACACCGACGATGATTTTGAAAGTCTTCTTGATGAACTCCATCTTCATGTCCCGATGAGTCATTGAGTATTTATGACAAAATCTTAGGGAAAAAGTCTATAAATAGACGATGAGAGAACTTCATTTTGCACCCGTAATTTAAAGAGAAAGTAGAGAAAAAAATAGAGCAATTAAAGAGCATAAAGAAGAGTGACCTCAACTCAATTAGCACATAGAAAATAGATCATTCACCATTACCACGGATCAAAGTAAGTTCTGAGGGTACCAAAATATCTCTGTCGTATTTTTCAAGACAGCCCTAAAATGTGAAAAACAATGGCAACCACGTCGAGAACCATAGAGATCAAGAGTGATAAAAAGAATTTGGTTAGGTTAATAAAAAATAACACCTGTGTTGAACCCAAATACAAGATATGTGCAGAGATTGCATCGCAACTCGATGAAACTGGTGTGTTTTCTAAGATTCCACCTAGGGTTTTGTTTATAGAAGATGTTAGGTTTTATATTCACTGTAAGATTGCCGAAATAGGTGATCTAGAGATGGATGAAGCTTATAAGAAGCTTTGAAATGTAGAAGGGAACCTAAAGGAAGAGCACAAACACTTAGAGGTTAAAGGGATACTAATGCCCTATATTTCCTGAGGGACTTCAAGACGGACTGGATTAGATTGGTGCTTAGCAGATTGCATGACCATAAGTTGTTGTTGGATCAACCCAAACAAATAACCAAGGATGTCCTTCACACTATCACTGGTTATCCAATAACCAACAAGCCTAAGGCGCACAAGCATCCCTCCAGGCCAGAAGTCACAAATCTCACAAAATCTTAATGGGACAACAGAGGACTAAAAGCAAACACCATCACCGACAAGGAACTGAGGTTCGGTGGATGTGTGATTGGTTATAAGATCTTTCAAGCAAGCAGGTTGAACAGCATATCTACAACATCAGTAAGAACAACTTACAAGATAGTGACAAAGGGAATATAGATGGATCTCTGTGAGATTCTACTAACTCAACTTGATGAGAACATGATCACAATCAGGTCCACAAAGACTAACACATGTAAGTTTGGCTCACTTATCATGTGTATCTTTTTCTACTTTCAAGAATACTTTCCTTTAGTAGGAAAAATGAAATGGGACACTACAAAACTAGTGACATTATAGATTAGTGAACTAATTAAGTCGCTGGGAGATAATTTTGAATCTTTTATGACTACATACTTCCTTGAATTCAAGGAAAAGATGATGGAAAGAGCAAGGATCCCTGAACAACTTGTTGAAAAACATAGGGATGAAATATTTTTATGGTGGACACAGATTTCACCCACATCAAACCAATTGTACCAAGGACAACTTGATTAGCACCACTGGATTATAAAATCAACATAGATCAGGCCACAAATGCAATTGATGCATTAATCAATGAGCCTATTGACAACAAACAACCAAGGTTTGGAACCTATGAAGAGGCCAGATCAAAGATAAAAAGAGGCCTAGAAATCAATAAAATTGTCAATAAAAAAGATAATATGGTTAAGAATCTCAAAAATATTCTATCGGTTACTGAGGAGGAACAAGAACAACTAGAGGAAACCGATGAACAGGGCACCATCGGTGAAGGACATGATGAACAAAAATCATATTCTAAGGAAACTAAATCTGATACACCTCCACCTCCTACAAAGAAGTAGAGGACAAGGAGTCAAACTACAACTACCAATACCACACCTCTTAAGAAAGGTCAAGTAAGGACCTATAAGAGGAAGCAGCAAGAAAAACCAACCAAGCAAAAAACTATGAAGACAACACCTACAAAGAGGAGAAAAATAATGGTCAAAACTAAGGCTGACATTGAGGATTCTAAAGAGGATGAGCCTGATGTTGTAAACAAACATTTTAGGAATCAAACTATTGATGAGGTAGCTGAATCCATTGCTACACATGGTACAATGACTGATAAGAAAATCAGACAATGGGATACACTCAAACTAGAGGACCAGAATAAGATACAAGAGGCATTCATCAGGTCAATGGTAAAATTCAAATATGTACTAGCTAAATTCATCAACCAAATACCTAAATAACTAGGAAAGAAAATATATCAACAATGGTCATATGCTCTACAGACCGAGAGAGAAGCAAGGGAGAGGGTACTTGTCAAACTAATGCCTCCCAAATCTAAGATTGAAGAAATAAAAGAAATGATGAAGAAGCACTCAGGAAAGTTTGTAGCCAAGATAAGGGCTTACAAAGTGCCTGAAGATAGGTTTATAGAGCTAGACACAATGACTAAAACAAAATGGACACAACTCCTAGATTTTCTAGCAAAGTCAACAAGTCGTGAGGAACAGCTACTTCTCATCGACACACCTCATAGAGAGTAGGAGAAAGACAAGGTAAGTCCTCAACACATTGCTTTGGACAATGTTGAAGAAATGGAGCAAATTGATTTGGACAAAGTCATGTATGATCTTGACATTCAAGACATCACAAATTATGACTCTGATAAAGATCCACAGAAGAAAGATGACGTAATATTCATAACACTCAAGGATCAGGGAAGGCAACAAGAATTGAAGACATCAGTAGATAAAGATATGAATGTTGTTGATGAGACATGGTAGGACACATCACTCATGGACTTAACAAAACCAGACCCTGCAAAGCGAGTACAAAAATATGAGGATGTGACTCCTCAAAAAGATCAAACCGACAAGCAGGACACCACTCTAGATAAAGCCCAAGCTAGCACACAAAGCAATATGCCTCTATTAATGAAGGAAATCAATATACTAGAGGGTAATGATGGATCTACTATAGAGGAGACAAGAACACCTGAGGATAAGGGTGATGCTGAAGTAATAGACACCACAGATAATACAAAGGACACAACTACATAGCAAGCTACAACCAATGATTAGAAAGATAAATCTACTAATCAAAATAAAGAAGAAACACAAAAGGTAGAGGAGGACAAGATGAAAGATAAGAGTGAAGAAGAAAAGAAGGATGAGGTGGAGAAGAAAATAGAAGAAAAATCTCCAGAGACACCCAAGGTTGATGGAGAGACGTCTTCACCAAACTGATAGGTACACCCTGAGCAGAAAACACAAGAAGCTTCATCAACAAAGCCTTCACAAAGAACTTCAGAGAGGACAAATGAACTAGCAATGGTAGTTCATACATTTGTGTCCCCACAAGTCTCAAAGAAGAAGAAGGGAAAGAATAAGAATCTAGTAACTCTAGATGAAATCATTGAGATTCTAGTTTGTGATCCGAGGACATTGGATCCAGCTGAGTTGACCAAGTATGCAAGACTCTGTGAGAGGAAGGAAATGCAAGAAAAACTAAGGAAAACCACAAAGGAGGTAAAGGTACTAGAAGTATAAAGAGGTATACTTCAACAAATAGTACCAGATGTAGATATTGATTAGACAACCCCATTGCTTGATCAATTGGTGGTACTCACAGATGCAATACAATCTCAAAACATCGATGCTGAGAAGGTCATGGAAGAAAGACTTGAACAGAAGTATGAGTTCAAGCTAGAAGAAAAGGTAAGACAAGAAGTGGCATTGAAGAAGGTAAAGCTTTCTGAATTGGTTAGCATAATTGATCCAATAATATTAGAAGCTATTACTTTGATACAGAAATTATGCACGCTTAACCAACTCACACAAGAGTATACCGACAAGATAGCATAAATATATGTTGATCTTAACACAAGTGCACAAAGTCTCATAAATAGTGAAGAGGCAATAAAATTGCACAATGAGAAACTCAAATAGGCTCATAAATTGAGACAGGACATACAGATTGTAGAGACAGAGTACAGAGATGAGGTAAATGAGCTTCAAGCTCAACTCTTACCGACACTTTCACTACTGCAACAACATGTGACAAAGGCAAACACACTAATTGTGACCCCAGAAATGTTTGTCCTAGACAACATTTATGATATGCATGCAAGGCTAGAGCTAGAGCACATGGCACTAGAACGACTGAAAGAAAAATGGGAGAAATTGCTCGAAGATATCAAGACAACCCATTCCCATATTCTTGACACATTGTAAGTTACACATTTTTGTCACAATTTTTTGGTATCTTATAAGTTGTACATTTTTTCCATGAGTATCAAATAAAGGGGGAAATGATATGTACAGTTCAGTTAGTATAAAGGGGGAAGTGATATGTACAGTCACAATAAAAGAAGGGGGAAATGAAAACAAGAAATGATGTGTACAGGCAAACAATTGAAAGAGCAAAGAACATGGAATGTAGAGTATAGAGGCAAGTATACATGTACATATATACTTATACTATACCGATGCACATAGTTAGGGGGAGTCATATAATGACAAGGATAGAAACATGGTGTACATACTAAACACTTTAGTATTATGCACATATCAGTTTTTTATACTAATGTCAAAGGGGGAGATTAAAGGCATTATATTTTTCCATTAGTATACACAAGGAAAAATATGATCTACACCATCGGTTTACACTACACCGACAGACAGGGAACAACACTACCCGACGCCAAGGTTACCCGATACTACCAAGTTCAAAGCATCCTGACAAACACTATACAGTGTTACCCGATGACAAAAAGGTTAAAGGAACCCGATGAGTAACAACAGTGCAACCCAATGGAATAGCAAAGAGAGGAACCCAATAGATGAAGGGAACCCGATGATCAATTCAACAAAGGAATGCCGACAGACTTTCAGTTCAACCCGATGACCAAGAACCGATGGTGAGTTACATCCCGCAAAAAGTGGATCTGACTTTCCACATCTGATAAATCGCTGAATTTGTATATATAGCTTCTTCATTTTCTTTTAAATCCATTATGTGCAGAGGAGGAAATGTATTTATTATTGTTTTAATTAGTTTTACTGATTTAAAAAATGTAAACTAAAGATCAAGGTCAACTTGTAAACCTTGGATCTAAGAGTTAACATTGTAATGCGTGATTCTAAGATAGGTCAAGTACTTGTATAAATAGATGCTCAATCTATTGTGAATAGCTATTGTTTGAAAAGGATTGTAGCCATGGAGAGCATCTAAAGACCAGACAAGAGATTTTATGCAGAAGGACAAAAAAGAATCAAATCAGTTTCAAGAACAAGAACACAGGCTACTGATGAGCAGAGAAAGGTATTAATCAATCACTTAAGGTGATATTATTATTATGAGAGCTTTAATGGATCTATAATCAGCAATTAAGGATTGCATACAGTCGGTTCAATCATATGTACTCATTCTAACAAGTGTAGTACACTTAAGAAATCCTTTCAAGAAAGGTGGACTTAATAGTCCTAATGTAAATATCTTAATCGAGTGCACACTTAAATCAGTATTGCTAAAGATCTTAACAGAGTAGATCTTAACAGGTCTCCACTTTAATACTCCTAATAGGGTAGATCATCAAAAGTGATCAATTGTAAGCCTTTACTGGCTCCCTTCTATTCTGCAGATAAGTGAAGTTTTGTGGGTGCCATCCCCATCGCACTTTTTACTTCCTAACAGGAGTTTTCTACAATATCATATCTTGTGTTATGTGTTTATTACTTTCATCAATGTTTCTATGAATGTTGCAAACAATTAAAGATTATGAATTAATACTACATGCATAAGAAAGAACAATAGTAATGGTTGGTAATACAGTAATGAATGATTACTAATGATGAATGGTGAAAAGAGTTAAAAGTTTTAGAGGTACTGATTCACCCCTCCCCTCTTAGTACTACTTCCTATTAATTCCAAAACTCTTTTATACCCGACTACATCTCCCATTAATATTTCATCAAAACTTTTCATTATCTTGTGATATTGCTATCTAGATTCAAGTGTATAGTTTTTTGAGTCAAACTCATTGACCCATGTTTCATCCATGAATTTGACATGCACAAATTTCTTATCATATCATGAAAATCATTGATGTGTCGACAATGACTTGAAAAAGTGTAGGTGACACATGGTTCGACTCCAATTCATACAATTGGGAGTACCCGGGAAAGTGAGTAGACTCTAAATATCAATATTTTGGCCACGAATATAACAAGGACGAAGCATGATGAGGAATGGAGATAGAAAAGAAGAAATTAGTCACACATGTAGTGAACATGGAAAAGGGTATAGTAGACCTTACTCGACTTTCCTAGGTAGTCCCAATTGTTTCAAGCGGAGAAGAAGTAATGAGAGGAATTGTCGAAACATCAACAATTTTTGTGAGATTAGTTTGTTAACTACAACTGACACAAGGCAATTTGTGAATGTCAAACTATACACTTGAATCTTGATAGAAATATCACAATTTGACATGCCCCCAAATGTCGATGCCTTTACATGCATTTCAATGTGTGGTAAGGACTAAAAGTCCCAATCACAACTATGCATATGGTTTCCATCAAGTGCAGTTAGGACGGTGCATTTACATGTACTATGATTGACAATAGTCATTTTGCAATTTGATTTGAGATGTTGTCTACATGATTAGTATGTTTCTTTTTATTGAAATTATAATTAGTATGAATGAACAAAATAACCAACCAAACAAAATGATATGTTGGAATGACAGTGCAATATTTATCAATATAGTGTCGATGGCTTCGGTCAATGTGCCTATGCGTCAATGTGGTGTTGGCCCTTGTGTGTTGAAGATGTCATGAACAACAAGTAATCCTAGGTGTCCATTTTGGGGTTTCCCAAATAGGAAAAAGGTCTAGATATGGAATTATATTTTAATGTTTAAAAGTAATGTGACAAGTTATAATCATTTTAGGAAGAACTGTAGATTTGGTATTGCAGGGAAATAGTGGATGTCAATAATTTCGGTGGGTCGATGAAACCACATTTACATCTACCCCATCTATGTCTATACCTGATGTAGGAAATGAGTGCAACTTGTGCAAGGATTGAGAGGAAGCTAGTGTCGTCGAGATTGCTTCAATGGTGAAAGAAGAAATCATGTTTCTGCGATGCCTTCTTTGTGTAGTTTGTGCACTACTTTGTTGGGACCATATGTATAAATGTGATTAACAAAGGGCTATTGAGGATACTAAATTTTTTTAAGAATTTAATGTAGATACATTGGACATATTTTGATAAACTCATGAACTTACTGTTGTTTATGACTTTGTTATGATTTTCTATATCTTGGATGGGTTTTTGTAAATTTTATCCTTATTCCTTTTAGAAGTGTATGGCTTGACTATGCACATGCATAATTGTAGATGAGGATAAGTAATAGGGTGCCAGGCATTTCTTAGATCCTTTAGATCTAGCCCCATCTTTTCCTTCCTTGCAGGTTTTGGATCATACAGAAGCATACTAGATTCAACCCCAGAGACATTGGCAAGGATCACCCAACTTAAAAGTAGAAGACATACAAACCTGTTTAGTGACCATATTTTGATTATGGTGGAGTCTAATGCTTCTTCAATGACATCAGGCAGTGAGGCAGTGATGATGGTGGAGTCTGATGCTTCTTCAATGACATTAGGCAGTGAGGCAGTGATGATGGTGGAGTCTGATATCTTCTATAAACACATCACATTCCATATGGTGTTAGAAGGCCCAGATGGGCAGAAAATCAAGCAAAAGGCTCTAGAGGCTGCTTAGTCTTTGTACACCTTTTCCTTGGTAATTTCAAGCCATCAATGAAAAATTACAATCCTAAACAATTAGTATACCATTGATGGCTTCATAATTATTAATTGAAAGGGAGTTCTCTGATCTGGAACCCCCTTCGGTGATGATCCTATGCAGTTCCACATAGACACGACATGTTCCTTAGAAGACTTTTATTCTCACAATAGTTGAGAAACATAAATGTAGGCACAAACTTTTACCAGCCTTGTGGAAATTCCATTTCCACTTTATCTATTCAAGACCATAATTGTACATTAAATTTATGCCCATCTGGGGCCTTCTAACACTATATATTCTATGCAACTACATGTGCATTCTCGATTCAGAGTGGGAAAATGTTAAAATAATAACAAAAAAGCAAGACAGGAAGTTGTTTAATTCAATGAGCAAGGAGAACGAAGATTTACCATGAATTAATTTGAATACTAGGAGCATGCACCAAAGATCCAAACAATAAGGAGACAATATTTTGAAGGGGAAAAAGCATTAAAAAACCCCCATGATATAGAGAATGGGCAAAAATGCCTAAGAATGAGAGAGAGAGAGAGAGAGAGAGAGAGAGAGAGAGAGAGAGAGAGAGAGACAAGCTCANTGCCTAAGAATGAGAGAGAGAGAGAGAGAGAGAGAGAGAGAGAGAGAGAGAGAGAGAGAGCCAAGCTCATACAATAGTTCAAGAAGGATTAAGCTGAAAATCAAAGAGAGAAGGAGAGACATCTCTTTAATAAAGATGTGAGAGAGGAGTTGCATGGTAACTCCCATATCTACGAATGCCACATTTCAATAGTGTGTGAGACAAGTGTAGGATTCCTCATAAGGAGGAATAACTAAAATAAGATAATACAATAAAAGGAATTATCCTCACACTTGTACAAGAAGACAAAATAGGTGTAGGGATTCCATAAGAATCTCCTACTTACATTAGTACAAGTAAATATTAATTCTAACACCCCCTTTAATCTTTACTTGCGGTTTTACAAAAATCTGCAACTTGATAATGTTTCTCGTAGTAGAGGAGGTAAATTTGTTGGTCTTCACTTTGAGTTAATATGAGGTGATGGTGAATTGATATATGCTTCAATTGTGAAATAGGGGTCCTTTGAGTGTTGCAATAGACAGGTTTAGGTGCTTGTTGAGATAGGCCCAAATATTCAAGTACACATTGAGATTGATCATAGTTTCTTCTCCAAGAAATATTACCTGAAAAAGGATAATAACCACAAGTGGATCTCCCATAATTGGGATCTCCCTTTAGATATGAATCAGTAAAATTTGATAAAGTAAAAAAAAATTGAGAATCATTAAATACATCATTCATTTCATAAAGAGATTTTGTAAACCGAATGAAATCATCACTAGATGCAAAATCAAAAGTAGAGCTAGTATAGTCACTATCAATAATATTATCATTATGATAATGAGGAAGATTAGAGTTTAGAGAAGGAGGTTGGTCCTCCATAATAACCATTTGAGTGTCACAAAATTCATAATCTACTTTGAAGCAGATAGGAACATAATCTCCTTTAATACATAAGGAAAACGTGACATGGATAAACGTATTAATAATTTCATCTTCGTGATCTAAAATATTATCCAAAGCAGAGTAAGTATTCGTAACATCATCAACCTACAATATGTTATCTCGATGAGAAAAATAGAAAGCGAGGGGATCGTCCCCAAGGAAAACATCATCACAAGGGTCATCCAAAATAGGAAAGTTATTCAAAGGATACATAATGTCACAAGGCGGAGTAGAGATTTGGTGAGTTTGAAATGTATTCTCCAGGACATGCCAAGCCTGATGAGCCTCAGTACAATCTGCGATAAGGTGATATAAGTCTGGATTTAGTGAGAATCCAATTAGACCAAATGATTCCTCATCTTTCAACTGCCAGGAATCCTGGTCAGCCTGAGGAGCGGTGGAAGTCGGTTTCAAATTAGGTGGAGACACAATATCCAAAAGGTGTCAAAAGTTTAAAAAATCAGACATGTGCAACCTCCAAGTAGAATAATTTGAACTTGTAAGTTTAAGATCTAGCATTAGTGTTGTCATGATAAATTATCAAAATTAACTAAAATAAAGCTAAATACAAGTTGCAAGATATAATGATGAATCCAAAAAACTAAATTAACACAATTAGTAAATATCAGTATGCCAGAAATATTAAATGTTAAAAAAATTTTAATTTTAATTTTAATTATGAAACAAATTTATATTGCAAATAAATGACGAATAAGCAAAAGAAATAAATTTATAATGCCAAAATGAATATGGTATTAAAATGATTTTAAAAGATATTAAACAGAAAAAAAGTATAACAGTTTAAACTTTTTGTTAAAGAAATTTTAAATTTAACGATTAAACTTAAATATGTTAAATAAAACTATATGAATTAAAATATTACATAAATAAGTTAAATAATAAGATTAATTGATTCAAATAACCAGT
>MU226115.1:1250603-1263026 GCA_018584345.1 Thuja plicata
TCATTTGAAGCTTTAGCAACACTGTTAAGTGTGCACTCTGTTAAGAGATTTGGAAAGAATGGTTAAGTCCACCTTCTACAAAAGGATTTTAGATGTGATGCACTTGTTATAATGCAACTACATAAGTATTTGATTTGATGATAAATGCAATCTTCAATTGCTGATAGAAGATCCTATAAAGCTTCATACATTTAAGTAATCATCCTTCCATGATTGAATAGTACCTTTGTCTGCTCGTTGGTAGCCTCTGTGTGTTCTTGATAACTGATATACTTTGTTTCTGATCTTTGCATAAATTTTCCCTTCTGCTCCTTAGATGCTCTTCATGGCTATCAATAATCAGAATTCATATTATCACAATTTAGTATGAACATCTATTTATACTAGTTTAGGTTCAATTCTTGATTCATGCATTGCAATTTAACTCTAGATCCAAGGTTTACAACTTGACCTTGATCTTTAGTTAGATATGCTTTAGATCCATTAGGATGCTTTAAAGCATTTACATAAAGCTTGCATGACCATCAAATTTGATTTAAAACAAAACAAAACTCTATAAATAGAATTACATTGCTTTAACTGTCATGTAAAACTTAGATCCATAATTTGCGGGTACTTGATCTGTCTGTCGGTTCTGATAGTCGGTTTTTTTGATCGTCGGTGTTCCTTTCTTGAACTGGTCGTCGGGTATGTCTTTTTTGTTTCTTTTGGGTTAGTTTTGAAAACTGTGTCATCGGTAATGCTTGTTGTCGCCGGTGATGCTTGTCAATTTTATACCTAGCTTTTTTCTCAAAATCTTTGTTTTGTCAGGTATGCTTGCATTTCACCGGTACTACTTGTGGCTCGCCGGTAATGCTTGTTGTCTACCGGTAATGCTTTCTATCTATGTTTTTCAGTGAGTATACTAATGGCAAAATAATTTCATCAATCTCCCCCTTTGACATTAGTATCAAAAACATGATATGTGAAACATACTGAGTGTATTAGTATGTTCACCTATGTATACTTCTTCCTTAGTCATTTGAATGACTCCCCCTATGTATATGTCGGTAAGTGTAAGTATATATATATATATCCTTTATCTTTTCTTTTTCAACTGATATCTGTATTGTACATAACTATATACATTGTTTTTCCTCCTTTTTTGATTCTAAAGGCAAAGGTTCTTACAACTTTTCAAAAAGGTGGGAATGTGAGGACTTGACTTCCTCCATGTCTACATGAACATTAGACTGAATAAAAAAAAAAATTTTCTTTCAGGTTAATTCTGAAAACTGTCACCGATAATGTAATGTCCATGTAGACAACTTTTGTTGATTCAGTGTTTACCGATATCCCTTTGGCATTGATTGCAACATACTATATTATCACACTATACTATTTCTAATACAATATGAAATACAATTTTTTGAGATTCATCAAATTACCAAATAGTTTGTTTTGATAACCGATAAAATGTCTGACCGCCGTTAAGCTCTGTGTAAGGTTAGATTTGATTCTTGCAGCTTTCCTTTTTCTTCTTCTTATGTGTTGTGTCCTTTTTGACTGTTCTTCTTCTTTGATGTCTCTGTCTTTTGTTTGCAACTTTTATATCAATTCTCTCCCTTTGGATATGATCTCTCCCTATTTGGAGTAATCTGATAATGAATAGTTTCTGATGATAATATGGAAACATTTATCAAATCTTGCAACAATCCCAACAGTGTGTGTTATATCAAGTCTGTTGTGAACAGCATACTATAATTTACCAATCATGGATCGGTAAAGAGTATTATCCACCTCTTGTGTTTCATCTTCTTTAGATAACATACATCCTATGTGTTGGAAATGAGTTGAGTCACTGAGAGGGGAGGGGTGAATCAGTTACCACAAAAACAAATCCATGTCCCTTACATGTCTGAAACAAATTAGTCATTGTTGCTCGACAGGGATAACTTTAAGAAACCCCCTCCTAGGAAAAAGAGTAAAATCCTAGCAAATCGTACATTAATTTAGGGGAAAATTTTAATTGATGATGGCAAATTTTTTTTCCAAATTAGGAAAATAATATAAAGGCGTAGGCAATTTTTTCCCTATCGAATGAAAATTCCATAAAATCGTGGCGAATTATAAATTAATGTGGGGGAAAATATATAATATATGAGGAAAATTATTTTCTTGTGAAGGTAAAAAAAATATTTGTACTGGCTATTTTTATGTGTCGTTTGAAAATATATTTATTTTATTGGCTAATCTATCGTTAATTATGGGAAGAATAAATATTTTATTTGGCGATTTTCAAAACATGGGACTCATCAATGCGCTATGTTGGGCAACACCAACTAATATTAAATGTCTTATTTGAGACCGTTTGATTATCCTAGATCAATGGTTGAAGTTTAATTTTGGCCCAATTTCGTGAAGGAAACAGAGTTTCCAAGAAGTCACCCGAATAATGACACGTAACATTGTAATTAATGCAATGTGCAGTGAATATAACTTTTATTTGTTGCGAATATTGCTGATCACACATTGGACACATAACCTTATTAGGTATTGTTAAATGTATTATTTGAGACCATTTGATCATCCTAGATCAATGGTCTAAATTTAATTTTGGATCAAATTTCGAAAGGAAACCGACTTTTGTAGGAAGTCACCGGAATGATGACACAATCAAGCCTTAAAAAGTGCACCGTAACCATGATCATTGATTACTACTAGTTATTTGTGACATGGACGGTGGATAGTGCAACTACAACTTGTAACTCGTAATGTGAAAAGAAATAAATGCATTTTCAGTGACATTCTTTAACTGCCATCTTTAACTCTCAATAGTACACATGTATTTATGGAAAAATTTATGGGAAAGATTTACATTTAGATATGAGAAATTAAGGATAGTCGATTTAAATCTCTCACATGCATAATACGCATAATGGATTTATGGAAATTTCATTAAATACGATTAAAGAAAGAATAATTATTAATTGCTAAGTATCTGTGATCACTACTATCAATCAAGGGGTCGGGGCTATTTAAAGAGAATCTGGTTTCTTTATTCTTCATTTTACTTTTGGTAGATTAAGAGTCAGAGCTACCGGTGGTAGAAATTGTGCCTCTAATTTTAAGGTTTAGGTTTTTAGGTCTTTAGGCTTTCAAGAATTAAAGATGGATACACCAATCCGTTTGAGATGCACATCCCCAGATGACCAGAGGTCCTTTTTGGGCAATGTCTCGGAAGAAATCCTCACTTCCATTTGTAGGGAGGTTGGTGGCGACGCTTTTATAAATTCTATTGTGTTGATGTTATTGGGTCGAGAGTTCCTTGAGAATGTCGACAGAACCATGTCTACATGGACATTACATCTCAATTTTTTGCACCTCTCCTCGACCTGGGAGGACAGAAGGTGGATATGCTGATGCTGTTGAGGAAGGTTTTCAAAGAGAAATTCTTGAAGGATGATGTCAATATTGTTGTTTTTGTGGAATTAGGGGTGGGGATCCCTTGGCCAAGAGATATACACAAGCTATTGGTGTCAGGAAGAAATGTGGCTAGACAACCCTTTCTGTTGAACCTCAATGACAAGCAACTAACGCGACACGAGAAATGGGCATGGCTTAGGAGGGATTTTCTCTAGAAATGGTTTTACCTTGATGAATTTGATGAGTCAGACTACACATGGCTTGACAAATTCTCAAAGATTGTACTCTATGGAAAATTCTACTCAGACAAAAGGGAAGATGAAGATCCCTTATTCCCTAGTTTACCCATTCCTGTTACCTTAGTTTTTTTTACAATGGACATGTAAAGTTTCACTTTTTTTTAATCGATAAGAAGTTGCCTAGTAGGTTTATGTTTTTCTGTATGATGTAAATTTTTGAAAAAAATAATAATAATTTTCCAAGTTCATTTCAACTTTCTTTTTATGGGTACAAAAAGTGATTCTTAGACTTCTCTGTGATTACAATATTTTAATTAGTTTCTTTACCTGTGTATTAGACATTTAAGTATATGCTTAAGCGATGGATTAGTAATTCCATTTTTAAATATGAAGACTGAGATTCTAAATTTTTAAAATGATTAAGTTTCTTTATCAGTCTAGAGCAAGATTCTATTTTTAATTTTCCAATGTGTCATATCAATGTGTGATTATAAGATAGAAATTATTGAATTAAAATCTAAATCTGACTACACTGTAAAACTAAACATTTAATAACATTTATTAAATGTAATAACTAATAAGCTGAAGTTGTAATTTAAAATGATTAAGTTACACTCACACATGTCCTAGTGACATCAAATGACAAGCCAAAAGTTAATGGGACCCACGATAGTGCGACAGTGCCAGTGACCATTGGATGAGCACAGATCAACGGTGTGCGGTGTATTTTGGGCCGAAAGGGAAAAGAAACCCCATTTTTGCAAACCTATTCTAAAATAATGTAAATGAGCTCAAAATCACAGTCATAGAATAAGTATCACTTACCTTTCCCTCAAATTAAAATGCAGCAATGTAGTTGCGACTCACCAATGCAGTATTGAGTATACAGTTGCAGTCAATAGTCTAAAACTTTTAAAACTTTGCTATGATCAAATATAGAGATATCATAGAGATATCAGAATGTTTTTATACTAATCCTTCTTCAAAAAATTCAGTGGGAGGTATTAGGTATACAAATATTTGGTGAAGCCTGCGTATTTATAACACATCTTTTGTTATTTTTGAGACGATTATGGGTTGTCCAATACCTTCGCATGATTAATAAAGTTGGCTAAATTACATCGGTTAGAGACACACATCTGTAAAATGTCAGGTGAATATAGGGCGTTGATTTGGGGTCTCTTAGAAATTATAGGCGAATGTTTTAAATTTATTGTTGGAATTATTGGAATGATGTACTGAGAGGGGAGGGGTCAATCAGTACCTCTAAAACTTTTTATGTGGTTGGCCCATTAACCTTTGAGTCATCAGATTTGTATATTCCAATCTATCTGTTCATCTTTCTATATGTATGTGAAATCATAATATAAGTTCTTTACATGTGTAAACATTCAAGAAACATTCATGAAAACAAATAACACATAACACATGATATGATATCACAGAAAACTCTTGTTAGGAAGTAAAAACTGTGGTGGGGATGTCTACCCACAAAAATTCACTATCTGCAGATAAGAAGGGAGTCAGTAAAGCCTTACAATTGATCACTTCTGATGATCTACCATGTTAAGAGTATTAGAGCGGAGATCTATTAGGATCTACTTTGTTTGAAGCTTTAGCAACACCGTTAGGTGTGCACTCTGTTAAGAGATTTATCAAAGAACAGTTAAGTCCACCTTCTACAAAAGGATTTTAGTTGTGATGCACTTGTTAGAATGCAACTATAATATAAATGTTGATCTGATAATGAATGCAATATTTAATTGCTGATAACAGATCCTGTAAAGCTTACAATGTAAATGTAATCACCTTGAGTGATTGAGTGCTACCTTGTCTCTACTCGTTGGTAGCCTTTCTGTGTTCTTGATAATTGCTTTGATCTATTTTAGTACTTTGCATGAATTCTCTTCTTCTACTTAGATGCTCTCCATGTCTACTATCATTTTTCAAATGATTTACAAGTCACATTCCATTACAAATTATTGAACATCTATTTATACTAGTTTCTATCTCTATTCTTGATTTAGGCTTTTACAAATTAACTCTATATCCAAGTTTTACAACTTGACCTTGATCTTTAGTTAGATATGTTTTAGATATATTAGGATGCTTTAAAACATTCACAATTTTCTTGCTTGACCCTCAAGTAAAGATTTTTTTTTTAAAAAAAACTCTATAAATAGAATTACATTGTTTTCTCTGACATGTAAAGTCAGATCCACTTTTTGCGGGTTCTGTAACTGACTTTCGGTTCTGATGGTCGGGTTGTTCTGTCAGTTTTGTACTCCGTCGGTGTCCCTTATTGAACTATTCATCAGGTATGCTTTTTCTGCTCCATCGGTGATGTTCTCAAAACTATAACATTGGTAATGCTTGTCGTCGGTTTGACTCTTGTCAATGTTCATCGAGCAAGTCTATACTTATCATTTTTACAATAGGCATTTTCATCTCGTCGAGTATCCTTTCTTTCCACCAGTTATACTTTTATCGATGACCTTTATCATGTTTTTCCCTTTAAGTATACTAATGGAAAAACTTAATGTCATCAATCTCCCCCCTTGACATTAGTATCAAAAACTGATATGTGCAACATACTTGATGTATTAATATGTACACCTATGTATACTTCTTCCTTAGTCATGAAATGACTCCCCCTATGCATATGCCGGTAAGTGTAAGTTTATGTACATAACTATCTTTGCTGTACATACATTATACATATCCTCATATAGTATTTTGTACATATGTATACATTCCTCCTTTTTTCTACTAAAGTATATTTGTACATATGTATACATTTCTCCTTTTTTGATAATGAGGGCAAAGGTACTTATAGATTTTCAAAAATTTGAGAGTGTGAGGCTTTGATTTCCTCCATCATTTTCTCCCATTTCTCTTTTAAATTCTCAAGAGCCATATGCTCAAGTGATATCCTCACATGCATGTCATATATGTTGTCTACCACAGACATTTCTCGGATTGTGATTAGATTTCGTGCATCTATTATATGTTGTTGCAAAGTGGTGAGGTTGGGAAAAATATGAGCTTGTAGCTCTGTAACCTCATTTCTAAAGTGTGTCTCTACATCCCATATTTCTTGTCTCAATCTGTTTACCTCTGTGATCTTTTCATGATGCACCTTTATAGTGTTTGCATCAGAGGTTAAACTTAGTGCACTAGCTGTTAGATCTGAATCTAGTTGTGACAGCTTATCACTATTTTCTTTTGCAAAATTTTCTAATGTGCACAATTTCTGAACTAAGGTAACAGCTTTAGCAATCATAGGTTCTAATTCACTTGCTAGTTCAGATAGCTTTACCTTGTTCTCTACCACTTCTTGGCTGATTTTCTCAACTAGTTTGTGTTGATACTTCATCTCTGCTTGTTCTTCCATCGCCTTATCTGCATCAACATTTTGATTTGTGATGGCATCAGTAAGAACTACTATTTGTTCCATAACTGATATATTATCTTCAATTTTGATATCTAGAACAAGTTGATTTAGAATGTCCCTTGCTTTATCAAGTGCTTGGGCTTCCATGTGTGCCTAATTCATTTTCTCTTGAATTTCTTTTCTCTGATACATCACTCCAAACTTTTGAAGTTCTTTAGTATCTAAAGTGGATACATCCCACTTGGGTATCTCAATTACCTCATCAAGTGTGACCACCAAGATATCTATCTTCATTGCTTTCTTCTTCTTCTTCTTTGGTTTTTTGGCAGATTGGTGCACTACCATTTGTAGACCTTGAGATTGGATGGATTGTGTGGTGAGGGTTGAGAAGATGAGGCATCTTTTTATTTCTATTCTGAGTCCACCGATTGGTTTTTTTGAAGACGTCTCTTGATTGTCCTTGAGTGTATCAATAGATTTATATTCCTTTTCTTTCATGCTTTCATCCTGCTTGAATTCTTCACTCTTTTGTTTTTCTTCATCTTTTCTCAATGTTTCATTTTTTTTATTATCTTCTTCTTTGTTCTTTTCAGTAGACACCTCTTTCTGAGTGTCAGTTGCATCTTTCATCTCTGTATCTGTCTCTTTTGGAGTATCAGATGCATTTTTTTTTCTTCATTACCCATGTCCTTGGGTATATCATCATCTTTCTTAGATTATTTCTCCTGACTTGATTCAATATCAATTGCTTGTATCAAAACTTTCATGTTTTTCTGTGTACTGACTTCTGCAGTGTCAATAGTTGTATCCTATCTATTGGTATTGCCCTGTGCAGCATAGATATCTTCATCTTTTTGCACTTCTTCTACAGGGTCTTTTCATGTAGTTTCATTGATAATTTTATCCAACCATGATTCATCATTGATATCATCAGTTATGTTACCTTTTATTGTCAAATCTTCTTTGGTAACCTCTTCTTCATTAATCAAGTCAATATGAATTGGACTTGGTGGATTTTGGCTTTCCTCATTCTGTGTGTTGTCAAGAGTAGTGTCAGGCCATACTTCATCTATAAATTCAGTATGTTTGGGGCCTGTTGGATCACTCTCTTCTTTGTCCAATTCCAGAGATGAGTCATCTTGAATATCCTTGATGATGATGTTTTCCTTCTCCGGGCTAGCTTCCTTAATGGGCTTTTTGAGTATCTTGCACCATTTCTTAATGCTATCTTGATCAAGATCAATTAGCTTCCCTTTGAGAAATTCATATGCTCTCATTTTTGGTGAGAACTTATTTTCATATTTCTTCATCATCTCACTTATTTCTTCCTTCTTTGAATCTGAAGGCATAAGAGTAACAAGTACTCTTTCTCTTATTTATTTTTCTTGATGCAGAGCAAATGTCCATCTAGCACACAATCTTGTTGATAGTTCCTTAGGAACGTCATATTCTGAGAATTGTAAGGGAACATAATGATGTTTGCACATTTTGACTGTAATAGCGTCTTCTATCTTATTTTGATCCTTTGGATCAAACTTTAACCATTTCCTAATGTTAGGATCAGAAATAGATTGTGACTCTGAAATATTCTTACATATTTTATCAATTGTTGTAGGGACCAAAGGTTCTTTTTCCTTTTTTATTTCTACATCAGCTTCATCCATAGCTGATTCTTCTAGATCCTCTCGTGTCCTAACCAATTTCCTTCTTTTGGTCTGTATCTCCTTAGGTGAGACCGGTTTTCTTTTGTAGGTTCTCACTTTACCTTTCTTAAGTGGTGAAGGAGTTGATTCTTTTGCAGTTTTTCTTCTTGTTCTAGAAGCAACTATTGTTCTTTCTTTCTTAGGTGGAGGAGGAGGTGGAGAATCTGATTGTGTACCCTTTGAGTCATTCTTTTCTGTCTCTTCACTGATAGGTGACTATCCTTCAGTTTGTTCCTCCTTTCCTTATGTTTCCTCTTCACCTTCTTCGGTGACTGCAAATTGCTTGGTTAACTTTTCAACCATTTTGTTCTTCTTGTTCATGATTTTCTTGACAGTAAGATCTATCTTGATCTTTGGTTTTGCTTCTTCATAGGTGCCAAATCTTGGTTTTTTTTGTCAGCTGGTTCATTCAATAGTGCCTTGATTCAGTTGCCTGTCCTGTTTTAATCTCATATTCCAAATGTGATAGCTAGGATTTCCTAGGTATTACTGGTTTGATATGGGTAAAATTAGTATCTACCATGAAACATATGTCCTCTTTGTATTTTTCTATCAAACTTTCAGGTATCCTAGTTCTTTCTTGCATCTTTTCTTTAAATTCTTTGAAGTATTCATTCATCAGGTCATCAAAATTTGTTCCTAGTGACTCTATATGCTGACATATTTGTATGGTGACCGGTTTGCTTGTATCCCATACTACTTTGCCTATGGAAGGAAAGTATTCTTCAAAGTAAAAGAATATGCACATAATGAGGGAACCAAACTTACAAGTGTTTGTCTTTGAAGATCTTATGGTGTTCATGTTCTCCTCAAGTTGATTCAACAAAATCTCTGCAAAATCCATCTTCTTTCCTTGTTTGATGATCTTGTAAGTTGTGCTCATAGCAGTGCTTGCTACGCTATTCATTCTGCTAGCCTGGAAGATCTTGTATCCTATCACACATGCACCAAACTTGAGTTCGTCGTCGGTGATAGTGTTGACCTTGAGAGCTCTTTTGTCTGATTTTGCACCAGTTAGGTTTTCCACTTCCTTTAGGGATGGATTCTTGTGATCTTGTGGCTTTTTGGTTGTAGGATATCCATGAATAACATCCTTTGTTATTCATTTTGGCTCATTGAGCCATAAATTCTGGTTATGCATTCTGCTGAGAACTATCTTTATCCATTCTATCTTAAAAACTTGAGGAAAGTGTAATGAATTTGTGAGACCTTTTACTTCCAGATTCTTGTGCTCTTCTTTTAGGTTTCCAGCATCATCACAGAGTGCCCCATAGGCATTATCTAAGTCCAGATCTCCTAATTCTGAGATCTTGCAATAAATATACGACCTTACGTCCTCTATCAGTAAAACCCTAGGTGGAATTCTAGAGATTGCTCCAGAATCATCAGGTGGTGATGCAATTTCTCGATGCAGCTTGTATTTAGGTTCAACACAAGTGCCTCTACTGATAAGCTTGATCATTTTCTTCTTATCTTCTTTCACTTTTCAACTCTAGAAGTAGATGCCATCATTTTCAAAATTTAGGTCTTTTCATAATTTAAACAGTGCGGTCAGCGAATGAAGGTACTTACTATGGTGCGGGAGCACCTTGACTTTTTAAATTTATGACAAATTTCATAATATTGAATGTTTTATTTTTTTTTACTCTCATGAGACCATGCCTAAGAAATGGTTAATAGATTAAATTTGCATGTAAAAATGGATTACATGACTTTTGTAATCAATAAGCGTAGTAAGATTACCATGAGTCACTGAGTAGATAGACGGTTGTGTAACTATCTAAGATTGTCTTTTATTAGACAACAGTATGTAAGTATGGGCAAGTGGACAGTTTTGATAACTACTCCCAAGAATCTCGATAAAGAGATCTTAAGAGAGAGGAGGCTAATAGGGAGAAAAAGAGGAAAAAAAGAGTAAAAAAGAAAGTGAAAAAGAATTGGGCAGCCAGAGAGCCATGCAAAATGTAATTGCAATGTTCATAGTAATGAAGTTTACTTTTGTGGGAATTGTGCTTGCGATATTGGTTGTGCAATGTTAAAACATTTTGTTTAGATATCGGGTTTGTTTTGAGTTTCTATGAACGATATTAGGGAGTTCTTTGCATGTTGAAAATGGTTTTATAAAAAATAGGTTGCAAGAACCGTTATCGATAGTGTTGAAAGTGCAAGACCAGAAAAGAACATTAGTTGTTGAATGCGGTCTTTGATACCCAAAGTGAAGGTGGCTGGTATCTTTTGGTGGTGGAGTTACACCAATGTAGAGCTGTGAAGTATGGTTTCTACAGTCGCTTTAGAAGAGAGATCGAGCAAAATTGGTTGCCGGGTAGGTTATGTTGGAGAAAGGTGGTGAATGTGTCATGTTATTATGCATGTGCATGATGTGATAAAGTTGCTGAGCTGTGTGTATTTTGAGCAGACAAATGATATGAAGATCATTCCCCTACGATAATCAAAGAATCTTGTGTTATGAATTCAGCGTTATGAATTAGGAAAGATGGCGGATAGCCATGCTCGAAGGTGACCCGAGAAGGAGATGTGTTTTCTGCAGTGTTATTTGTAGTTGAATAACCCGAATGGTTTCGAAGACCATTTCCAAAGAACCACGACCATCGAGCATGATATCTGGTGCTCGGTTTTCTTGAGGAGTAAAAATGGCAATCAAGGCATATGCTCATCCATGTGTGAGTTGAAACTGAGATCTCTTGCGGAGTTCTTTGTATATTTCGAGCAGCCAAATGTTATTACCTTTTAGTCCCAAGTCTACATCGATGTATAGTTAGCCCTCGAGTGGAGGGAAGGTGGTGAACATACCACCATGTTCATTTTGCAACCATGCATGTTCGAGTGGTGACCAACTGGCATGTTGGTGGAGTTGTTGTCTCTCTTGTTGGTCAGAGACCCAAGAGAGACAAGAATCGATTTTGAAATATATGCAGAAGTCATTGAAGGTGAAACGTCTATTGGATTTTCCATCTAACACCGTAATCACGGGATGTCACATGCATTGAATAGAGGATTTTCAGCCTCAAATGGACTATCTAGGATGAAAGACAATAAGATATGCAGATTTAAGAGCAATAATGGAGTCTTTTGCAGAGGTTGGATGAATTTTTTGATTTGCTCCGCATCATAATAAATCTCCTTGATCCCTCATGAATCCTTTGAGTTGATTTAGAATCTTGTTGAGGTCACACTTCAATTTTCTCTTCAATCACTCTACATAGCTCTGCTTGGATTCTCAAAAATCACAGGTACAAAATGAGTTCTTCCATCGTGCTTTTATAACTTTTGTGCCCTAAGTTGTCATTAATGCCCAACAACTCATCGGTATACAAAGACTGAGTTCATCGGTTGAGACATAAACAACATCTTAGGTGTAGGTGCAAAGTGTCGGGATTGCTAGCTGCTTTGGTGACTTCACCGATGATTGTCAGTAAAATGGCGATGACAACTTTTGTCGGCTCAAGGATTACCAATGTCTGTTGGTTTACACTTAGTGACTTTGCTTTTGTGTGATAACTGATACATTTCGGTAAGTAGTGTTTAAATTTTCTATGTGTGCTCACCGATGCTAATTTGTACCCATTACCGATGGTTGTTTTTCAATAATATTACAAGTAACAATATAGTGCATCTTCAATAATGCTAATTTTGTCTATATGATCAATATGTAAATGGAACT
>MU226115.1:1263208-1294730 GCA_018584345.1 Thuja plicata
CCACATCTTGTTTCTCATCTTCTTGATGTCATCAATGGTGTTTCCATTGGGATAAGTGCTTGTTTCTGTCAGTCAATCTTTGCAATATTTTATCACATGTCCAACCTTATGACAATGTAAACATGCCCTACCTGGATTGAACCATCCTCTTGTTTTTCTAGTCCATTTTCTCATACAGTTGGCAGATATATGACCATACCTTCCACATGTTGTGCAATTTACCCATGTGTTATAGTCCCAAACATATGAATTACCTACTCTTGTTGGTTTGTAGCCATTATTAGGTTCTTTTGGTGTCCATGCTTTCTTATTCTTTTTCCAGCATTCCTGATATGTATGTCCATTCATTTTGCAGGTAGGACAATACTTGTCCATGTTGGTTTCCTTCTTTGGTTTTGTCATCTTGGATCTGTATTCATATGCCTTGTGTCCTTGCTTGTGACATTTATAATAGTTACCAATGAAAGTAGATTGTGATTGAGGAATACCTTTCATTTTGTTTCTGCAAATGTTTGAGGTGTGGCCTGGTTTTCCACAGTGATTGCATGATAGCTTCTTGGTCCTTGGAGTTGCATAAACATTAATTTGATCTGATTGATTAGATGATTCTCCATTGTTTGTGTATTTTATTCCTATGTAGTTATTGACTCTTCTTTGACTGTCAAGGAAATCATCCATTCTTCTATTGCTATCTTCAGCTTTCTTGATCAATTCATTGTGTTGATTCTGAATCTTGACTTCATGCTTTAGCTTCTCAATCTCTTCCCTTAGCTCACCGATGATCTGTATTCTTTCAATGAGTTTAGTATTTAATCTATTTTCCTCTTGACTCAAAATAATAATCTGATTGGTAATCTCATGGTGATGATCAGTAAGTCTTTAAATCTCTGATTATTTTTCTTGTATCTTCTCAGTGGTTTTCCTCCTATCATCAATAGCCAACGTTCTCTTTGATTCAGCTTTTCTTGAATCATTCATGACATCAATTATTTTTACCATCTGAGTCTCTTGACCGATTTGCAGCATCTTGATTTTCTCTGTCAGATATAGATTGACTTCTTGTAGACTTGTGATCTCTTCTACTGATGTGTCTGAATCTTTTCTTGTTGATGATTCAACATAGTTGAAGTAATGGTGCAGAGCACTCAAAGCAATTCAGTGATTCAGTGTTTCCATCCAGGCATTTATTAAGCCTTCCATTGCATGAACATGGCACTATACTTCATACCTATCTCCATTAATGGCTCATGATGGGGATCATAATATTTTAGGGTTTTATGTTAGTTATCAAGTTGATATAAGTCCATTTGTAAAGGCTTAAGGCTCATTGGTGATTCTATAAACCCTGAGTCCTTAAGACCTATGGGACATTTTGATTAGAGTATTTAGGAATATATTTGGAAATAGGTTGTAATACCTTAAATAAAATTAATTTAGGTCCTAGTATAATCTAGAGTCCTTAGGATTTCATTCTAAGCGAGAAATGTCAAAACAACAAAAAGTTGCTATGCAACTTTACAAAAATGCTTAAAAGTTTCTAATCAATGAGTTTCAACTGATTGCAACTGAATCTAAGGCAGTTGATCAGTGAAACATCATTATATAAGAGTCATTCAACCTTCCTAAAAGAATAGGTTGTTGAATGTACACAATTTTATTCAAATCAATAAAGTTCTCTGGTTTTTTTTCCTAAAAATCACTCGTGTTTCAATTCTGCACGTGTTGTATAAGCTAGGAGCGAAGGTTTAATGATTTGAGAGGATACTTTGGTGTGTTACCTAACGAATGCACTTAGTCTAAAGCAATTTGGTGGTCTCTGGCTAGAGTTAGAGATTTTTCTTTCCTAACTTCCAGGAAACCCTAGTTCCAACAGGGTTTTGGGCAAATGGAGATACAGATCACGACTATACCATCTAATTTGCACAAAACCCAATGAAAATGGAAGTATTGGGAATGTACTATATGATTCTAGAAGTAGGAGGTCAGAAGTTGAAGGGAACGATTTATGCTTGCAAGCCCTAGGCCAAATATTAGGATGTATTTGGTCCTAAATTGTAGGAATTTGCTTACCTAGTGTTAGATAAGCACAAAGTGAGTAATCTAAAGGTGGATTAGGTGTTCTCAGATACCCTTGTAGAGATCCAAAGACCTTTCTTCAGTCTATGCACCTATTTCATTGGTCTTCCTTTGAAAACCAAGCCTATTAGGGCCCTATTAGGTCTGTGTCCTTTGGAAGATTCTAGGAGTGCAGGAGTAGACCAGGAGTTGGTCTTGTGGGGTAGTGTTTGGGTTGCTAAACATCTTCAAATTTAATCATTTGGTTTGGTGTTGGGTGTGGGTTGTATCAGAAATCTCAAATTTTGTCAAGTCTAGTCTTTGTAGCCCTGTTTTGGGAAGAGACTAGTAAACATTGTGATAAGTGACAAAAGTGGGTTTGTGGACTCAGTTGCTGTTCTTGGGATTGTTGAAGGTGTATAACAATTAGAGAAAAGTGTTGAGGCACTTCTTTGGAGTCTTATTGGAAGTCTTAGTATTTTGGAGCATTAGATCTCAAAGGTCTAAGAGGATCAAACCTTCCACTGTTGCACTCTGCATCAAGTAATCTGGGATCTCCTCTTCTTTATAATATTTTTCATTAAGCTTAGTTGCCATGATCTTTCTTTCATCAAGAAACTTTCTCATGCTTACTCTCGCCTCTTTATACTGCTCATAGTAAATCTGAATTTGTAATTGCTCATTCTCAAAAGTCTTGTTGAGTCTGTACTTTTCCATTGTGTTGATCTTTTCTCTTAAGTCTTTAAGCTTTTCAAGAAAGAGACTTAGCTCTGATAAAAAATTTGGAATTATTGGAATGATGTACTGAGAGGGGAGGGGTGAATCAGTACCTCTAAAACTTTTTATGTGGTTGGCCCATTAACCTTTGAGTCATCATATTTGTATATTCCTATCTATCTATTCATCTTTCTATATGTATGTAAAATCATAATATAATTTCTTTACATGTGTAAACATTCATGAAAACAAATAACACATAACACATGATATGATATTGCAGAAAAATCTTGTTAGGAAGTAAAAACTGTGGTGGGGATGTCTACCCACAAAACTTCACTATCTGCAGATAAGAAGGGAGCTAGTAAAGGCTTACAATTGATCACTTCTAATGATCTACCCTGTTAAGAGTATTAGAGTGGAGACCTGTTAGGATCTACTTCATTTGAAGCTTTAGCAACGCCGTTAGGTGTGCACTCTGTTAAGAGATTTATCAAAGAACGGTTAAGTCCACCTTCTACAAAAGGATTTTAGTTGTGATGCACTTGTTAGAATGAAACTAAAATATAAATGTTGATCTGATAGTGAATGCAATCTCTAATTGCTGATAACAGATCCTGTAAAGCTTACAATGTAAATGTAATCACCTTAAGTGATTGAGTGATACCTTGTCTCTGCTCGTTGGTAACCTTTCTGTGTTCTTGATAACTGCTTTGATCTGTTTCTGTACTTTGCATGAATTCTCTTCTTCTACTTAGATTCTCTCCATGGCTACTATCATTTTTCAAATGATCTACAAGTCACATTCCATTACAAATGATTGAACATCTATTTATACTAGTTTCTAGCTCTATTCTTGATTCACGCTTTTACAAATTAACTCTAGATCCAAGGTTTACAACTTGGCCTTGATCTTTAGTTAGATATGTTTTAGATCCGTTAGGATGCTTTAAAACAATCACAATTTTCTTTCTTGATCCTCAAGTAAAGATTTAAAACAAATAAAAACTCTATAAATAGAATTACATTATTTTATCTGACATGTAAAGTCAGATCCACTTTTTGTGGGTTCTGTAACTGACTGTCGGTTCTAATGGTCAAGTTGTTGTGTCAATTCTGTCGGTTTTGTACTCTATTGATGTCCCTTAATTGAACTGTTCGTTGGGTATGCTTTTTCTGCTCCGTTAGCAATGTTCTCAAAACTGTATCGTCGGTAATGCTTGTCATCGGTTTGACTCTTGTCAATGTTCATCGGGCAAGTCTATACTCATCATTTTTACAATAGGAATTTTCATCTTGTTGGGTATCCTTGTTTTCAACCAGTTATGCTTATACCAATGAACTTTATCATATTTTTCCCTTTAAGTATACTAATGGAAAAAATTAATGTCATCATTTATGGGGACCAAAATTTATATTCCATTGGCGATAATGTGTAAGAAATGGAAAAAATAAATAAACCAATGGGCAAAGGGCCCAAGCTTTGGACCCAATATAAATAAATGTTGGGCGATAGGGTCAATCCAATATGTCAAAAATATTCACCAATTTTGGGGTCACCAACATGTGACATTCGCCAAATGGTGAATAATTGCCACTAAAGTTTCCACTGTTGCTCGGTTAACATAGATATTCTACTATCACTCGGTTAACATGGAAAATCTTAAGATATTAACAGTGATTATCTTTAGTATTTAATTTCAGAAACATAAACCATAAATCAAATTAAATGTCCATAGATAACACCAAGATTACCATGGAAACCCAATATGGGAAAAACCACCAATTGCAACTAGTCACTATTTTTCACTCTTCTGAAGTGAGCCATGTTAGGAGCCAACCCTGTTAAAGGTTACAATAACACATTGTTAGGTGTGACCTTGTTAGAGGATTTAATCACCCTGTAAGGAATGCCCTTGTGAGAGGTCTTCAAACACTTCAATGTAGAAATGTCACCTTGTGAGAGGACTTATAAAAGATTGTTAAGTCTACTCTGTTAAGAGATTTTGATCACTGCTACAATTGTTAGAAAGTAACAATGGATTGGCCTATCTTGATAAGAAATTGTCTTTGCTGATTTTGATCTCTATTCTGGTTTATAATACTTGATCCTCACTGATCGAATATGTTGTTACAACTCTCTGTGTTCTGTCCTTAATCAGAATCCCATCTGATTTTGCCTTCACTCTTCATATCATAAACACATACACTTTCACACTATGTCTCTCTTTATTCATTCCAAATGTGACCTTATATATATATATATATGATAAGCCTTGTCAAGTCGGCATTAATATCCTTCCAAATAAATAATAAAACTCATGTCTGTTGGCTGCATATAACCAATTATACATAAAATATAAACCCCTGTTAGTCAGCTGACACTAAGTATTTAACTCGGTCAACACTAAAATCCTTCAACGCTTGACCAACATGTTAATGCCCGAGTGAACTCGGTTAGAATTGAAAATCACTTTGGTCCTCTTCAATTCCTGAGAGTGCTTGGCATGAACTAACTGTGCTCGGATAGGATTATACATTTGTGTAAACGTCACTATACTTGTGTAAACATCAATGCCAATACACAATTGAATAATTGTAGTCAACAATCTCCCTCTTTGGCATTGATGGCAACGCATCATGTCATAATACAAAGAATTATAGAGAAACAGACATAAGAATGAAAATTTTTACTAATGTCTTTAGCTTCATTTTTATTCTCATCCAAATTTTATTAATGTCTTTAGCTTCATTTTGATTCTCATCCAAAAACTCCCTCAATCATTGAAATACAAATTTCTTCCTTTCTGATAAATTTCTCCCTCTGTCATCAATCTCTCCATCAGTAATATTTATGACATACAGTAATACCAATTCCAAATACACCAACTGAAATATCCAATGAAGTTGTAATGTACCTGTCTATACTAATTCATATGCAATAAGCTCTAAATACCTGCATCAACATGTTAAGTCTATTTTGTACCTCAGTTGATGCATCACTAAATTGTGTTTTAGTGAGCCTTGATTAGGGGAATTACCCCTAGCTTTCCTCTAAGATACAAAAATTCATCCTTAGGTAATGGTTTTGTGAATATGTCTACAATTTTTTCTTTAGTATTCACATATTCCAATCTTACTTCCTTGTCCTAAACCAATTCTCTCAAGAAATGATACTTTATTACAATATGGTTAGTCTTAGTATGCATCACACTGTTCTTTGAAATTTTAATAGCACTAGTGTTGTCACAGTAGATAATAATTGGTTCTGTGATTTCCACCTTCATAACTGACAATAGTTTTTTGAACCATATGCTATTTGAACAATTTCTAGCTACAACAACATACTCTGCTTTTTCTCTAGATTGAGAAATGTAGTTCTATTTCTTGCTTGTCTAGGAGACTAACCTCTTGCCAAGAAATAATGCTCTACCACTTGTTCTTTTTTCTATCATCAACACTTCCAGCCCAATCAGCATCAATAAAAGTCTTCAAATCAAAGTTTCCTCCTTTCTTATACCATAATCCATAATCTTCAATACCCTTAAGATATCTCAGAATCCTTTTGATAGCCATCAAATGATTCTCTCTGGGATTAGCTGAAAACCTTGCAACAATACCAACTGCTAATGCAATATCAAGTCTGGTGTGAACAACATATTGAATTTTACCAATCATGGATCTGTAGGTAGTTTGGTTTACTTCCTTTGAATCATCATCCTTAGACAACTTATGTCCATTAAGCATAGGTGTTCCAACTGGTCTGGAGTCTTCCATCCCAAATTTCTTCAGTATCTCTTTGATATATTTAGACTGGGTAATGTAGATACCATCCTTCATCTGATAAACTTGTAATCCAACCAAGAATTTGATTTCACCAAACATAGAAATTTCAAATTCCTTACTCATAGCTTCTGAGAATGCTTTGCATAAGTCATCACATCCAGTAAACAATATATCATCTACAAATATTTCTACTAATAATATCTTGTTCTAAGGTCCTTCTTTGATATACAAGCTACTATTGTCATTAGTTCTCTGAATTCCAATGCTTATCAAGCAACCATGCAGTCTTTCATACCAGGCTCTAGGAGCTTGCTTTAGTCCATACAATACTTTTTGTAATTTGCAAACCATATTCTTTTTTTTAGGGTCTACAAAACCTTTAGATTTCTCAATATAGACTTGATCTTCTTCAATAATTCCATTCAGGAATGCAAATTTTACATCCATTTGATATACCTTGTATCCTTTGTGTGTAGATTATGCCAGAAGAGTTTTGACTCCTTCAAGTCTTGCAACAGGAGAAAACGTTTCTCCATAATCAATACCCTCTTCTTGAGCATATCCTTTACATACTAATCTTTCCTTGTTTTTGGAAACTTCTCCTTTTCATTCATCTTGTTTCTGAAAACCCACTTAGTACCGATCACATTCTTATCTTTTGGTCTAGGTACAAGAGTCCAAGTTTTGTTCTTTTCTATCTGCTCAATCTCTTCATTCATTGCTTCGATCCAGCTTTCATCATTCAATGCATCTTTAGTAGTTCTAGGTTTAATTTCACTAAGTAAACAGGTACCTTTAATTTTGTTTCTTGTCATTACACCTTATGTATGATCTCCAATTATTTGTTCTGGTGCATGTTGCCTTCTGACATATTTTGCAAGTACAGGATCCTTCCTTCTTGATTTTTGGTCTTGTTCCACTTGGTTCTCCATGCTCAAAATTATTGTTCTGTTCTTCTGTCTGATACTCAGGGTCCACTGTCTGAGACTCGAGCGCCTCTATCTAAGACTTGAGTGCCTCTATCTGCAACTCAGTTCCCTCTATTTCTGACTTGGTCTCTTCACTCGGTGAGTTGGTTTCTTCTACCAGCAGCTCGGGTTGCATAGGTTGTAACTCAGGTTCTATTATTTGAGTTTGTGCAGATGAATTCAATGGTTGACAAGGATGTTGTCCAATCACCATTGCTTGTGTCTTAGGTATAGTATTAGGTTCATAATATACAAAGATTTTGTAATCCTGAGGCTCTTTATTGCTCTATTCTTCACCTCTTTCTACAAACTCATCAATCCTTACATGCACACTTTCTATGACTTTATGAGAAGAAATATTCCAACATTTATATGATTTTCTTTTAAAAGAGTGACGTAGGAATATACCTTCATCACCTTTTACATAAAATTTTCCATTTTTTTCTTCCTTCAAGATGTAACATTTACTTCCAAATACTTTGAAATAATGAACATTAGGTTTATAGCCATACCATAATTCAAAAGGTGTCTTCTCAGTACCTTTCTTCAGTTGAACTTGATTCAAGGTGTGAATTGCAGTGCTAATGGCTTCCTTCCAGTATTTGGTAGCAACATTCTTTTCAATCATCAAGGTTTTTGCACAATCCATAATAGATCTGTTCCTTCTTTCTGCTATACTATTCTGCTATGGAGTACCTGGAGAAGATACTTCTCTTTTGATTCCTCTTTCATTGTAGAATTCATTGAATTCATTAGAAACGAATTCTCCTCCTCTGTCAGATCTTAAGCATTTGAGTTTCTTTCCTGTTTCTTTTTCAACTCTCTATAGGTACCATTTGAATTTTTGAAAAGCTTCTGATTTTTCTTTGAGAAACATATAGTCATCATTCTGGAATGATCATCAAAAAATAGAATGAAGTACTTCTCACCTATGTAACTTGTTGTTCCAATTAGTCCACATAAATCAGTATGAACCAATTCCAAAACTTCTTCTATATTGTAGTTCTTTCGCTTGAAGCTAGTTTTGCACATCTTCCCAATTTGACATTGTTTGCATATTGCTAGTTCAGGTTTCTTCAGAATAGGAATTCCGCTTACTCTTTTGTTCTTTCTTATGTTAATTAGGTTATCAAAGTTCACAGGACATAACCTTTTATTCCATAACCAACTTTCTTCTACTTGTGCAATAAAACATGAACTTTTATTGAGATCAAGATAAAATAGATTACCTTTTGTTTGTCTGTTAGTTCCAACTAGGTTTCCCTTACCATCCAGGAGCTTGGCCTTACCATTCATGAATTCTACCTTTAAACCAATGTTATTCAGCTTTGCCAAACTTAGTAGATTACACCTTAGCCCTTCTACCCAATAAGCATTATCACATTCGATTCCTTCTGTTAAAGAAATACAACCTTTACCTTTCACATAGCAGGGTTCATCATTCCCAAAACTAACACTCAACCATCATAGTGCTCAAGATGTTCAAATTTGGTTTTATCACCAGTCATGTGGTGACAACAACCACTATCAATTATACAAGTGTCATTCTTGCTAATATTAGAATATAGTGTTATCTTTTCATTATCTTCATTATCTGACTCATCCTTAATAGAAATATAAACCATTTCATCTTCATCTTCATCACTATCAGAATCTTTGCCAATGTAACAAGATTTCTTACCTTTGTCTTTGTAGCTTTTGTAGCTTTTGTAATCTTTCTTGCCTTTATACTTGTTGAACTTTTTCTCACCTTTGTCTTCCTTTTTTGGACACTTAGCAGCAATGTGACCAACCTCATCACATGAAAAGAAAATTAATGGTATTCTTCCTTTGTACTGTCCTTTTCCTTTTTCCACTCTCCTAGCAAGTAATGCTTCAATGATTTCTAGGTCTTCATCATCACTCTCACTATCAATCTGTTTTCCTTTCATCTTTATAATGTTTAATTTAGCTTTGAATTCAGACTCAAGATTGCTAAGATTAGGAGAGTGATTGTCAAATTTATCCAGCTCAAAGGTTGTGAATCTTCCAACCAATCTATCTAGAGTTATACCATTACTACATCTCATCTCTTGAATAGCTGAAACTCTAATTGCATAAATAGGAAGTAAAGTTTGCAATACCTTACTAACCATTGTTGTGTCTTCAATTACTCTATTGGCGGCTCTAATGGCACTGACACTTTTTCTTGATTCTTTCACTGTATTTTGTAATGTCCTCTCCTTATTTCATTTTCATTTGATCAAATTGACCTCAGAGACTTTCTGCTTTGGATCTGTTTACATTGACATCTCCTCCATGAATATCATGCAGTTTGTTCCACATATCAAAGGTAGTAGGGGAGTCCTTTACTTCATCAAATCCATAATAGTTGAGTGTAGAGGCTATATCAATCATCATTATGTTATGATGCTTCATGTCTATCATCTGATCCACAGTCAAAGGTCTCGGTGGTTCCAGATACCTATGGTCCAAGAATTGCAAACCAATATCTTCAAAGGTAGATAGATGTAGTCTCATCAAATCTTGCCATGTAGCAAAATTATATTTGTTAAGCTTCGAGATATCTCTTCTGTGAGACATCTATGATCTTCAGCTTAAGCCTTGAAACCTTCCCTGTAAGCACTTGGTGCTCTAATACCAATTGTTGGAAATGAGTTGAGTAACTGAGAGGGGAGGGGTGAATCAGTTACCACAAAAACAAATCCATGTCCCTTAGACGTCTGAAATAGACTAGTCACTATTGCTCGGTTAACACATATATTATACTATCACTCAGTTAACATAGAAAATCTTAAGATATTAACTATGATTATCTTTAGTAATTAATTACATAAACATAAAACGTAAATAAAATGAAATGTTCATAGATAAAACCAAGATTAACGTGGAAACCCAATATGGGAAAAATCACCAATTGCAACTAGTCACTATTTTTCACTCTTCTAAGGTGAGCCCTGTTAGGAACCAACCCTGTTAAAGGTTACAATAACACACTATTAGCTGTGACCCTATTAGAAGATTTAATCACCTTGTAAGGAGTGTCCTTTTGAGAGGTCTTCAAACACTTCAATGTACAAATGTCACCTTGTGAGAGGATTTATAAAAGACTGTTAAGTCTACTCTGTTAAGAGATTTTTATCACTGCTACAATTGTTAGAAAGTAACAATGGATTGACCTGTCTTGATAAGCAACTGTCTTTGCTGATTCAGATCTCTATTCTGGTTTATAAGACTTGATCCTCACTAATCGGATATTCTATTGTAGCTCTCTGTGTTCTGTCCCCAATCAGAATCCCATCTGAGTTTGCCTTCACTCTTCATATCATACAAACATACACTTTCACGCTCATATCTTTCCAAATAAATAATAAAAATCATGTCTTTCGACTTCATATAACCAATTATCCATAAAATATAAACTCATGTTAGTCGGCTAACACTAACTATTTAACTCATTCAACACTGAAATCCTTCAACGCCCAACCAACACTGTAATGCCCGAGTGAACTTGGTTAGAACTGAAAATCACTTTGGTCCTCTTCAATGCCCGAGAGTGCTTGGCGTGAACTAACTGTGCTCGGATAGGATTATAAATTTTTGTAAACATCAATGACAATACACAATTGAATAATTTTCATCAAAACTATGACCATCAGTGTTCCAATAGGCTTGGAACCTTCCATACCAAAAGTTTTGAGGATCTCTTTGACATACTTAGCTTGTGTAATATAGATCCCTTCTTCAACTTGTTGTATCTGTAGTCCTAGAAAGAACTTAATCTCTCCAATCATAGACATTTCAAACTCTTTTCTTATTTCATCAAAAAATGCCTTACATAAGGTGTTATTGCCTCCAAAAATAATATCATCAACAAAAATTTCAGCAATCAAAACCGTTTTGTCATTGTCAGACTTCAAGTAAACATTATTGTTATCACTTGTTCTTTGAGATCCTTTTTGATTAGATAAGACTACAATCTATAATACCATGCTCAGTGTGCTTGCTTCAAACCATAAAGAGCTTTATGTAACTTACATACCTTGTTCTTGTTTGTGCTCTCAATGAATCCTTCAGGTTGTTCAATGTAAACTTCTTCTTCTAGTATCCTATTCAGAAATGCAGACTTGACATCCATTTGATAAACTTTGAATCCTTTGTAATCTACATAAGCTAGAAGTATTCTAACTCCTTCCAATCTAGTAGCATGTGCAAAAGTCTATTCATAATCTATGCCATATTCTTGTGCATAACCTTTGCAAACCAATCTAGATTTATTTATGATAGCTTCACCATTCTCATTCAGCTTGTTTCTAAAAATCCATTTTGTACCAATAACATTTTTATCCTTTGGCCTAGGTACTAAAGTCCATGTATTGTTCTTTTCTATCTGATCAAACTCTTTGTTCATTTCTTTCATCCAATCTTCATTATCTAGTCCATATTTAACTTTCTTTGGCTCAAATGAAGATATCAAACATGTATTGTCTCTTACCTTGCTTCATGTCATCACTGTAGCATCTTTATTTCCAATAATCTTACTCAAGGAGTGGTTCCTCCTCACATATTTTTCTAAAACAAGCATGCTAGGTCTTGGTGCTCCATCCTCATCATTCGGTTTTTGAGAAATCTATTCAGCGTGCTCCTCGGTAGGTTCTCTTGGTAAGGTGTTAGGAAATTCAAGTTGTACATATACAAACTTATCATAGTCTTCAGGTTTCTTTTTGCTTTCTTCATCATTCTTTTTTGCAAACTCATCAATTCTCACACTTGCACTTTCCACCATTTTGTTAGTAACTTTATTCAAATACTTATAGGCTTTACTCCTTGTAGAATATCCTAAGAATATTCCTTCATCCCCTTTACAATCAAATTTTCCTTCTCTAGATATTTCAATACATAACATCTACTTCCAAAAACTTTGAAATAACTCACATTATGTTTGTGATCCTACCATATTTCATAAGCTGTTGCGTTGGTACCTTTCTTCATTTGTACTCGGTTCAGTGTGTAAATAGTATTATTGATTTCTTCTCTCCAGAAGTTTTGTGAAATACCTTTCTCAATCATCACTTTCCTAGCACAATCAATAATATATCTATTTCTTCTCAGCAATACCATTCTTTTGTGGTGTCCTCAGTGTTGACATGTGTCTCTTAATTCCATTTTCATTACAAAACAATGTAAACTAATCAGATGTAAACTCACCTCCTCTATCGGATCTTAGACATTTCATTTGTCTTCCTGTTTCTTTCTCAACTTGGGTCTTATACCACTTAAACATTTGAAATGCATCAGATTTTTCCTTTAAAACATTACAGACATCATTCTAGAATAATCATCCACAAATAGAATAAAATATTTGTCTCCATAGTAACTTTGAGTTCTCATGGGTCCACATAATCAGTATGAACTAAATCCATAATTCCTTGTGTAACATAAGTTTTTCTTGAAAAACTTGATTTAGTTGTCTTACCTATTTGACATTCTTTGCACATAGCATTCTCGGGGTTTTGTAATCTCATTAATCCTATTACTCTATTCTTTTTACTCACTTTGATCAAGTTGTCAAAAATAACATGACAAAGCCTTTTGTGTCATAGCCATACATCCTCAACTTTAGCAAACAGGCAACTCTTCATAGAAGTATCAAGATAAAATAAATTACGTTTAGATTATTCTCCAATAGCAATAATACTTTCTTACTTGTCAAAAAATTTCACCTTTTGCATGTTGAAATTACAGTCAGTGACCTATGTTATTTAACTATGCAATGCTCAACGGATTATACGTTAACCCTTCAACCCAATAAAAATCATCACATCTTATGTTATTCAGTAGACTTATAGAACCTTTTCCTTTCACAGGGTATGGAGCATCATTACCAAACATAAAAAATCCTCTATCATGCTTTTCCAAGGAAATAAACTTAAGTGTGTCACCAATCATGTGATGTGAACAACCACTATCTATAATCCATATTTCATTCTTACTTACTTGTGATATTAGGGCTCTTGGTTATTCTTCATCAGAATTGACTTTAATAGAAACATACACAACTTATTTTCCATCACTATCATCTGTATCATCATCACTTAGATCTTCATTAGCAATATGACAAGATTTCTTACCTTTGTTTTTGTAGTCTCTGAATCTCCTGAATATATTTTCTCTTTTGTCCTTATCTTTGTTATCATTCTTCTCCTCATTATCTTTCTCAAGATATTTAGATGCAAAATGACCACTCTTGTTATAGTTAAAATATTTCAAGGGTAACTTACCACGGTATTTTCCTTTGCCTCTTTGTAGCCTTCTAGCCAACAAAGCTTCAAACTCTCTCTCGTTCTCTTCATTTTCAGCATATAACTCTTCCAAACCACTCTAACAACTATAAAATCTCACTAGCACTGCTCAAATATCCATCACTTGGTCTAGAGTCCTTATAACTTCCAATCCTCAAAGATGACTTAAATGCAGACTTAATCTTAGATGTAGCAGGTAAACTATTATCAAAATCATTAATCTCAAATGCAACCATCTTACCAATAGTAGCATTTGTTGGAAATATATTGTATGAAATGTGACTAAGAGAGGGGGGGTGAATCAGGAACCAATAAATCTTATTCTTATTTAACCTTAATTTGATTGTCTAATCTGATTGCATGCATAGAAAAGAAATAATCATTCATAACACATAACACAGTATTTGATTACCCAGAAACTTTCCAAATAGAAAGTAAAACTTGGGTGGGGATGGTACCCATAAGATTTAGTACTACAGTATAAATTTAGCCTGTTAGGGCTTACATTGACCATTTCTGATGGTCTGCCCTGTTAGGAGCAATAAGGATTGTTAATTCCACCTTGTTAAAGGATTTGATACAATACAATAAGTAATGCAACTCTGTTAAGAAATTTACAAAAGGACTGTTAGGTCCACCTGGTTAGAGGATTTTGTTGATCAACCTGTTAGAATGAACCAGTAGATGATCTACTTAGGCAACTCTGATTTTCTGAATAAGATCCTTTGATTTATAACTAATCACCTAACTATGATGGATGAGTCTCTATTGTGCTTTATACTTCTGCAATCTTCTAATTAATATGCCATATCATATTCGCATATATACTTCTGCTATATACTCTTCTAATACATATTTGGATAAACAAAATGTCTTATATATATATATATATATATATATATATATATATATATATATATATATATATTTTATAAGTCATCTTTTATTAGACATAATGATATAAAACAATATATGCAAAGTCGACCCAATACTGTCACTCAGGTCCAGAAGTCTACTAAGGTGATAAACTGATACTTGGGAAATATGTTGATTACTCGGGTGATACCGGTCACTCGAGCAATACTAACCACTTGGGTGATGCTAGTCACTTGGGTCACACTGATCACTCGGGTGATACTGATCACTCAAGTCACACTAATCACTCAGGCAATACTGGATGACTAAGTGTTTTGACACTAATTGACAACATGTATTGACATAAGGTCTACAATCTCCCCCTTTGGCATTGGTGACAAAAACACTTATCATTGTACTCTGAATAGGTCAAAACTCCCCCTTACCATCTTCTCGGGTTTTGACACCTGATCTACTGCTCGGGTCCAACTAACTCTCTTTTTTTTTAATTTTTCAAAAAAAAATTTGTAATGTATATCTTCTCTACTCAACTATACATGTATTTCCTCAATGTATATACAATGACCTTTCCCCCTTGTTTTTGACAAAAATTCTAGACTATATCTACAAGGTAATTCCAAAGTAGGATAGGAAATCACAATGTACCTTCAAAATTTGAGAGAGTGTTGTCCCAATTGCCCTGTAGCACCTTCATAATGTGCAATTCTATTTGTAGCTTAGCTAACAACTCTATCATAAGTTCTGCAACTAAGAAATTATTGTCATGGATGAGTGTCTTGGCATGTGTGATATGTTTTTGCATTGCTTCCATGTGTGGTAGGAGTTGGCTCTGGATGGTTGAAAGAGACTCTCTAGTCCTTGCTTCTTCTCTTGGAAACTCATCCTATAGATCAGTCAAATATTTGACCTTCAAAAAGTGTGTTGATCTTGTGCTCAGATCAAGTGCCTACTGCTTTGCACTTTCCTTTAGATCTGCATCAATTTAAACTAACTTTTTCTTTATCTCCATAGTAAAGTTAGAAGTATCACTCAACTTTACAAATAGTGCTACTACATTTGTCACGGTGGTTTCTAGAGTGATAATAACATTGGTTAGCTGGACCTGGTCAATTTTAGTCTTCTTTGCAACATTCTCTAGAACCTTGTTTTCAAACTTTCTTTCTTCTTTCTCAAGTAGCTTCTCTTGACCATTCAATACTGTATTAAACTTATGGACTAAGTCAACAAGTTGGTCCATAATGGATTCATTCTCGTTGACTTCAATCTATAGTGTATCCTAGATTATTCCTTTTATATCTTCAAGTACTTTGTTCCTCTTTTTCTCTTCTTGGAGCTTCTTTTGGATTTCTCTTTTCTTCCATAGTTCTCCAAGTATATCCATTTGTTCTACAGACAAGTTGGAAAGATCCTAATTTGGAATCATAATGTCCTTTTCAATATCAATCTCATTAGTATTCACTTCCTTATCTTTACCTTTGATCTTGGGATTAGGTGAAGGAACAATTTCCTTACCTTTTCCATCCTCAACTTGTACCTCAATATTCAATTGATTTAGGTTATTGACCTTTACTGTACCAACCATTGAATCAAAGTCAGCTGAAAAATCAATACTGCCAGAAGAAACATTTACCTTGTCCATCTGTAACTCAGTTTTTCTTGGCCCAGTAATAGGTGGATCATGTTTCTCAGTTCCTATTGATTTTGATTTGGATTCAATGACCTTATCCTTGCTTGGATACAATATGTTCTGGATAGGTTATTGGGGCAAGGATTCCATTACTTCAACTGCAATCTTCTCGGCATTAGACTCTTCAATTGTCTGTACCTTGGGTAATGTATCATCATTGGTTTGTTCCAGAAGATATGTGCTTGTTGTTTCTACCTTATCATCTTCCTTGATTTCAAATATTTATTTCCACACTGTTGTGGCATGCTTCACTACATCTTCTATCCTTTTGTTTAGTATCTGGAAGGTTCTAAATCTGGGAGTATGATTGTTTTCAAATTTGGTCAGTGCCTCTTTTATTTCTTTGTTTTTCATAGCAGGCATGACTTCCCTTAAGTTCTGTTCCCTTATGTATTTTTTAGTTTGTACTGCATTCAACCAGGGAATAGATACTACCTTGAACAAATCTTTTGTTATATGGCTCATCGACTCGGAAGGGCCATATTTATATTTTTCTATTTTCTCCACAACCGCTTCCTCTATCTTCTTATGTTCCTCCTTAGTCCTTGAAGCATAATTCAATGAATTAAGAGAACTAATACCACTGCCTACTTTCAGATCTTCAATATTCTACTCAAGTGTAGGTGGTGGTTTCTTGAAGACAACTATATCAATTTCTTCATCATCAGCATCTTTACCCAATACAAGTCTCCTTCTTGATCTCCTTATTTTGCTTGTAGTGATGATAGGTGTAGTGACCTTAGGTGTTTTCATGAGAGCTAGCCTCTTCTTCTTCTTAAGAGGTTCTACTTCTACCTCTTCCTCTTCCTCTTTAGATATGTCATCTTCTATCTTAACTGTATCATTTTTACTCTCAATGATAGAAGGAGAGTATGAGGTCTTTCCATACTTCTTTCCAAACTATTCCATCCTTTTCTTTCCTCTTTTCAAAATTTTAGGAATTTCTATCTCTATAGATATCCTTCTTTTTTCTTCTTCATAAGTACCAAAATAAGGTGTCGTGGGATTGACAGGTTCATTCGCAAGAGCCTCAATGATATTCTTGGTTACATCTATGTTAACCTCGTATGCAAGTGGTTTCACCCATGTAATAATAGGATTTACAGCTTGTATGTAAACCTTATCACAGTCAACTAGGAAACAAATATTGTTCTTGTAATCTTCAACTAGTTGCTTAGGAATCTTGTATCTACTCTACATCTTCTGTCTGAAGTTCTCAAAATATCCATCCAAGATATTCTCAAAATTATCTCCTAACTTAGCTACGAATTCATTTACTTTATGAATTATGGGTCTATCCTTCTTCCATACTATTGTGCCCTTGGAAGGAAATAATTTTTGAATGTAGAAGAATATGCAAACCAGGAGAGAACCAAACTTACATGGATTTGTCTTCGATGCTCGGATGGTTTCCATGTTCTTGCTTAGCTGACTGAGCTATAACTCAGCTAGGTCAAATACCAAATTTTTCTTTACCACCTTGTATGCTAATTCCATAGCTTCACATGGTACACTATTCAGTTTGCTAGAACTATATATCTTGCGAGCTATCACATGAATTCCAAATTTTAGTTCCATGCCAGTAACTATGTTTAGTCTCATGCCTCTGTCATCCCACTTGGCAAGAGTAAACTCATCTAGCTTTTTTTTTTAGGGTTTTGGTAGCTTTAGCTTTGTCCAGCATGGGATACCCTGTTACTCGGTGTATCATTGTCTTTGTGATCTTTACAGGTTGTTCCAACCATAGCTGCATGTCATGAACACAGCTAAGAAAAAATATAATCTATTTGATTTAGAAATTCTACAGCATGTGTAGGATGTGGGTTAAACCTTTAACCTCAAAATGATTGTGCTCGGGCTTCAGATTCCCACCTATGCACAATTTCTCATATGCTTGATTCATCTCAATTGTTCCAGGCTCCTATATGTTATAATGATAGAAGCTTTAGAGGAATTAGGGAATGTGCCCCCAACAGATCTATTTCCTCTACAACTTTCGGATGAAGCTTAAACTCTGGAGGGTTATAGACAGCATTTCTCACCAACATCTCAGATCCTTTCTTAAATTTTTTTCTAGATGTGGATGCCATATCACTTGGAGAATTTGATCAAACTTTTCTTTCAAACACAAATTCACTCTGAATCGCTAAGGGCTCTGAATTGCTCTGCAAACTGGAATCTTTGTAAACAATAACCTTTTTGATTCATCATTTATAAGAGTTTTTACCATTTAATTATTTCATTAAATGCTCCGTACATAGTAGCTATCATAGCTCGGGTAGTTCTCCGAGGCTTACTCACAAGCTCAGTGAAAAATAACTTCCTAACTCAGCTCGGCTAAGCTAGAGTAGCTTGGGTGTAACTGAGATCCTGACTCGGTTCGCACCACACTATGTCCTAATGCATCAAAATGCGAATTTGGACTTGATAGCATATCTAGAACTAATTTATCATGGCTTGAATTTATAGTTCCAGTCATTTCCTTGCATCTCTATTCTGTGATGGTAGATCCACCCAACTCACTACCTTGGGTGCCATTTGATCCTTCATTGTTTTGGTCTGAACTTTCAAAGGATTTCCTTACCCACTATTTATTCATCTGAGTTCTGATTTCTAAGACCTTTGCTTTGCCTTTCTCAAAACCAATATCCACTTTTTCTCTATTCATGCAATTCTTTCTTAGATGACCGAGTTGATTACACACATAACATCTCTTAGTATTATTTCTTCTTCGGAGGTGAGTTTTTGTACAATTTGCACCAATGTGTCCATACTCTCTACAAGGACAACATATATACCATGTGTTGTAATCCCAACCAAAAAATGCTTTAGCTAGTTTTTTAGCAGGGTTCAACTTCTTGGTTCTGCACTCAAAGGATCTATGACCTTGTTTGTTACATTTGAAACATTTCCCTTCAAACTTAGGTTTTTCAATGCATTCACTTTCTCTATGTCCATGCTTGTTGCAATTGTAACATTTTCCATTAAACTTTGATTTTCCATTTCTCCAACATTTATTTTATGTATGCCCTAACTTACCATAGTGGTCACAAGTAGATTTCATGTTCTTTTGAGCTCCTTGCTTTGAAGATTCACCTTGTTTAGTGTAACCTAGTCCAGTCTGTCCATGATGTCTAATTTTTGTTGGATGATCTGTATTAACTTGTGAATTCATCATACTTTCATTGGTTTTCCTTCCAGTGTTGAGATCATTTTGTGGTCTTTCATTTTCTATTCTTAGGTTGACAACTTCTTGATTTGCATTATTGATTTGATTTTCCAAATCTACTTGCTGGAGTGACAAATTATGGATTTCATTTTCTTTTTCTTCTAATCTTGTACTCAGAAATCTCTTATCATCTTGTGCCAAACTTCTATCATCTTCTTCTTGATTCTTTTTTTCTATGACTTCACACAATCTGACTGAATGAACTTCTTGTTCTCTTTTCAACTTTCTCACTTCCTCATGTAGATTGAGATTCTTTGCAAGCAAGTCTTCAATGGCTGCATCAGCTTCTTTAGAACTTTTATCTTTGCAAACATCTTCCATTCTTTCTTCTATGTAAATCCAGTCACTCATTTGTATTGCTAAATCCTCTCTTCTTTTCAAGGAAAGAGAGAGTTGCTCCTTGAGTTTCTTGATATGATCCATGGCCATTTGGAGATCTATCTTTTCATTCTCAATGGCTTCCTCCAGTCTGTATACTTCCATTGCCTCTAATCTTTGCTCGAGATGTTAAACTTCTGTAGAGAGAACCTATTCCTCTGACACCAATTATTGGAAATATATTGTATGTAATGTGAGTGAGAGGGGGGTTGAATCAGGAACCAATAAATCTTATTCTTCTTTAACCTTAATTAGATTGTCTAATCTGATTGGATGCATAGAAAATAAATAATCATTCATAACACATGACACAGTATTTGATTACCCAGAAACCTTCCTAATAGAAAGTAAAACTGGGTTCGGGATGGTACCCACAAGATTTAGTACTGTAGTATAAATTTATCCTATTAGGGCTTACATTGACCACTTCAGATGGCATGCCCTATTAGGAGCAATAAGGATTGTTAAGTCCACCTTGTTAAAGGATTTGATACAATACAATAACTAATGCAACTCTGTTAAGAGATTTACAAAAGGACTGTTAGGTCCACCTGGTTAGAGGATTTTGCTGATCCACCTGTTAGAATGAACCAGTAGATGATCTACTTAGGCAACTCTGATTTGTTGAATAAGATCCTTTGATTTATAACTAATCACCTGATTGTGATGGATGAGTCTTTGTTGTGCTTTTTACTTCTAAAATATTCTAATTAATATGACATATCATATTTGGATATATACTTATGCTATATACTCTTCTCATACATATTTGGATAAACAAAATGTCTTATATATATATATATATTTATATATCTTATCCAAAAAAAAACTTCATAAGTTAGCTTTTATTAGACATATTTATATAACACAATATATTCAAAGTCAGCCCAATACTTTCACTTAGGTCCAGAAGTCTACTCGGGTGATAAACTGATACTCGGGCAATATGCTGATTACTCGGGCAATATTGGCCACTCAGGCAATACTGACCACTCAGGTGATGCTGGTCACTCAGGTCACACTGATCACTCAGGCAATACTGATCACTCAGGTCACACTGATCGCTTGGGAAATACTGGATGACTAAGTGTTTTGACACTAATTGACAACATGTCCCACAATAAGGTCTACAACATCAAGTGAAACATTCATCTGAGGAATGGATCTCAACTCTTGTATAGAATATACACAAATTTCATAACTTGGTAGTAGGGTTCTCAACATTTTTATTGTAACATCTTCCTCTGTTATGGCTTCATTAGCTCCTCTGATAGAATTAACAATCTCCTTAAGTATAGTGTTTAATTGTATTATGCTTTCTCCATATTTCATTCGCATTGAATTAAATCTATCTCTCAGACTTTGTGCTTTTTCTTTTTGAACATGTTGATCTCTACCATAGATCAAAATAAGCTTATCCCACATTTTTTTTTAAGGAGTACATCCATCAAGCTCATCATATTCCTGGTCAGTAAGTGTAGAAGCTGTTAGAGCTTTTACCTACAGAATCTCAATATTGCACTTGTGCTTGACTCTTAGATTCCCAACTTTTGATTCAAACAAATTAAAGTCTAATTAACAAGGAATTAATCCTTGGGTGGGTGTACCTTTTACAACTTACTAATTTTTAGTATATTTGACAATGGATCTTGATTTTGCACTGATTTGTTAATGGTATTTACTACAATAATTGGTAACAAATCCTGCATATGTTGACCGCTAGTCTTATGCAAAATCTTACAAACCAAAGGATGAATTTAACAATAGAAAATAAAAGTGCAACAAGGATTCTCATCCTTCTTCTCTTGAGATTTTAACTCAGGAAAGCTGACCTAATGATTCACTCTCTAAGGAATCAACAAGATTACTTGTAATCTTTAGATACAAATGATAAACATCTATGTTCTTCAACAAAAACTTAAAAGGTTTCTTAGATTTTTATATTTGATGATGAAAACTACTATCTCAATCCAGACCAGTGCCTAATCTAGGGCAAAGAGTCAAAGGAATACACATCTACAAAACCTTTTAATAGAAACACAGCAAGAATCCAAATAAATTACCTTACAAATTATTCTTTTCATCCTCATAACTAGACATCAAATTCCTATGTAAGCCATGAATCCCCTGAAACCACCCTCAAAAATTACCCTTCCCTTGAAAGTAACTTAAGAACAATTTCATAATCCACCTTGTAAATAGTACATTAAACTTTCCTTGGAAATTTAACACACAAGGACTCGGATATAAACATGTCAAGACATCACAGATATGAAACAAGAACTCCACTGTATTTTATTAAAATCTCTATGTATCAGTACATTCAAACTAACAAAAGCTTTCAAACTAGACAATAATCAATAAATTGCCTCACAGTTATGATTTCACCATCCTTTACAATATATTACAACTCTCTATATATAGTATACACTAGCCATCTTGGAATCCTAAAAAAGGAAGGATGAAACAAGCTTCGGATGGCTAGGAGATAAGACAAAACATGAATCATACAAAATACAAACAATAACTATCTTTGTTATAGGATTTTCAAATTATTTTGTCTTCTAACCGCTTGATCCTTAATACAACTTCAAATGTTTTCTGAGTTCGCCATATGAATTTTTTTGCATTGGTCTCCTGATGTAAAGATCTTTTGCATTCGCTTGTCCACTTCAAAATATTGGAGGAACTACCTTCTGTTGAACATCATACAATATCCTTTTCTTCTTGGGTACCTGCATTGTATTTATCCTTCCAGGCTATGAACACCTCATCATTTGGCGACGGGAATTTGATAACTTCATTTTTCTGGCTACTCAATTCATCCCATTTTTTCTTTATCTGTTCAACTTCCTTTTTCCAAAACCCAAAGTATGATCTGGCTTCTTTGATGGTTTCAACATTTTGAACAAATAGAAGTGTGTTCTCTAAATTAATGATGTTGTTAGTTCTGACTGAAAGTTCTTCACTCATCTCATTCATCCACCAAGATTCCCTTTTTATCTTACCATTCTTTCTGAATAAATTAGGGAACATTTCAAAATGGTTCTTTGAATACTCTTTTCTTAATGTCTCAACCTTTTTATGGATGACACTTCTCCTTATATCCAAATCAATTAGATTCTTGAGACACTTATGAGTGGTAGTTAATACAATGTCAACATTGTCTTCTTTTTTAGACAAGTAAAAAGATTTCAACTCTGCCTTTCTTCCTTTCCACCTTTGCATAATTTGATCCCACTTGTCTTTGTATTCATTAAAATAATTTAGTATGCTCATAATTTTCTTTCCATGTAGGTGAATAGAGGTCAGATCCAGACTATCACCAAAATGCATGATTGTGGATCTTATCTTATCTTCATATCTTTGTTGCACTAGTGTTTGTGCACTATGAAACTTTGCACTTTCTTCATCCCAAATTTTTCTCACTCCCTCTAGTCTAGTCCTTTCTGCTACCAGTTTTTCCTTTTCATAATTCAACTTTTCTTCTAAAATAGAACTAGATGGCATAGGAAAAGGAGGAAACTCAATAATTGGACTAGAAGAAGATGGCTGATTTGGCTCTTGTGTTATCATCCTTTGTGGAGATGTTTGGACTGGTTGTTATCCTCTTAATTTGGAAATTATTTTATCCTTCCCCAGGGATTTCATCTTTTCATCATTGTAAGCTTTTAGGACTATTTCCAACTTGATTCTCAAGCTTTTATTTTCCTCTCCTTTCCTCTCTACTACTTTCAAACCAAACTTTGCAGATTCCAATGTTATGCTTGTTGCTTCCACTCCTATGGTATCTGCAACTCTTCTCACTAGAAGGCTTCCTGAATGCTCATCCTAGGCGTCTTCATTATTTTTCTTGTTTTCTCTCCTCTTTAGTGACCACATCATGAATGCAGCATGATCTTCACTAAATTTGAATCCTTTATGTGCATGTTGAGCCTCTTCATCAGTAGCATGCATGGTCTTTGTTTCTTTTCTAACATCATCAAATACTATAGCATCAACTATGTCCCATTCAGGTAGAATAAGGATTTCTTCCCTCCTGACTAATTATCTTCCCTCTTAAGGGGTGATCTTTCCAAAATTAGATAACATTTCTTGCTTCACTTCATTCTCAATTTCATTTTTACCTTTGTTAGGCTAGTTTTCTTGCCTTTTCTGACATTTTTCCTTGAATTCTCCAATATGAATTCTCCACAAGAACTGAACAAAGTTCCTAGCCTTTACAAAATTTCCATCTAACATAAATTTATCACTAGCCTATTTTGTTATAGGATCCAGTTCCTTCCCAAAAAATTCAGCAATTGTTAAGTCTATCTCTGTATGTTTGGGGGGCTCTGGCATCCCCTCTTGCATCTCCTAAGATGTTACAAAAATATTCCCTACACTTCCCATCTACAACAATTGTCCAGCTACAGCTTGTTCATCCAATTATAAAGGAGATTGGGAAGGGGAGTAAAGTTTTTCGAGTTGTTGTCCTTCTTCCTCTTTTCTTTGCCTCTTAGGGGATGGAAATTATTATGAATCCAACTCCATGGGTCTTTTCCCTCTTGAGGTAGAGGATTCCTCTCCCCTTGGAAATACCATATTGTATCCTCTCTTCTGTTGCAAAACATACTTTCCTGGTGGAATATTCCTAGCAGGTATAGATCTTCTCAAAATTTCCTTAGCCCTCTCTGGCTCTGCTTTTATGACCACTTCTTTCTTCTGGTTTAGAGCTTGCATGATATCTTCAAACATTATCATCAATGAGTCTATTTTATTTTCCCAAGGCTGGAATTCCTTCAAAGGGTCATATCCTTATTGATTTCTTAATACTGTAAATTGAACTCATTTCTGATAATGTGCTCAAGAAAATTGAATTGATGATCCAACACCAAGCACCTTATCCTTCTTCTAAACATATCACTTATGAACCCCTCAGGGTCAGCACATCTTATCATTGAAGTTGTCAGATGATAAGGCTCAAAATATTTATTCAAATGCTTCCAACCTCCTTTTGTGATAATGAATTGGTGCACACTTGTAATAGTAGGAAAGATGGTGCCCTTTCCTTTTCATCTCAATTCTTCTTCTTGTAGTCCACCAATCTGCATGATTATCTTTGCAATGCCCATTTTGAAAGGGACTTGATATGGAAGTATATTTGGGAAACCTCTGAAACCATACACTCTAAAAACTATTGAAACTGGGTATAAAATGACATCACCCCAACTATGCACTTTAGTGATGCTTTGAGAATATAGTTTTGGTCTTAGTAATTTCAACAAAGATGCATGGATCCTAGGGTTATCGGAGAACAACAAGGCCCTAAGCCTAGAAGAAAAACACATGTCAAAGGTGATGAAACTGGCATCTTTCCTATCCCATGAAAAATCTGCACTCCATAGTTGGACATGCATCTCTTCATCATCCTTGAATTTCATCAGATCTATCTCCTTTTCAAATTAATCAGCACCCTTAAACAGGAACATATGCATTAACATTGAATACCAAACAAATGGTTTAGCTACCTTTGCATTATTAATGCCTATTAGACCATGGTGAATCAGATCAACAACATATGAAGAAAATTCAAAAATAATGACCAGATGAGGATGGAGAATTTGTACCATCATGAATATGTAATGAATAGGCATTTGTGTTTCTTCATCGTCCCCAAAATTTTGACTTAGGGAATTGTATACACCTCTAGAATTTGGAGTAAAATAATCCAATTTAAATGGTTCTGGTGTACTAGGTCCTACCAGAACCAAATCCCCTATCTTATTTAAAAATTATTTCAAGGGTCCACCTTTGAGATAATTCCTTTGAGCCTGATATACCTCCTTGAATTGATCAAAATCAATTGTATCCATTTGAATATTGGGATCATTTAGTTGGAAAACCTCTCTTATTTCCTCAGTTATGATGTTTATTAATACCTTTTCATTTATGTCTCTTACCACCCTAGCCACACTATCATATGTCTCTGCTATCTAGATTAACAAATCAATGTCCATGAAGACTCCAAGGACTACCAATTTACCCACATCAAACTACCATATGTTGTTGTTAGGTGTAAATGCATTTCTCTGACTAAAAGCCACTTTAAATAGTGCTAAACCAGGCATACTAATGTTCGCATCCCTGACCCATCTACCCTTATCATATAAACCCTCCCAATTTTCAAAAGAGGGTGTTTAGGCACCATTTCTTTGATTTTAGTAGTATCATTGGTTGATCTAGCTAATTATTGCAGAAGATCATCATAGACATTCCTTTCTTGATAGTCTATTTTTCCAGGAAGTTCTCTTCTTGGTGCCATTTTTAACTTAGGGTTTCTTACTTGGAAAAATTCAGATTCACACACAATTCCTACTTTATTTTCAATACCAAAACCCTAGTAGAAATCAATCTTACAATGCTTCAGAGTGGAGTAACAGAGCAACTTACTCATTCTGCACAAGTCAAAAATCAGCTAGAAAACACTGCAAATCGACTCTGCTTCGATCACTTCAACAATTATGGCATTCAAAAACTTAATTGAATGATCTTATAAACCATCCCATCACTTCTTAGCATTTAATTTTAGCTGAGATGGCCACACATTCCACCATTACTTCTGCCTCATTCAAACTTTTGCAGCCCAACGGTTCAGAAATCTTACTTTACCAGTTTAAAACATAGTCCTCGATCTCAGCAAATTCCTCTCAAATTCTATGGCCAGTAACGGTTGACGAAGACTACCATCAATTTGGACATGTTTTCAATAGGCGCAATGCCTCTAACACTAGATCATGATCACATTCTCCCTAAGGCTTCGTGCTGACCTCCAGATCGAGATCTATCAATAGTTCCTTTAACTCCTTTTAAGACCCAGGGCCCATGATCTCACCAAGACATGTGTCATCCAGGTGCGTTGCCTTGAAGATTAATCACCTTTTATCTCTTCCCTAAGGCTTTGCACCCACCATTGGATCTTTTTAAAACTGTCAGTCCTTTATTTTCCTTTACTTCCAATAGGTTCCTATCACTTATGCACGTATCTTGTTGGTGCGATGTCTTGAAAGCTAGATCATGATCATCTTTACTTCAAGGCTTTATGCCTATCATTAGATCAAAAACCACTTGACTTCATGTTAAATTTACCTTCTTCTTCATAACCACAGGCCAAAACAAACTTATGAAGACACATGGCACCAGGTGTAATGCCTCAAATATTATCTTCTATGCATCTTGTGGTTAAGGATTCACACCCACCATTAGATTTGCTTTAACTTGACCACAAATTAATTAACCAGCACTTTACTGACTGCAAGTATAATCTCTCAGACAAGACACATGTCATCCAGGCATAATTCCTTAATGACTAAAAATCCTTCATCTCTTTCTTAAGGCTTTGTTCCAACCACACAATCAGTTTTAACATGATCACCTTTTAATACATTTACTTTAAGAAAATCTGGACCCACTTGGGACACATGGCACAAAGGCGCAATGCCTTGAATTCTAGATCAACTGCATTTTTTCTCTGAGGCTTTATGCCAACTGTAGGATCTTCTACAACTTGATCATGCATTACTTTACTTTAAACTGACCCCAAAATCTGACAGCTTCCACGTGGCACAAAGGCGCAATGCCTTAAAGGTTATTATCACTGCATCTTGAGATTAAGGCACAACGTTGACCGTTGGATCAAATAAAATTTGCATGCACTTTATGCTGGGATTTAAACATATGCTAGTCCCACCATCCATCACATGTCATCTAGGTGCGTTGCCTTGATGATTTAAAGACTTCATCTTGCGCTTTAAGGGATAGCGCCCACCGTTGGATCAAAACAACTTGCACGACTAATGCAAAAGGTAGTAAAGTTTATGGGAGGCTTAGGACTTAGGAAATATTAAAAAGAAACCCGCCCAAATTAGGAAACATAAAACCTAACAACTTAAGAGATAAAGTAGCCCTATTCGAACATAACAAATACATATCACATGAGTTTATTAAAACTTAACTAACCCGTAAAGTAACTCCAAAATAGAACATGTCTTGAGGGCTTAAGGTTTTCATTGAAATTGGTTGAATCAAGACTTAGGGTTTTACCATCAAGGGCTAAAAATAAACATCTAGGGTTTATGGGATACAAAACCTCTTCAAAATATACTTGCCTTCAGATGTAGACATTTTTTCAAAAATTTTGCAAATATGCTTAAAACTAACAGAATTCAAAGCACATAGGATTGACAACATAACCCACAATTTTACACAACTCAAAAAAAAAATATAGTCCCAATAGAAGCTATCTCAATCATGACTTGTGTGTGTGTTCTTTCTTTTGTCTCTTCTTAGTAATTGTCAAAGGTGCAGTGGTCGGTGCTACATATTCATTATCAAGAAAATGAAGTCCATATTCTCCTATACCAGACACATGCAATCTCATTCTGCTTTTCCATGTAGAGAAATGTTACCTATTCAACTTTGGTGCTTCCCTCTTATACATCTTTAGATCTTGACTCCAGTCCTTTTAAAATTAACACTTCAGAGAACCAATGCTCTGATACCAATTGTTGGTATGAATGAGAGGGGGGGTGAATCAAACCAAATCAAACTTAAACACTTAAAACTTAGCTCATTGATTCATTCGATAGAGCTCAATATAGTAATAATTGATTCACCAAATAACTTAATAACTTGAACAACCATACATCTCATAATATGAAAATCAATCATTCAAACTCAGTTAACACCAGATTTAATGAGGAAACCCAATATTGGAAAAACCTCTATGGTAATTGTGACCCACAATAAAAATGTACCTTTCTGAAGTACGCTCAGTTAAGAACTTATCATGTTAAAGATTACAAACATATTTTCTAAATGTGACCCTGTTAAGGGATTTATCTCAGATTTGTTAAGATCTTCACCCTTTTAGGAGTGGCCTTGATAGAGGACTTTAAACACTCTTTTGGAATGTTACCTACATCTAGGATTTACAAATAGGATTGTTAAATCCACTCGGTTAAGAGATTTTATCTATTAAAAATGTTAATAAGCAACAGTAAAAATTTGATTTGTAAATATAGCAACTACATTTTTCTTGGTTTAGATCCTTTATGATCACATGAATAATGGCATCTCATACTCCATTTGTCTCTTCTTCAGAATATAGATTCTTCTCTTTCTACATCTTTTTTTTTCTCGTTAACTATATTCTTCAGGTTCTTCTGCTTCTCAATTCAATTCGCTAGCATCATAATCTCTGTTAATTTATCTTCCTTTATATAGACAAACGCTTGCCTCTTAATATCCTTTCTTAGGTTTTCCATCATTTTCACTCAGTCGTTCGATCAGCTTCTTCATAAAACTCAACTTGGTAAACCATTTAACTTTTACCTCGTAACTTTAACCTTTCTTGGAACTCTCGTAATCAGGTTTAACCACTTGATCTTTGCCTTAGATCTTATCATTGAATTTTCTCGCTCGTAGATCTTTGAACAAACTTCCTTTAATTCTTATCTCCATCCATATCATCATAGCTTTATATTAAATTTAATCTTTTCATTATTTTCAATCAATATCTTGTACTCGGTAATTTTCTTTGCAACTTGGTAACTAACTTTGTTAACTACTCATTGCTCGGTAACTGAGACTGACTAACACAACTCTTTAGTGAGTGACTCTGTCTAGATTGGTAGAGTAACTCTTTTCAATCATAACTTAACTCTTTGTAATCTCCAACTTAATCAATCAAGTGTATCAACTTGATAACATCAAATATATAGTAGCAAATAGCTATATCTACATTACTTCATCATTGTCCGATATGTATTTGTCACCCATTTAACTTCTCCTTCTTATGATATGGCAATTTGATAAAAATCAGTAAATCAATTGCTTGACATCAATGACAAAATAATAACTAATCTAACCATTTCTACAAACATTTATACTTATTATCACTCGGTCTTCATCATCTCCATCAACCTCATTTATGAATTCACTTATATGTATAATTATTGGTTTGTCCTTTGACCATGTAACACTTCCTCTACCATGGAATAAATTTTGAACATAGAAAAATATACATACCAATAGGGCACCATACTTGAATGATTGTCTCTTATTTCTCTTTATCATTTCCATGTTTTTCAAGAGCTGGCTTATGATCATCTCACATAGATCATATGTTGAATCATCCTTCACAATCTGATAGGAAGCGTGAATAGCACCACCAGGCACACTATTAACTTGACTAGACTGGTAAACTCTGTAACCTATCACCATGGATGAAAAATGAAATTCCTTGTCTACAATATGATTAATTGTCATTTCTTTGTCATCTTTCTTGGATTTGGTTAGTTCATTGATCAAATGAGTAGCATCATTCTCAATGTACATTGAAAACCTTGTGCTCGAAAACCTATAACCCTATGAATCATTGCCTTGGAAATCTTGTGTGGCCTATCCAACCAAAATAATTGATCATGCACTCTTCTTATCACATAGAGAATCCAATCAGGATGGAATTCAGTGGGAATGTCAACTACATAATTTAAACCCTTCTCTTGTAGATGTTTGTGCTCATCTTTCAACACTTCATTGATGCACATATCCTTGTATTCTTTCTTGATTTCTTCAGCTCCCAATTCTTTGATTCTACTATAGATATAAGACCAAATATCTTCAATCAACATCACACCATGAGGAATAGTGGATACGGTGTTGGAGATTTGTTTCTGTGCAGTTGATTGATTGTATGTTTGTCATTGATGACAACATATAATACACAGTAGTGTTTCTATATGTACTTATCAGAATTATGATATCCAGCCTTGCGTGGTTAGATACATGTTGATGACATATTTATTATGTTATGTTCATACACGTAGATCTAGATATGATGTTTGATTCAAGTTGTGTAATTTTGTTATTGGCAGTTACAGTTCTGGAAGAGTATCTGTTCAGAGCCGATGTATGTAATGTGTTTCTTGAATTGTGTCTATCTTCAGGATATGCATGTGTATATTCATGATTATTTATGAGTTTATGATTGTTATCTAAAGGCGCCAAACATGTTTCAAGAAGATTGCAAAGTTAGAGATAATTTGGTGAGGCCAACTTAGTGAAGCATCGCGTCTATTCAGTTTGTGTTGCATGGACTTAATATTGCTTGCGGGCTTAGTAGAGCTGACAAGGATATTAATAAGAGTCATATTACAGGTCTCATGATCTCATACTTTGAGGAAGATACTTATATCAAGTCATTTGTGATACGTTAAGTGTGAATGATACGAAAAGACACAGAAGATATACAGAGCAGAATATAAGATGTGTTTCATTCATCAAGAGTCTATGTGAAGAAGAAGTGAAGGATTAAAATACACTGGAACTGATCAAGATAGCAGGTCTACTCTATAGTTCATCATCAGATATAGTGCATATCTATTATACAGAAGGTTGTAGCCTTCACCATTGAAGCAGTGAGCTTTTGGATAGTGAGTCCACCACCCCTAACAGGGTTATTTGTAAAAGACTCCTAATAGGG
>MU226115.1:1308217-1318499 GCA_018584345.1 Thuja plicata
AACTGATTCACCCCCCCCCCTCTCTTAGTTATCCTTTCAAAGTATTCTAACATATGACACCAAAAATATCAATCTCGACTTCTTTTCTTAGATGCAGTTTGAATACGGGTCAAGGCTCCTCAAAGATGTTCACTAAAACTGGTGTATCAATGTTCTTTTCCATTATGATTAACTACAATATTACACAAATATAAAAATAGACTAAACTCATAGCTTGCAATACACCGATTAGAGTTACACAAAAACTCGATATCAATTTAGCTCAAAATATCAACTCACAAAAGTAATTGTTGCACACAATAGCTCAAGATAGCTCTCAAATTCTCAAATGAAAGTAAAAGTGTGAAAAGAAGTAACTTTTCCCTTTATATAATGTTAGATAAATAGATGTTGCATACTTAAATGGTAGGAATAGTGTCATATCACTGGTTAACACATGTCCACCGGTTGGTACTTAACCAATAGTAATAACCACTATCAAATAGATATAAACCTTGAAATCTCAGTGCAGTCTTCACATAATCTCAAAAAAAAAATCATAGAAACTTACACCATAATGTGCATAAAGATCTTTACCACCCTTGAATCTAGGGGATCGACAATGGATTTATCTTTAAGTTCTCCCCCTAAGAAAATAATATGCTTAGTTCACCAATGGAACCTCCACACTTCCTGAACTTGTGGAGTTCTAAATCAAATCAGAATAATTCAGTTCACCTTTGTTTACCCATACATAGTCTTCATATCACTTTTGAATTCATCAAAATTAGCAATCTGTTTTCCTTTTCTATATTTTGACCAATTAGGAATTTGGCTCCTAAACCGACAGTCTCTAGCTAGATGACCTATCTTATGAAAGAAATACATGCCATATTGGTTGACTTCCAAGGACCAACATTACCTCTCAAAGTTCTCATTTTGCAATTTTCTACTAGGTGTCCATATTTACCACATACAGAACATGTAGTGTTGAATTGTCTTTCCCCTCTAACAGTATTCACCGATGTGATAGGTGACCTAGGTACATATACTCTTGACCTAAAATCTTTAGCTTTGTGTCCATATTTGTTGCATGAAAAACAATATCCGTTAAATTTACCATGACTAGATCTACCATTAAACCTAGATCTACCCTCATATGCAATATGAACATACTTGTAACAATTATAGAAATAGCCATTAAAATATTGAAGTTTGTTCACCAGTTTTCTCCTACACAAATTTTTTGTATGACCAAGCTTTCCATAGTTATAGCAAGTAGGTTTGTTAGGTTTCTTACCTGATTTGATTGGATCTTCCTTTTGATCTTTCTGTGTCTCCTTAGGTTCAAATTTAGAGGACACTCTAATTTCAAGTTCCTTATCTTGAACAACCTAGATCTATTGTATCTTCGTGTCTCCATTGACTCTTCATTTGTTCATCAATCTTTTGTGAGCTTTCATTGTATTTCTTCATCTTTTCATTTGCTTCTTTCTCAATGTTCAGTTCTTTCTTCAATGAATCATTCATCTATTTAAGCCTTTCATTCTCATCTATTACTTGCAAATTCTCTGTAGTAGTATCCTATATTTAACCTCTGATATAAAGTAAATTCATATCTCAATTTGACAAGCTCTTCATATTTTTCCTTTAGGGTATCATCAGCAATTTTCTTGCCATCTCCTGCACTCTTCTTTGCATCGGAAGCTTTTCCTTTTTCCTCAAGGACTTCACACATCCTAATAGATTGACTTTCAAGCTCTCTTTTTAGATTAGCCACATTTTCTTTGAGACCCTTGTTCTTAAACAATAGATCTACAAGTAAATTCTCATATTCTTCATATGTACTTCCTTCAGACACTTTTTCTATGTAGTCTTGGCTTTCACTCAATTTCTCAGTGAGTTCTCTTCTTTTGGCAAGTGACTTCTTCAACTTTTCCTGTAGCTCAATGATCATCTTGTTTGCATTCTCAAGTTGCATATCATACCTATAACCCTCCATGATAGTGGATCTTTTACCCAAGTTGTTAGGATTATCACCAAGAGGACCTATGCTCCGATACCAATTTTTAGAAATAATAGGTACTGAGAGGGGGGTGAATCAGTCCAAACAGATAGTATCCTAATTCAACCACTAATCTAAATAATTGTTGAAATACTTTCCAAACTATAAATCAAATAAGTGATATAAATATATAAAAGAAAGTAATATCAATAATCCACACATTCATCACACATTAAAAAGATATTTTTCAAGTGGAAACCCTTGTAAGAGGGAAAAACCATGGTGGGGATGACACCCACAAGCCCAATACTATAGTAAATGAGTTTTCCCTATTAGGAGCTATAAATACACTTTCTGAGGGTTCACCCTGCTAGGAGTGACTAGTGTATGCGTGAATTTGGGTAAGCCTGCAAGCTACAAACACACACACTTCAATGATCCATTAAGTAGTTAGTGGGTTAGAAAATAAAAAAACCAGAACATTAAAAACATCCTAAGCTAACCAACAGCAGTTCATTTCCTTCTAGTAGGTAGGAGTATGGAATTTGCTCTCAGGTCATCGCAAATTCTAGTGACTACACACTGTTCTAAATGAAGGATTTTTAAAACTATTGATTGAGTAATCTAAATGATAAATGCAAGATGCAGATTGTTGTTAATCCAAGCTAATTAGATTTATTTTAGAAGCACCAAATGAAATGTGTAAGATTCATTTTAATAAACACCAAATTCAAATGTGCTATAAATTAGATTGTTTGCATGCTTGAAAGTAATAACAAAAATGCTAAATGATTAAAAGCTAAGAATGCTAGAAAGGAAAATGCAGTATAATAATGATAGAAAAAGTTAGGATCCTTCAGGAGGAAATTAGCTTCTCTTTTATAGAAATCTCTCTCCAATTGATGGTCGAGATCGAAAGAAAAGAGTGGCTCATATTCGATTTGAGGAAGCACAATCCATGTGTGAAGAATGTGATTGGTCGAAAGATTTAGTTGAATGAACTGACTGATCAGTATTTTTGGAAACTTCCATATTCAGTTCTTAGTTAATTGAACTCTTTTCAAAATGATAAATAGGTAAGAATCAGTTAACTGAGTGGAACTGGATTTTCCAATTTGATAATCAGTTTTAATAATTTAGTTGATTTTGAATGCGTATTTATTTTCATTAATTAATTTAAATCCTTTTTTATTTAATTGAAAAATTTGTAATTTTATTTAATTAATATCTTGAAATATTAATTAAATAATTAAGATAAGGTTTATTTTCCAATGTATTGTGATTTCAGGAATTAATTAATTAATCAAGTACGATGATTGATTAGGACCTAGGGTTTAGGACATATCAGTTTAAATTTGATAGATTGAGGAATTATCTGTTTGATTTAGGACTCAGAGTTTATCAAGATTAGGGTTTCTTGATTAAATGTTGAGATTGGGGGTCTAGGGTTTAGGTGACCATTTTTATGTGATTACAACTAGTACATTGTTAGGAGTACAATTAGATTAGCTATGATCTACCTCGCTAGAGGATTTAAAACCTCAATAAATAAGTTACCATGTTAAAGGATTTAGAAAAAGAACTTGTTAGAGTTCACCCGATTAAGGGATTTTGCTTGTTGAAAATATTAGGGAGCTGTTGCATTACTGAGAGGGGGGTGAATAAAAAACTATGATACTTTATACTTAAAATCTTAACTCTGATTCAACTCAGTAGGATAAACAACAGAAGCAACCGAATCACCAAATATCTTCAATAAATTAAGCAGTAACTTGCATAAATAGTAAATAACATGCACATGAATCATTCAGCACATTTGACAATAGATTTAACAAGGAAACCCAATTTGGGAAAAACCTCTATGGGAATTGTCATCCACAAATGAAAATAGTCTTTTGGAGTATGCTTCATTAAAATCTTATCTTGTTAAAGATTACAAACACATTTGTTAAATGTGACCATGTTAGGGATTTACCTCAGACCTGTTAAGATCTTCACCCTGTGAGGAGTGGCCTAGTTAGAGGGCTTTGAAAACTCTTTTAGAATGTCACCTTTCCCTATTAACCAACTGATGGTAATGGTGATGAAGACTGAGTTCAGAAGAATACAAGCAAGTAGAAAGGTTAGATCAATTGTTAGTTTTTCATTGATTTCTAGTTTTATTTAAGTTTCCATATCAATCAGAGAGGAAATTAATTGGGTAGATAATAAAGATCACACAATGATAAGGAACTATTGGTATAAAATTTTTTACTTAGCATTTGATGTTGTTGAGTCAGTAAAGGGAACAACCTAGTTACAAAGCAGTGAAGTGTTTGTCAGTTGAGAAAAACAAAGACAGACACCAAGCAAAGTTGACAACCGAGAAAGGTCAGTTACCGAGAAAGATTGGTAACTGAGTGAAGTCAGACACCGAGGGAAGATATTCACCGAAGTCCCTGAGCATAGAACATAGCATGAATAGAGATTGGATTCAAGAAACAGAACAAATTTAATGCAAAGTGTTATAATAGTCCCAAAGGATAACTGAGAGGGGGGGTGAATCAGTTATCAGCTAATTTAATTATTTTCTTTTATTAAATCCATAATATAATAAAGTAAATGTACATTCAGATAACACAATAGACAACACCACAATTTAGTTATGGGGAAACCAAATGGTAAAAATCTCGGTGGGAATTAACACCCACAATGAACTATACTTGTTTATAATAATCCCTGTTAGAAGATCTTGCAACCCTGTTAGGAGTTGTTCTTTACAATGAAATAAGTATAGTGACCTGGTTAAGGGTATGACCCTGTTAGGAGTCTTTTACAAATAACCCTGTTAAGGGTGAGGACTCACTGTCCAAAATCTCATTGCTTCAATGGTGAAGGCTACAACCTTCTATAGAACAGATATGCACTATATCTAATTGATGAGCTGTAGAGTAGACCTTTTGTCTTGATCAGTTCCAATGTATTGTAATCTTTCACTTCTTCTTCACATAGATCCTTGATGAATGAAACACAACTGATATTCTGCTCTGTACATTTTTTGTCTCTTATCTTCTCATTCACACTTAGCGTTCCACAAATAAACTACTATAAGTATCTTCCTCAAAGTATGAGATCATGGGACCTGTTAGGAAACTCTTCATAACTTCCTTGTTGGCTTAACTAACTATGCAAGAATAATTACAACCACGCAATATAAACTGAATAGACGTGACGCTTCACTAAGTCGGCCTCACCAAATTAACTCTAACATTGCGATCTTGTTAAAACACGTTTGGCGCCTTTAGATAAATATTTTCAACTCATAACTAAACTTGAATATACACACGCATATCCTGAAGATAGGCTCAACTCAAGAACCAATGCAATACGTCGGCTCTGTACAGACAAACTCTAGAAATTGTAATTGCCACAAATAGAATTACACAACACAACTAAAACTTCATATCTAAGTCTGTGTGTATGAACACAACATAATAAACATGTCTACAAAATGAACATAACCACGCAAGGCTTGATAACATAATTTTGATAAGTACATACAGAACACTGTTATATATTATATGTTGTCATCAATGACAAACATACAATCAACTAGCTGCCAGAAGTAAATCTCCAACAATCTCCCCCTTTGACATTGATGACAACATATGATATTAAAAACATCTTCAGCACATGATTTCTTCTTTCTTTTTACAATCTTCTCAATATCCTCATCAAATATTCCTCTACACTGTTGCAGCTCCTATGTCTGTGTTTATACTCCTCCAGAGTATATGCTCCCCCTTACTATATACTCCCCCTTTGACATCAATGGCAAAGGGCACCATAAACTATTAGGCACAGGTACTACTTCAGAAGTAGAGTATTCAACCATTCATCAGTCACTAAGGACTGATGTTCTTGCTGCTTTATCTAATTAGACTCAGTAGAAGGAATTACTCCCAACTTCTCCCTGAGATACTCAAAAGTATCTTTTGATAAAGGCTTTGTGAAAATATCTACCAATTGTTCTTTGGTGCTCACATAGTCCAATTTTACTTCATTATCTGCAACTTTTTCTCTAAGAAAATGGTATTTGATCTCAATGTGCTTTGTCTTTGCGTGCATCATAGGGTTCTTGAACATGTTGATAGTACTGGTGTTATCACAGTGAATAACAATAGGATAGTCAACCTGTATACCAAAATCTTTTACCATCTGCTTGATCCAAACCATTATTGAACAATTCAATACTACTGCAACATATTCAGCTTCTGCTGTCGACTGAGAGATACAATTCTACTTCTTGCTTACCCAAGAAACCAACGTATCTCCAAGAAATACTGCTCCTCCATAAGTACTCTTCCTTTCATCAATACAACCTACCTAATCTGCATCTGTATACACATGAAGTTGTACATTCTCTGATTTAGGATACCATAAACCATAGTCTATAGTTCCTTTTAGATATCTGAATATTCTCTTTATTGCCATTAGGTGATTCTATTTTGGTTCAGCTGCAAATCTACCAACAATGCCAACTGCATTAGATATATCTGGTCTAGATTGAGTAAGATATATAAGTTTTCCAATCATAGACTTATACAATGTCTTGTCAACTACTACGGAATCATCTTCTTTAGAAAGCTTGCTTCCTGTTATCATAGGAGTGCATATTGGCTTACAGTCTTCCATCTTGAAAGTCTTTAATATTTCCTTCACATATTTGGACTAATTTATAAATATTCCTTTATCTGTCTTCTTTACATTCAATCCCAAAAAATATTTTATAGGACCAATCATGCTCATTTCAAATTCATTCTACATTTCTTTTGCAAATTCTACACTAAACTTGTCATTACCTCCAAAGATAATGTCATCAACAAATATGGCAACAAGTAATAATCCATCAAGTGCCTCTCCTATGAATAGGTTACAGTCAGCTTCTCCTTTCTTAAATCCAATCTTGGTAAGATAACCATCTAGTCTCTCATACCAAGCTCTTGGGGCATGTTTAAGTCCATAGAGTGCTTTCTTCAAACTACATACCATGTCTAGTTTATCTGATATATTAAATCCTTCAGGTTGTTCTATGTAGACTTCTTCTTTCAAGTCACCATTCAGAAAGACTGATTTGACATCCATTTGATATACTTTGAAGTCTTTGAATGTTGCATAGGCCAAGAATAACTTAATGGCTTCTAATCTTCTCACAGGGGCAAATGTGTCAGTGTAATCTATCCCTTCCCTCTACGCATATCCTTTACACACTAGTCTTGCTTTGTTTCTGACCACTGTACCATCTTCATTCATCTTGTTCTTGAATACCCACTTTGTTCCAATCACAGTTTTGTCACTAGGTCTAGTAACTAATTCCCATGTGTCATTTTTTATTATTTGATCTAATTCTTCTTCCATTTCTTTCTGCCAATCAAAATCCTTGCAAGCATCTTCAACATTTAAAGGTTCAATATGTGAAAGTAAACATACCTCTTCATCCACTGTTAAAATTTTTTCTTTAGATCTAGTCAAAACACTCTTGCTCTGATCTCCAATGATATCATCTTTTGAATGATACCTAGATGTGAATTTTGAAACTTTTGGTGTGACATCCTCATCTGTAATTTGTGATACTTCTTTTCTTGATTCAGGTTCATTACATGATACATCAATGAAATCAAACATTTCTTCAATAACAGTGTCTTTACTGTTAGGCATGGATTCATCCTCAATCATAGTTGCATATTCATAGTACCTCTCTTGAACCATGAACTTCTCATCAATCTTTACATGAGTACTTTCAATTATCTTCTTTAATCTTAAATTGAAACATCTGTATGCTTTTCTTTTGGTAGAATAACCAAGGAAAATACCTTCATCACTTCTAGCATCAAACTTACCAACACCATCATCTCTCTTGATGTAGCACTTGCTGCCAAAGATTCTAAAGGATTTTACTGTAGGTATATTACCAAACCAAAGTTCATAAGGTGTCTTATTTGCACCTGGTCTTAGTTGAATTTTGTTGATAGTATAGACTATTGTATTGACTGCATCTCTCCAATAGGTATGCGTGACTTTTTCTTCAATCATCATAGTGCGCATTGTATCAAGTATGATCATGTTCCTTCTTTCTATTATCCCATTCTATTGAGGGGTTCTGGGTGCACTCAACTATCTTTTGATTCCATGTTCTTCACAGTAGTCATAAAACTGGTCAGAGGTGAATTCTCCTCCTCTATCTGATCTCAGACATTTTAGTTTTAATCCAGATTCATTCTCAACTTTGGCTTTGAATATTTTGAACTTCTCAAAGGCTTTAGACTTCTCCTTTAAGAACGCAACCCACATCATTCTTGAAAAATCATCAACAAAAAAAATGAAATACCTTTCTCGGTAATATGATCTGGTTTGAGTAGGACCACATAAATCTATATGCACTAGGTCTAACTTGTTTTCAGCTGAGTTCTTCTTGCTTCTGAAAGAGCTCCTTACATGCTTTCCCATAACACATTCCCTGCACATTGTGTCAACTGGTCTTGCAATACTTGGAAGGTCTCTAACTACCTTGACATTGCTTATCTTTACTATATTATCAAAATTGACATGACATAGTCTCTTGTGCCATAACCAACTGTCATCCACTTTTGCAACGAAACAACTTACATCAGAATTGAGCTAAAAAGCATTACGTTTTGTCTTAGAGCCTGATGCAATCATGTATCCTTCTTTTTTTCTAATGATGTATTTTTTGTCTTTGAATTCCAAATGATAACCTTTGTCAAGTAGTTGTCCAACACTTAGTAAATTGTGATGTAATCCATCAACACAGAGAACATCATCTGTCTTGTTCTTTCCATCCAGGGTGATATATCCTCTGCCTATGATAGGTTTGGGAGTGTTATCTCCAAATCTAACCATACCACCTTTGTACTTGTCTAGATGAACAAATCTATCTTTATCACCTGTCATGTGGTGAGAGTATCTGTTGTCAATGATCCAATCAGTTCTGATGTCTGCTTTGGAAATTAGGGCTAACTCTTTTGCTTCCTTTACATCTTCAATGTCTATTTCCTCAAGCAATTTTTCCATGTCTGTAAGGGAAACAAATCCAATTTCATCTTCTCCTGAATCTTCATCAGTTACACCTTCTTCTGCATGATAGAATTCATTCCTATATTTTGGTTTATAATCAGATCTGAATTTCTTTACTCTAGTGGGACACTTGGATGCAAAGTGACCGATCTTGTTGCATGAAAAACATTTGAATGGAAACTGTCCTTCGTACTTGCCTTTGCCTTTCTTTTCTCTTTTAGCAATCAAGGCAATGATTTCTTCTAGTTCTTCATCAACTTCTTCTTTCTCAATATTGTTAAAGATGTGTAAAGGTTTCTTACCATGAACTGAGGCTTTGAAGGTTGTTTCACTTTTGGGTTCAATCTTCAGTCTTGATATCTCAAATGCAGAGATTTTACTGATCAAAGTCTCTCTCTTGAAGTCTTGTGAAAATTGCATGGTTTCCTCAAGAATATTGATCTTGTTCTCATAGTCTGCTATTAAATTAGTCAACAGCTTGTCCATTATGTCTTCTTCTAATATTTCTCCACCATTATTTCTGATTCCAGAAACTGCTTCATTTATCCTCTGATTGTAGGATCTGATATTTTCTTCAGGTAACATCTCAAGATTGTTGTATTTCTTTTTCCATGTCTTCCTACGTGCATTCTTTGCTTGGATATCTCCTTCAAACATGTCTTCTAAATACATCCATATTGTGTATGCCTTGTCTACTTTCTTGATCTTAGAGAATTTACTGTCAGATAGTGCACTTATAAGGGTTTCTTTGGCAACTGCATTAGCTATGAATGTATCCTTTTGTTTACTAGTAGCATCATCTCTGAGAGGTCTTTTAGAGAGGGAATAGCAAATTCTTGTGTGGCTATCTCAAAGATGTCAAAACCAACACACTGTAAATGTGTTATCATTTTGTTCTTCCAATCCAGATAATTCTCTCCATCAAACTTAGGACTCTCTTTTCTAAAGTATGTCATCTAATCTACCTTAATTTGTTAGGCTTTCTCTTCAAGGCACTTGGCTCTGATACCAATTGTTAGAGTAGTCCCAAAGGATAACTAAGAGGGGGGGTGAATTAGTTATCAGCTAATTTAATTATTTTCTTTTATTAACTCCATAATACAATAAAGTAAATGCACATTTAGATAACACAATAGACAACACCACAATTTGGTTACGGGGAAACCAAATGGTAAAAACCCCGGTGGGAATTAACACCCACAATGAACTATACTTGTTTATAAT
>MU226115.1:1323894-1338493 GCA_018584345.1 Thuja plicata
AATACACCTGCATGCAAGAACCTGATACAAAGTAGAAGCACAAAGATGAAAAAGAAGAACTCAGATGTTTACTCAAAATGTGAGAGAAAAATTATCAACTGAATTAATGAAAGACAATTACAAAGTTTGACCTTAAAAAGGTGAGCGAAACCCTAAAAGGTAAATACTAGGTTGCACATTATTAATTAAGAGTTAATTAATAATGCACCTAAGAGACGCTTAAGAAACTAGAGTAAAATGAAATAATACTCTAACAAATAACTTTTCTACATGGAAGAACAGAATGAGGATTCACATATCTGGTATTGGAGATTATGCACTAAATCATCTTGACTCACCTCCACCATTTGGTCCTCTAACACTTGAGCAGATAAGAGAAAGACAAGAACACACACAAGTGATGATAGAGATAGCTTCTAGTCCCATCGACCTAGAGTTCAATTATTTGTAAGGTTGTGATATTGCTAAGAAGATGTGGGATAGGCTTACACTAGTTTTTGGCAGAGATAAACATGTTCTGAAAGCTAAGGTTGAAATCTTAAGAGGAAATTTTGAATAAATGAAAATGAAAGAAGGAGAAAACATTATTGCATACAACACGAGACTAAAGGAGATTTATATTGCTATTAGAGGTGTTGTTGGAACCATTAATGAAGAATATGTTACAAGCAAGATACTTAGAACGTTTCCACCTTTCTATTCCATCCGAGTGTCTTCTATTCAAGAGTTGAGATCCATTCCACATATGGTTGTTACTTTGGATGCTACAATATGTAAGCTAACTACGTACTTTTGAGCTTAATAATTTTGATAATAGTTTTCTTGTTACTTCTAAGATTGAATTTGCATTCAAATCATCTTTGACTATTGGGAAGTCTAGAGATTCTAGATCCAGTGATGGATATGCAAGTAGTGCTATTGAAAGGTTTCATAGTTGTAAGAGTGAGCTTGAAGATCTATATGCCAAAGATGAAAAGAATGAAGCTGAATTTGAAGCATTATTGGCTAGGAGACTATCAAGAGGTAAAGGAAAGTACAGAAGTAAGCTACCTTTGAAATGTTTTTCATGCAACAAGATTGGTCACATGGCTTCTAATTGTCCTGGCAATAATGATAAGAGAGATAAAAAAGACAACAACAAGACTGAGAACAAATTTAGAAGATTCAGAGATTTTAGGAACAAAGGAAAGAAAGCATGCTACATTGCTAAAGCAGGTTAATCTAATGATGACACCGATGATGAAGAAGAAGTTGATTATGTTGCTATCAAAGGTGAATCTGATGAAGAAACTTACATTGAAGAAAAGGTCATAATATCACAAGTAAGTAAAAATGATACATGGATTATAGACAAAGGTTGCTCACACCACATGAATGGTGATACTGATAAGTTTATTACTTTGAAAGAGAATAATGGTTTTATGTTAGATTTGGAAATGATGCCCCATATCTTGTGAAGGGAAAAGGTTCTATAATTTTGCTAAACAATACTAAGTCTGATGATGTATATTGGGTTGAAGGTCTTAAATACAATTTGTTGAGTGTGGCAGAGTTGAATAATACAAGTCACCAACTGGAATTTCAAAACAAGAAAGTTAAAGTATTTGATCAGAAGTGAAGTCTGGTTGCTACTAGAGGTCAATCTAAAGGTAGCTTATTCTGCATTGATACATCCATAAAGAGTTGTTTGTTTGGTAAGATTGAAGATGTATAGCTGTGGCACAAAAGGCTATGTCATGTTAATTTTGACAAATTAATCAAAGTGAGAAAAAAGAACAGAGTAAGAGGTCTACCAAGTCTAGAAAAACTGGAGAATGTAATGTGTAAGGGATGTCAAGTAGGTAAGATGACTAAATAGAGCTTTACAAGCAAAACCTATACTACACAAGGTATATTGGAATTGGTACACACCAACCTATGTGGTCCCATGAGAAAATAGAGCTACTATGGAGATATATACTTCATATTGTTTGTTGATGATTATTCTAAAATGGTTTCGGTAATGTTTTTAAAAGAAAAATCTTATGCATTTCAAATGTTTAAGTGGTACAAGGCTAAAGTTGAAAAAGAAATAGGTAGATAGCATAAATGTTTGAGATATGACAGAGGCAGAGAGTTCACATATGATGAATTTATACTCTTCTGCAATGAACAAGGTATAAAGAGGTAGATGTCTGCTCTGAGAACACCACAATGGAATAGTATAGCTAAAAGTAGAAACAGATCCATTGTGGATTGTGCTAGAATACTGATGATTGAGAATGAGATTTCTCAAACCTTCTGGAGAGAAGCAGTCAGCACTACTACGTATACACTAAACCGAGTCCAAATGAAGAAGGGAACTAACAAAACACCTTATGAGATATGGTATGGACACAAACCAAATGTAAGTTAGTTCAAAGTATTTGGAAGTAGGTGTTATATTCTTAAAGATGCAAGAGATGGAAAATTTGACTCTAAAGGAGATGAAGGAATATTTTTGGGATATTCTACTAAGAAAAAAGCCTACAAATATTTGAATAAGAATACTAACAAAATTGTAGAAAGTGCAATGTGATAATTGATGAATTTGCAGCGAAGAATGATGAAGATAGCAAGAAGGAACCCAAGGATTATCAAATATTTTTTTATGTACAAACTGAGATTCTTGACACCTTACCAAAAGAATAAACCAAGGAAGAAGATGAGCAGAGAGAGCTTCCATGGAATGATGGAAATGAAGAGATATCAATAGCTAACAATCCCGTGTTGGAAAAGTATGTAAAGAGACACCACTCACCAAGTAAAATCATTGGAGACAAGACTACTGGAGTTCTAACAAGAAACAAGGTAAGATAAAAAAAAAATATGCTTGATATCTCAACTTGAACTGAGAAAAGTAAAAGATGCTTTAGAAATTGAAGATTGGATGAAACCAATGAAGGAAGAGATAGATCAAATTCAAAATAATAATACATGGACTTTGGTACTGAGACCAAAAGATAAGAATGTAATCGGTACTAAGTGGATTTTCAGAAATAAACTGAATGAGCATGGTAATATAATCGGAAACAAAGAAAGATTAGTTTGAAAGGGGTATGCACAAGAAGAAGGAATTAATTATGGTGAAACTTTTGCACCTACTGCTAGATTAGAAGGAGTAAGGATTCTACTAGCATATGTGGCTTATAAGGGATTAAAATTTTATCAAATGAATGTTAAGTCTACATTTCTCAATGGTATTCTTGAAGAGGAAGTATATATTGAATAAGCTAAAGGATTTTCTGAGAATACTAACCAAGACATGGTATGAAAATTGTACAAAGCACTATATGGCTTGAAACAAGCACCCCAAGCATGGTATGAAAGATTGAATTCATATCTAATGAAAATAGGATTTCAAAGAGCTAGTGACAACAACAATGTGTATCTGAAATGTAATAGTAATAAAAAAAATTTAATTTTTGAGATGTTTGTTGATGACATTATCATCAGAGGCAATGAAACATTATGCAGATATTTGTTGAGGAGATGAGAAAGGAGTTTGAAATTTCTATGATTAGAGAGATTAAGTTATTTCTTGGACTAAAATTTTAATAGGTAAAGGATGGGATCTATATTACACAAGAAAAATATATTAAGGAGATCCTAAAGACCTTTAGTATGAATGACTCAAAACCAGTTGGAACATCGATGGTCACTGGTTGCAATTTATCTAAAGAGGATGAGTTACAAGAAGTCAATGAGACACTCTACCAATCCATGATTGGTAAGTTGCAATATGTAGTGCACAACAGACCCAATATTTCTCATGTAATAGGAATTGTTGTAAGGTTTTGTTTCAATCCATAGGAAACACATGTCTGCAGTTAAGAGAATTTTTAGATATATGAAAGGCACTAAATATTTTGTCCTACTATACAATAAAGGAGGAGACTTTGACTTGAAATTCTATACTAATGGTGATTGGGCTGGAAACATTGATGACAGAAAGAGTACAAGAACGTGAGCTTTATTTTTAGGATAAATACTAGTTACATGGCTAAGAAAGAAACAAAGTTGTATATCACAGTCTACTGTCGAGGCTAATTATGTTGTTGCAGCTATGAATTGTGTAAATATTGTGTGGATCAAACAGATACTAGAAGGTATGAATGAAGAGATCACCGATCCAGTCACTATCAATTGTGACAATACAAGTGCTATAAACATATCAAAGAATCTAGTAATGCACTCAAAGACCAAGAACATATCTATCAAGTATCACTACTTGAGAGAGAAAGTACAAGACAAGCTTGTAATGTTGGGATATGTGAATTTAAAAGAACAGCTTGGTGACATATTCACCAAGCCACTACCAAAGGATTCTTTTGAGTATTGCATAGGTAAATTAAGGGTCCTACCCCTATCCAAAAATCATTAAATGAAAGATGCATGTTGCATCAATTATAGAACACATTAGAATATCTAAATTTTGAGTTGATGTTGAGTTATCCACTTTAGGTGATGCCTGAATTTGTGAAAGGAACAATGTATGAAAATTGAAATCACTACATGCAAGCTATGATTCACTACCTGAACAATATTTTGGGAGTATGGATGTTTGTCATTGTTGTCAAAGAGGGAGAAGTATGTAATTGATGACTCCACAAGGGAGAAGTAAGTACAAGGGAGAAGTAAGTGATGAATATAAGTAAAGAAGATTACATGTAAGAGGGAGAATGTAATAGAAGGAAAAGAGGAAGAACAAGCTAAGAGGGAGTAGAGATAGTACAAAGAGATTAGAGTATACCATCATCAATTAATAGTGTTGCCATCAATTCCAAAGAGGGAGATTGTTAACCAAGTGATGGTAATGGTGATGAAGATCGAGTTCAGAAGAATACAAGCAAGTAGAATGGTTAGATCAGTTGTTAGTTTATCATTTATTTCAAGTAATTGATTTATGATTTTATTTAAGTTTTCATATCAATCGGAGAGGAACTTAATTGGGTATATAATAAAGATCAAACAGTGATAAGGAACTATTGGTATAATTTTTTTTCCTTAACATTTGATGTTGTTAAGTCGGTAAAGCATAAAGGTCAAGTCGGTAAAGGGAAAAACCTAGTTACTGAGCAGTGAATTGTTTGTCAGTCGAGAAAAGAAAAGCTAGTCACAGAGAGAAGTTGACAAACAAGAAAGGTCAGTTACTGAGCAAGGTTTGTAACCGAGCAAAGTCATACATTAAGTGAAGATATTCACCAAAGTCACTAAGCACAAAACAGAGTGTGAACAAAGATTGGATTCAAGAAATAGAATGAATTTAATGTGAAGGAACAAAGATCAAGAAGATGCTAAGGATGAAGGAGAATTTTTTTACAAGATCTACAATCATGAAAATTAAAGTTCAAAATCAGTGATGTAGATTAAGCGGCAAAAGAAATTTGTGAGTTCCAAGAAAAAGTGCAAGTCACGAGGCATGGTAAACTGCCTAACCGAGTTGAAAATACATTCTATCAGTTCATTTGAGATGATCGAATGGTTGAGCACAATTAAGGGAATACCTAATCAATAGGATTAAGAGGCAAAACAAAGGCCTATATATTGATGTGTTTGTATGATTATACAGAGTTTCTAGCAAAGTAAATAGTTGAAGAGCTATCGAGTAGAGTAGTGAAAGAGTTGGATAAGAAGCCTAGAGGAGAGACTAATGAGTTCATGATTTTTTGGTCCCAGTAAGTTTTAGAGAGAGAAAAAAGGATCTAATCAAGCAAATTATAGCTATAAAATCATAGGTCACATTAGTACACAGTTGCTTACTAATATCTATAACAGAAAATCTCCTAACTGAGTGGACCTAACAAGTCCTTTTGTAAATCCTTGAGAAAGGTAACACTCTAGGATGAATGTTTAAGCACTCTAACTAGGTCATTCCTAACAGGGTGAATATCTTAATATTTCTAAGGTAAATCCCCTAACGAGGTCACATCTAACAAATGTGCATTGTAATCTTGAACCGGATTGGATCTTAACCAAGCATACTTCAGAAGAGTATTTATTTTTGTGGGTGACAATTCCCACGGAGGTTTTTACCAAATTGCGTTTCCTCATTAAATCTGGTGTTACATGTGATGCTTGATAACTGTGAATTTTATTTTCTCATGTTATATGCTTTTTATCAAGTTTGTGAAGAGTTTACAAGTTTTGGTTGTTGTTGTTATTTGAATCACCAAGATGAATCAGAGGTTTAGATTTAAATTATTAAGGTTCAATATTTTCTAATTCACCCCCCCACCCCCTCTCAATAAACCATCTTTATTAGGGTAAACCAACATTCTCAAGGATTTTACAATAAGACTGTTAAGTCCACTCGGTTAAGAGATTTTGTTGTTACAAATGAAAATAAGAGACAATGTGTAAATTATCTGTAAAACTGAAACTACCTCTTGCTTCATCAGATCCCTTTATGCTCTCTCTAACTACTGGCATCAACACTTCATCAATCTCTTCACTTAGACTCAAATTTATCACTTCTTTGCTCTTCACTGCATCACTCGGTAACACTTCAACTTGCCAGCCATTTGTTCTTTGAATTCATCATTTAAATAGACTTTGTTTTTTCCTCTTAATATACTTGATTAGGTTTTCCTTCAATCATGCTCATCCATTAGATTAACCTTTTTTAACTAATTCAATGAACTTGAAACTCAGTTAGCCACTTTGGCATCACCTCAGAACTTGCACTTTTCTTGGAAATAAAACCTTCACTTTTGCCACTTAATCTATACCATAGATTTCTTCCTTGAATTTTCCTATGTGTAGATCTTGTAACCAACTTCCTTTTCATTCTTGGAATCCTCCAGATTGTTGTAGCTTTGCATTAAATGTGTCCTTATCCTTGTTTCTCGCATCTGTTATGTTCAGTAACAAACTCTCGATTTGATGACTAACATGCACTGCTTGGTGCTTCCATGTCTCAATATCTTGACCAACTTTCATAACCCTTTACCGACAGACTCTATCTCTTGGTAACTTAACTCTTTAGTCTTACTGACTTTCTCAAATTTTTTTACTAACTTGATAAAGTTGAAACCAATTATCTCAAGATGATCTTATCATTGTCTGATCTTTATCTATTTCCCAATTAAATTAACTCTGAAAGATATGAAAATTCAATATGAACCAAAAATCAATTTCTTGAAATCAATGAAAAAATAAAAAAAAGATCTAATTCGTTCTACAATCATGTATACCTTTGATCTCGGTCTTCATCATCATCTCCATCCGTTGAGTAGCAATCTCCCTCTTTGGCATTGATGACAACATTGTAAATTGATGATGGCAACATTGTTCATCTTCTTTTTACATCTCTAATTTGTCTCGACTCCCTCTGAGTTGTTTGATCATGTTCTCCCTTTGTGTTCATTCTCTCTTATCATCTTTATGCATATTCTTCCTCTTTCTGTTCTTTCAATCGGTCATTCTCCCTTAATCCCTGTATTCATCAATGATTCATTCTCCCTCTTTGATAAAAATTCCAAAGGTTCATACTCCTAAAAACTTGTTTAGGCAGTGGATCATACCTTGCATGTACTGATAAGTCTTTTCATACAGAATTACTTTACAGAACTTCAGGAAACACCTAAAGTGTGAATACTAGCATCAACTCATAAAATAGATATTTTATTGAGTCCTAGAATTGATGCAATATGAATCTTTCTCTAATGAATGTTGGATAGGGGTAGGACCCCTAACTTACCTTGGAGATACTTAAAATAATCCTTCAGTAGTGGCTTGGTGAATATATATGCTAATTACTCTTTTGAACTCACATACTCCAACATCACCTTCTTGTCTTGAACTTTCTCTCTCAAGTAATGATACTTGATAGATATGTGCTTGGTCTTAGAATGCATTACTAGATTCTTTGATATGTTTATAGCACTTGTATTATCACAAAAGATAGTAACTGGATTGGTAATCTCCTCTTGCATACCTTCTAGTAGTTGTTTGGTCCATACAATGTTTGTACAATTCATAGTTGATGCAACATATTCAGCCTCGACAGTAGACTGTGATATACAACTTTGCTTCTTACTCAGCCATGTAACGTGTCTTTCTCCTAAAAAGAAAGCTCCTCTACTTGTAATCTTTCTATCATCAATATTTTCAGCCCAATCAGAATTTGTGTACACGGTTAACTCAAAATTCCTCCTTTCTTATATAGTAGACCAAAGTCCTCGGTTCCTTTTAGATATCTTAATATCCTTTTCACTACAGACATATGTGAATCCTTTGGATTGGCAGAAAATAAAGAAACAATACCAATTGCATGATTTATATTTGGTCTTCTATGAATAACATATTTTAGCTTACCAATCATTGATCAGTAGAGTGTCTCATTTACTTCCTTTGATATCTTACAACTAGTGATCATCAGATTTCCAACTGGTCTTGAGACTTCCATCCCAAAAGTCTTTAGGATATATTTGATGTACTTTGATTGTGTAATGTAGATCCCATCTTTTACGTATTGAATATATAGTCCAAGAAATAATTTAATATCTCCAATCATGGACATTTCAAATTCCTTTCTCATTTCTTCAGCAAAAGATCTACATAATGTGTCATTGCCTCAAAAAATAATATCATAAACTAATATCTCAGCAATCAAAATCTTGTTAGTACTATCACATTTCAAATAAACATTTATATTATCACTAGTTCTTTGAAATCCAATCTTGATTAGATATGCATGTAATATTTCATACCAAGCTCGGGGTGTTTTTTTCAAACCATATAGTTTCGTGTGCAATTTCCATACCATGTCTTTGTTAGTATTCTTAGCAAATCCTTCAGGTTGTTCTATATAAACTTCCTCTTCAAGAATACCATTAAGGAATACATACTTGATATCCATTTGATAGACTTTAAATCCTTTGTAGGTTGCATATGCTAGTAGAATTCTAACTCCTAATCTAGCAACACATGCAAAATTTTCACCACAGTCAATTCCTTCTTCTTGTGCATATCCCTTGCAAACTAATCTTGCTTTGTTTCTCACTACATCTCCATGCTCATTCAATTTATTTCTAAAATTCCATTTAGTACCAATAACATTTTTATCTTTAGGTCTCAGCACTAAAGTCCATGTGTTATTCTTTACAATTTGATCTTATAACTCTTCTTTCATTGCTTTAACCTAGTCTTCATTTTCCAATCCATCTTTAACTCTTCTCAGTTCTCATTTAAAAATTAAGCATGTATTTTCTCTTATCTTGCTTATTTTCATAATTCATCCATCTTTGTCTCCAATTATCTTACTCGGTGAGTGGTTTCTCCTTACATACTTGGCTAGAACAGGCTCGGTAATCAGTGGAACTTCATTTCCATCATTTGTTGGTAGTAATCTCTATTCAACTTCCTCCTTAGTTTGTGCATTCGGTAAGGTACCAGGAACATATGGTTGAAGATATAAAAATCTTTGATAATCTTTAGGTTCCTTCTTGATGTCCTCATCATTTGTCTCTGTAAATTCATCAATTCTCACATTTGCACTTTCCACAATTTTGTTAGTATATTTGTTCAGACATTTGTAAGCTTTTCTCTTTGTATAATATCCTAAGAATATTCCCTCATCTCCTTTAGAATCAAACTTACCATCTCTAGCATATTTATGAATATAGCATCTACTTCCAAATACTTTGAAATAAATCACATTAGGTTTGTGATCATACTGAATCTCATAAGGTGTCTTGTGTGTACCCTACTTCAATTATACTCAGTTATGTGTGTAAGCAGTGGTGCTGACTACTTCTCTCTAATAAGTTTGAGAAATTCCCTTCTCAATCATCAATGTTCTCCCACAATCTACAATGGAACTATTTCTTCTTTCAGCTATATTGTTCTGCTGTGGTGTCCTTGATGCAGACAATTGTCTCTTTATTCCATGTTCATTGTAGAAGAGTGTAAACTCGTCAAAAGTAAACTCTCCTCCTCTGTCAAATCTCAGACACTTTAGTTTTCTTCCAGTCTCTTTTTCAACTCTTGTCTTGTACCACTTAAACATCTGGAAAGCTTCAAATTTCTCTTTCAAAAACATGATAGACATCATTCTAGAGTAATAATCAACAAAAAGAATGAAATATCTATCCCCATAGTAGCTTTGTGTTCTCATAGCTCCACATAAGTCAGTGTGCACTAACTCCAAAATTCCTTGTGTAACATAAGACTTGTAAAACCTGACTTAGTCATTTTTCCAACTTGACATTCCTTGCACATGACATTCTCATGTTTCTCTAATCTCGGTAGACCTCTTACTCTATTCTTTTTTCTCACTTTAATTAGGTTGTCAAAATTTACATGACATAATATTTTTTTCCATAACCATGCATCCTTTACTTTAGCATACAAACAACTCGTAATAGATGTATCAAGGTAAAATAGGTTACCTTTAGATTATTCTCTAGTGGCAAACAGACTTCCTTTCTGATCAAATACTTTTACCTTCCCATTCTAAAATTATATTCGGTGACCTTAATTGTTTAGCTATGCCACACTCAACAAATTGTGCTTTAATCCTTCAACTCAATATACATCATGACATCTTGTAGTATTTAATAGAATTGTTGAACCTTTACCTTTCACAGGATATGGAGCATCATTACCGAATCTGACATATCCTCCATTATGTTCTTCCATAGTAATAAACTTAAATGTATCACCAGTCATGTGGTGTGAACACCCACTGTATTTAATTCAGGTATCATTTTTACTTACATGTGATATTAGGGATTTTTCTTCTTGCTTTTCTTCATCAGAATTTTGTATGGAAACATATAAAACTTCTTCTTCAACATCATCATTTGTATCATCATGAGTTAGTCCTTCATTTTCAATAAGACATGACTTCTTACCTTTATTTTTGAAATCTCAGAATCTTTTTTCTCTTTTGTTCTCATCTCGAATGTGTTTCTTCTCATCACTGTCATTTTCAGGGCATCTAGAAGCAATATGTCCAATCTTATTACATTTGAAACATTTCAAGGGTAGCTTACCTTGGTATTTTCCTTTACCTCTTCGTAGTATTCTAGCTAGTAGAGCTTCAAATTCTCTTTCATTTTCTTCATCTTCAGCATACATTTCTTCTAACTCACTCTTGCAGCTATAGAATCTTTCTCTAGCACTACTTGCATAATCATCACTAGGTCTAGACTCCCTAGAAATTCCAATCTTAAAAGATGATTTAAATACATAATCAATCGTAGCAGTAGTAGGTTAACTATTATAAAATTAATTAATCTCAAAAGAAATCAACTCACCAATAGTAGCATCCAGTGAAATAGTCATTTGAGGAATAGATCTTAGTTCTTGTATTGCAGACACTCAGATGGAATACATAGGTAACAATGTTCTTAATAGTTTTCTCATCACATCTTCTTCAGTAATTTGACCTCCAACACCTCTTAAAGCATTCACAGTTTCCTTTAGTCTAGTGTTGTATAGTGTAACATTTTCACCTTATTTCATTCTCATAGAATCAAATTTCCATCTTAAGATTTTATCTTTTGCCTTCATACCCTGTCAATCTCTACTGTGTATCAATTCAATCCTATCCCACATATTTTTTGTTGTGACACATCCTATAATGTCATTGAACAATAGTTCGGTGAGAGTAGATGATATCTCAATCATTGCTTGTGTGTATTCTTTTTTTTCTCTTATCTTCTTGACTGTAAAAGGACCAGTTGCCAGTGGTGTATACTCATTATCAATATAATACATTGCATAATCTCCAATACCAGATAGGTGCAACCTCATTCATTTTTTCCATGTAGAGAATTTATCCTTATTCAACTTAGGTGTCTCCCTCTTATACATCTTTGGATCTTTAACTCAAGTCCTTTTAAACTTATCTCTTGGAGTACTTAGCTCTGATACCAACTATTGGACTACTGAGAGGGGGGTGAATAAAAAAACTATGATACTTTATACTTAAAAACTTAACTTTGATTCAACTCGGTAGGATAAACAACAGCAACAACTGAATCACCAAATATCTCCAATAACTTAAGCAGTAACTTGCATAAACAGTAAATAACATGTACATGAATTATTCAACACATTTGACAACAAATTTAATGAGGAAACCCAATTTGGGAAAAACCTGTGGGAATTGTCACTCACAAATGAAAATACTCTTCTGAAGTATGCTCAGTTAAAAGCTTATACTGTTAAAGATTACAATAGACATTTGTTAAATGTGACCCTATTAGATGATTTACCTAAGACCCGTTAAGATCTTCATCGTGTTAGGAGTGGCCTAGTTAGAGGGCTTTGAACACTCTTTTAGAATGTCACCTTTCTCAAGGATTTTACAATAAGACTATTAAGTCCACTCGGTTAAGAGATTTTGTTGTTACAAATGAAAATAAGCAATAGTATATAAATGATCTATAAAACTGCAACTACCTCTTGCTTGATCAGATCCCTTTATTCTCTCTTTGACTACTGGCATCAAAAATTCATCAATCTCTTCACTTAGACTCAGATTTATCACTTCTTTTCTCTTCACTTCATCACTCAGTAGCACTTCAACTTGCCAACCATTTTTTCTTTGAATTCATTCTTTAAATAGACTCTACTTTTGCCTCTTAATCTACTTGATTAGATTTACCTTCAATCATGCTCATCTGTTAGATTAACCTTTTTGAACTAATTCAGTGAAATTGAAACTCGATTAGCCACTTTAGCATCACCTCGGAACTTGCACTTTTATTGGAAATAAAACCTTCACTTTTTCCACTTAATCTATACCATATATTTGTTCCTTGAATTTTCTCCAAATTGTTGTAGCATTGTATTTAATGTGTTATTATCCTTGTTTCTCACATCTATTATGTTCGGTAACTAACTCTTGATTCAGTGACTAACATGAACTGCTTGGTGCTTCCATGTATCGGTATCCTGACCGACTTTTATAACCCTTTACCGACAGACTCTCTCTTCTCAGTAACTTAACTCTTTAGTCTTACCGAATTGCTCAATCTTCTTTAGCGACTTGATAAAGTAGAAACCAATTATCTCAAGATGATTTTATCATTTCCTGATCTTTATCTATTGCCCAATTAAATCAACTTCGAAAGATATGGAAATTTAATATGAACCAAAAATCAATTGCCTGACATCAATGACCAAATAACAAGTGATCTTATTCTATCTACAATCATGTATACCTCTGATCTCGGTCTTCATCATCATCTCCATCAATTGAGTAATAGGAACAACAAGATTAGTGATATGGATGTAGTACTAATTGCTTTTCAGATCCAATAAGTTCTCTGTACTTTATAAGTGCTCTTTGTTCTCTTTCTATCAACTTTTTGATTGCAACCTCAAATTAAAAACACAAAACCCTAATCACCCAAAACAACTCTTATAACTTCTCTCAACAACAATTTTTCAATATGAGTAGTTCATATATATAAACAATTTCCACCAACATAAAAATGATCTTCAAAATACTTTCCCGCAAAAGCACCATGTGTCCAATTGATAATCTCGATGAATGAAATGATTTATCATGGTCGTGTTAGGTCAAGATAAGATTTGCAAGTTATATCTCCAAAGTAGTCAAACATGTTTTGACTTCTCCAATGCAACACCTCAAATCTGACTTAAATGTTTGCATTGATCTCATAAATACCAAACATTTTTTGTATAACTTTTAAACCACATCATCATATCATTAGAAATGATCGCACATACTTTACCGCTCAATGGTCTGTGATCTACTAACCGGTACTCAAGAATAAGTGGTCTACCTGTCTTGATGTATGTGACACTAAAAACTCTTTCAAAGCTCAACCAAATGAGTTGTGGTTGGAACCACATTGCAATATAAACTTTTTGAAGTTGTATTTGTGACCATTCCTCATAATTCCATTTCTACCATGATTGCCACCAAAGTGATGTTCTCACTGTCTACTAATCTTTTGGACTTAGCCAATTTTCAGTATTACCTTCTTACTGATTGTATCTTCACTTCGCCTTTAGTATATCAAGATTGTACTCACTTATTTTCATTGTACTAACTTAGTTTCCATCAATGAAAACCAAATAAATGTTTCCTTATGACTGCACCTCAATATCCAACAATCTCCCAACATAATACCAACAGCCTCACTATGATATTTCTGAGTGTTTAGATGGTAATTTTTTGTTAAATAAATGCCTTGAATTATCATCCTCTATAAGTTGGGAAGTGGTTTTCAACCTTTTGGCCTTAGGGGCGAGGGAAGTGTATAGTACTCAAGAAATGGTTTCTTTAGGTGGAAATTTATTTTCTTCTCTCTATCTATTATATTTCAAGGTAGTTTGGAGCTAAGAGGTGTTTAATGCTGAATGTGACCTCTCAATCCAACAAGAAACTCAACATAGTCCTTATTCAATCCATTTGATTTGCAGAGACAAACATGAATTGTTTGTTCTACAAATGATTGAGACGACTTGTTGCCTCCTAATTAGGAGTGATTGTTGTAGTGTACCCTCAGAACGAGAGTCAACAACCGGACCTTCTCTAATACGGAGGATTTTTAGAGTGCAAATGTGTGTGAAATAGCCATCAAATGTGAGAAAT
>MU226115.1:1338986-1368461 GCA_018584345.1 Thuja plicata
AAATAACCCTTCAATTCCTTTTATGTATATTAGCCAAAGAGGGTGTATTTGATTTAATTAAAAGCACTTTAGGACTTTAGGATTAAATCAATTAATCATAGGGATTTTAGCTAATAATCATTTGAGATTTAGGAATTAAATGTAATTGTCAGATTTATGCAAATTTGGGTTTTCTGCATTTGAAACTCAGTCAATTAAAGTCGTTTAGGAGAAGAATTTGCCTAGTAAAATAGGACTTCGAGGATGAGAAAATGCACCAAAATTGATTAGGTTGTTAGGTGCCAATTTTGGGGTGTTACAAGAGGGAGTTTCCAACACTTGAGATGCAGATTTTAAAGCATCAAGTGACAAAATTAAATTCCTTTTAATCGGGAGTGTTGTGCTTATACTTTGAATAGAAAAATGAAATAAAATTTTTATCCTACGCTACTTGAGCCTAGATGTTGGGAATCTTGAGCCAAATTCTTCTCTTTTTCATCGCCTCCTCCCTCTAGGGTTCCCTTCTCATTTTCTTGATCACCTACTTTTGGAACCTCACCACCCACAATAATATTGACATCAGGTAGAGAGCCTAATCCACAAGTAGTCTCAAGTCTTGATCTTTTCTCTGGTGGTTTCCCATCACCTCCTCCGAAAAAATGCGATGGGACTATTTCTTGTGTGTTTGGAATGGGAATGTTCTGAGAGTATGAAGTTGTTGGATTCTGACTTGGTGGTGTTTGACCACTAGAGGTTGTACTCCCTTTACTCTCTCCTATTTTCTTCGCAAATCACATCTTAGTCCTTTTAAGGATAGGGGTTGTTATTACATCCATATCATCATCTTTGGGAACATCCCAATCAATTGGGTCTAGTGGTCAAAGTAGAGAGGATCTATTGTTACAACTAGTGGTTTTCATTGCACCAAAAGATCGACCTGTTAATCCCTGATACAATCACTAGATATATATAGAAGACATAGGAGGAAGTTAAGCCATGTCACAAACCACCGCTATGCTAAACAACCAAGGAGACCATGGGTGAAATCAGTCTTGCTCACCATTTTAACAATCCCCCTAGTGCAAATGCAGGGTTCGAACATGTGACCAAGCTCTAATACCACTTTTACAACTAGTGGTTGTCATTGCACCAAAAGATCAACATATTAATGCCCGATACAAAAAAATAGACATAGGAGGTGGTTAATCCATGTCACGAACCAACACTGCATTGAATAACCAAGGAGACCAAGGGAACAATTAGTCTTGCTCACCATTGTAACATCTATCACATTAGATTCATCATTTGTAATATCAATAACATCAAATGGGAGGCAGGACTCTTAGATTTGTTTCATGGTTAGCCTCGACCATATCCTCCTTACTTCAAATTCATTGACACGGTTTGTCCAAAAATATTCTAGAGTCAAGCTTTGATGATATGTTGGTCCTAAATGCAAGGTGTCTCTAACAAAACCCTTTGGGTCAAATTGTCTCCTTATCACATCATATATCTCCATCATGTACGAGCTTTGTGCCTTGGTAATTTTAATGACATTTGATGACTATTGACAACCATATGCCCCTAGGTGAATAGGGAAACAAATGATAGCTTTGTGTCTCTTTGCACACCTTTTATTGACTTCACACACTTCCCTGCACAAATCTATCATTATAATATTATCATCATCATACCTGGATAGTTTCCATGGGAAGTCATCAAAGGTGTTTATTCTGATGTAGATAAGGGTGGGGAATTGTAGAAAATAGCTTCCATAAACTTAAATTAATACTACACCCTCAAGGGAAATCCTTTGTTCTGGGCACCCCTGTAGCTCCCTTACCAATTTAATGGTAAATACATCATTTAATCTCTGAAAATCTGCATAACTATTGTACAGTTACAGATTGGGATAAAAGTCATATATTCAAATGTTCTCATCAAATTCTTGGATGTGGCCCAATCCTGACCAAAACTAAGTGCATGCTAGGGCATAAACCAAATATGAAGATATATAGAAAAAATTGTTCAAGGGAAATGCAGTTATTAGTTGATGTATTTGGTCACTTACTATCCCTACCCAATCTAAATATCCAAAACCAGCATAGATCATCTGAACAAAAAATATCTATATATTCATCCAAATTGGGTGTGTATTCATTACCTTTGATTCTATGGAGGAGTACTATGATATCTGCATTTTTACCCTTTATAGAAGTATGAAGGATAGTCTTGGGAAACTTGGATTGACCTTTCCTTGATGGTAAAAATTAGTGTTTTGCAATTTTACTCCTATAAACCTTCTTCTTTAGGCTAAATTCACTTTATGAAGACATGAAATACCAATGATTATACACCTCCCTATCCAATAATAAGAAGAATTTTTGGATGGTACCTATATCTAGAGTGATCATAACTCTCTCATCCTAGGTTTTAATCTCCCTAGTGATTGGGTTATACCTATTGATGCACACCATTATCAAATCTATACATTAGCAATCCACTCTCAACCAACCTTTGAGTAATGGGTTGTCTATTTGGTTGTCTAATTATTTCCCAAAACTTATTCAAATTGATATTTCCCAACTTTGCATCCCCAATTTTGGATAGGTAACATTCGAGACGATTCAAATGATCATATTCAAGGTATTTGAATTCCATGACTTTGAAATTGCATTTAACAACTCTACAACTCGGCAATTTAATTTCTTTTCAAAAGGAAACAGTGACAAAAGATGATTTTTGAACTCACCGGTCTAGTGTGATGCGTGCTTGTGAAATAAATCTGATATCCTAGCTTTCCTCGTTGCTTATACTTTAATCTTTGAGAAAATAATCAATAATACTTCCAAATCGTTATAAAAATTTATCTTGAATGTCATGCATCTAAGTAATCAATGCAATTCATCTCAAAAATTAAATGCTCCAACGAGTACCACCACCATTTGAAATGATGTCAACGTCTCAAATTTAAATTAAGTTGACTTCATTTACACCATTGGGTCCGAGTGTTGGGAATGGAACACTTTCATAACACTATGAATTTCAAAAGACTTTATTATTGTTTTTTCTCTAAACATTATAAATTTCCATTTCAAGTAATGGGTTCCATTGTCAGAAGAACCATCATCACCTTGGTAAATGATAATTATCTTAATTCAAATCTCCATTAGTTCAACTTTAACCATCATATTTTGATGCCACCTCTTGAACTACTGACAAACTCTGAACTTTATTTTTGAACAAAGGAAAAAGTAACTTTGCATGAATTTTAAAGGACTTTGACCAAAGAAATGTGAAAAAGGACCATATGGATCTGATAATATAAGTGGAATAACTTAATGATGCGACTTAAGGATTCTAAAGAAAAGAATGAAGTTCTCATTGGGATGTTAGATTCTAACAATGGTTCTAGAACTACACTAAAATCTGATGACTTAGAAAAAGGACTTGAGGAAAATACTTGAGGGTTCATAAATCGATAAAAAATTATTTTTGAGCAAAGGGTAGGAAATATGGGCAACACTGACCATGGGATCAAATTCCCCACTATAACCATGACATGGGGGCCCAGGCCAAAATATATGGTGACAGAATGTTTGAAATATTATGTACCCTAGAGAATGAGCCAAAAATTGGAGTGGGTGTCAGGATGGGTGAAAAGATGCGGGAGGAAAAAGGAAAGGTTGCCAGGATTAAGCATAATGGACATTCAAACCTCGAAATAACCAATATGGGGTCTAATAGGTCCTAAAAATCATCTAATTATGGGTACTAACTTTTTAGGATAGTACAATACTATATTTTTTTCTTTATCCTCATCCTAGTATAGCGCACACGACAAAGATTTTATAAGTGCTTCAATGCACTGCACCAAAGGCATAAATACACCCCTTTTCTTCTCAATGAGGCCCTTTTGTTGGAATACCGAGATCACTGAGAGGGGGTGAATCAATGATATATTAAAATTTTAACATAGAAATATTAGCTCAATAAATGACCTTTAGTTCAACATAAGATATATGTGCAGAAAATGATTAGACAATATAAACAACATGGCATAAGACAAAGCTTAAGTACACAATTATAGATCACTTGACATAATGTTTTATAGTGAAAAACCCTTATGGTTAAAAACCCACTTTATGAATCCTTTTATTATGCCTCACTAGCAAAACGGGTGCCTAACATAGCATACATTAGGGCCTCACTAGCCAAGGTAATGCCTCACATAGTCAAACTGCCTCACTAGCAAAAACAATTCCTCACATAAAACAAATTGAACAAGATTATACCAATCATTTCTTTCAACATTGTGTACTCAATAATTTCATTCTGTTTCTTTCCTACAAAAACCAATGACAAACATGCCATCATACTACTATCAGGTCTTTAGTCTCAATGATATTGTTTTGCATCTTCAATCAAATCTCTAGTCTTAATCTTGTCACAAAACTTCTGGAAACTGTTATACAGACACTTGTTCAAGATCATGATTATGTCAATAACACACTGCTCTTCATACTCTATGGACTCTTCTCTGCAAACTCTTCTATAAACTTCTCATCAAGGATATATTTCTCTAACATCATTTTATCTGCATAAACTTCGCATTAAATACATTAGAAAAAATTAAACATGATCAATACTTTTATGTGATCAACCCTTTTCTTTGTGAAAGAATATAACATTTAGATTTACACAAATACTTATTATATAATCATGACAAAATTAATACTAATAAGTGTTGGAATAATAGGAAGGTGTGTATCGAGAGGGGAGGGATGAATCAGTACCCTTAAAAACTTTCAAACAAATCTTTGTAATCAAATATATTGTTATAAACGAATAAGTAGATTACTTTCACCAAACATGTAATGTCACTGCTGAAATGTAAATGCATGTAATCCAAACAATAAAACATACATGAAACTTAAGTACACATGACACTAGTATTTTGGTATCACAAAAAACCCATGTTGGAAGGTAAAAATTGTGGTGGGGATGAGACCCACAAATATTCACTACTGCAGTAATAAAGTAGCCTATTAGAGCTTACAAAGATTGATAACTTCTAGTGATCTTACCCTGTTAGGAGTAACAAAAAGATCGATTAGATCTACCTCGTGTGAGGATTTAGCAACATAAAGTATGTGTGCACTCTGTTAAGAGATTTATACAAAGACGGTTAAGTCTACTCTAGTAGGAGATTTTAGGATTGTTATAATTGTCAGAGAGCAACAAAGTTGTGTGATCTGAACAAATTATAATCTCTATATTGTGGATACAGATCCTTAAAGTACAATAAATTTATCACCTTACTGTGAATGATAATACCTTTTGTACTGCTCGGTAGCCTTGTCTCTATTCTAAAAACTGAATGATGCAATGTAGTCCTTGTCCTAAAACCCTTGTCTAATCTCTGATGTCCTTATTACGGCGGCTACTTGATCATCATACATTACAAAATGACATCTTAACATTACATATATAAAACCTCTTGACCTAATTAGGGTTTTACAATATCTTAGAAAACCTAAGATCAACGGTGTACAAAATTTACCTTGATCATCTAAACATAGGAGATATAAACAATTAATGTGTGCATCTATAATTAATGTTCTCCTCGATCTATGTAAACCATTATCCACCTCGGCAAAAATTTGTTACCTAGATTGATGTGCCAATACAAACTTTTATGTGACCGCTGGTTTACTCGGTAAATATTGTCTATCGGTGCTCGGTGTTCCTTGTGTATCTCGGTGTATACTATGTGCTCAGTGTACATTGTTGCTCGGTAGGTCTGTCTACTGATCATTGTACTCAGTTAACTCTGCACATGATCAGTGCACTCGATTAAATCTGCACTCGGTGATCATACCGACTAGTCTGTCTGTGACTCTGTTACCGACTGGGTATTTGAATTCTTGAATACTAATGACAACCTTCAAAGCTCATTTGGAGTAACATTCTCCCCCTTTGGCATTAGTATCAAAAACTTGTATATGTAGATGTAGTATACACACAAAAAATTATACATAGTGACTTCCCCTTTGTACATGCTCAGTATATACATATGTTTCCCCCTTTATACATATGTTTCCCCCTTTTTTGAAATTAATTCCAAAAAGAATAAACTTACAACTTGTCAAAAATATTAGGATGGGTCTTCTGGAAATTTTCTAATAAATTCTCCCATTCCTCCTTTAGATGCTCGAGGGTTAATTGCTCTACGTTCAATTGAGCATGCATATCATATATGCTTTCTGTTACTGATAACTCCTAGGTGGCAATCAAGTTCTTTGACATTGTCACATGCTTTTGCATCATAACTAGATGTGGTAGTAACATATCTTGTAGCTCGGTTACATGTTCTCTTATCTTTTCCTCTTCCTTCTTCAAATCAAGTCTCAACCACTGTGTTTCTAAAACCTTGGTGTAATGCATATGAACTGCATGTTGCTTGGTTGAAAGATTGTTTGCACTATCTTTTAGATCTTTGTATAATTGCTTCATCTTTTCAATAAGCTCCGTAGTGAAGTGATCTAAAGTGCATAACTTCTATATAATTGTAAGGGTTTTAGTAATAACACTTTCTAATCCTTTTACAAATTCTGACAGAGTTACCTTGTTTACTGCCACTGCTTGGTTGATCTTCTTAGTAACCTTGTACTGAATCTTCTTTTCTGCTCTCTCTTCTAATTTTTTATCGACATCAATGTTTGGATTGTTTATTGCCTTGGTGAGCAGTGTAAGTTGATCAATGATGGGGGTTGATTCATTGATGTTCACGTTAGGAACAACTTGTATAATCTCCTTTGTTGCCTCTAGCACCTGTGCATTTTTGTATTCTTGCCTCAGCTTATCTTGAGCTGCTTTTTGGGTGCATAACTCACCATATTTCCTGTGTTTCTAGATCAAGTGTCCTTGGATCACAGTCAAGGATGTCTATGATTTTATCTAATGTTACTATATCCTTTCTCCCTTTCTTCTTCTTCTTCTTCTTCTTCTTCTTCTTCCCTTGCACACTTGATGTAGGAGATAGTGTTAGATATAATTGAGCCTTTTACTCAATTTCTTGCTATGATGGCTCAGTAGGTGTGATGAATTGAGAAGGTGCCTCAGTAGCTGACCTAGTGTCAGTAGTAGAAGTGTCTACCATTGTTTATGTGTTACCTTCACCTTTATCTACCACATCAATGGTGTCTTGAGGTGCATCACCTTGTGTTGTCGCTCCACTATGCTTGGTCTCTTTACCTTGTGTATCACCCTTGTCATCATTTGTATCTGTGACCTGCTTGGGTGTCTTATTTTGTGCTTCACTTTCTATATCAATAGCTTGTACCAGAATTGGAAGATTTCTTGGTACCATTGCTCAGGCGACCTCTATTGTATCTTGTTCATCTAAGGTCCTGGTGGCTCCGATTATCATTTCATCTTCTTTTTCCTTGTCATCAGGACCACCTTCAATTATATATTTTGTTGTGATCTCTTCATGACCTAGATTAGTCAACAGTTAAGGAATATCATCCAATACATTATCAATAGTTGCATCATCAATAGTTATTGTCTCTGTGCTCGGTTGATGTCCCTCGGTATCGATGATAGATGTAATGTTCTCGGTTTCTTCGGTTGGATTCAGAAGATTGTTCCAAATCCTGGTGCTCTCTTCATCAAATTCCTTCAAATTCCCTTGAAGTATATTCAGTTTTCTTTCTTTCTTAGGGAGTTTCTTTACATATTGTTGCATTATGTCATCAATCTATTGCAATGTACAATCATCCTTAAGTAGAGTGAGAGTTGTCTCTCTCATTTTTTTCTTGGTGTTAAGTGCATAAGTCCATCTGGCTGAGATTTTATCATATAATTCTTGTGGAATGTAAGTAGCAAATTCAACAGGGACCTTCTTGAAAGTAATCATCATACCTATGATAGCTTCTTCAAGTTTATCCCGATTCTCAGTAGTCAAATGTGTATAAGCGTGTATCTTAGGATGTCTTAACCTTCCGATTGTCATGATTGCTTCTACAATCTCATCAATTGTCTTCGACACTTTGTTCTGCACAACCTTAAATTGATTAGTATTGTCATCAGAATCATCCTTATCATCTTTATTGCTTATATACTTCTTTCTTTGTCTTGGTGCAGTATTCTTTGGTTTCCTTGTTTGATAAGTGTATTTCAGTGATGGTCTTGTAATCTTTGCAACTCCTTTCTTTAGAGGTGGTGAATTTGTTGTCACCGATATTGATCTTGTCCTCGGTGGAGACTAAGTCTTTATGCTTTTTCCCTTCTTGGCCTTAGGTGCCTCTACTTGTGCTTCATCGGACTCGGTGGCATCAACATCTTGTTCTTGTCCTTCATCTTCACCGACTGTAGTCTACTCCTCGGTATCATCAACTGGTTTGTCCAGTTCTTCATCAGTGATAGCAAATTTTCTTTTTAAAGTCTTTACAATCTTAGTCTTCTTCCTACCCATCTTTTCAACTTGAAGTTCGATTGATATTCAGGTCTTAGTTTTGTCATATGTGCCAAATCTCATGGCAGAGTTGTCAACTGGTTCGTTAAGTAACTTTTCTATAGCTTCAGAAGCTAAATCAATATCTAGTTCATAGTCCATCGAAGGTAGCCATGCTATCCTTGGTTGTACTGCCTTGATTAGAGTAGTGTTTGTGTCAACTACAAAACAAATTTCATCCTTATAATTCTCTACCAACTGCATTGGTATCCTTGTTCTCTTTTCCATTCTTGCTTTGAACTTTGCAAAATACTCATTCATTATGGGCTCAAAGTTTGTGCCTAGACTTGCAATGAAGTCACCAATTTGCAGTGTAATCGGTCAGTTTGTCTTCCATTTCATATTATTGGTAGAGGGGAAAAATTTCTGCAGATAGAAAGATGTACATAGTAGTAGAGAACTAAACTTACAAGTATTAGATCGTGTTGATCGGATTGTTCTCATATTTTCTTCAAGTTGCCTCTGCAACAGTTCGGCTAGGTCAAGTTGTAAACCCTTCTTCACAATCTTGTATGCAATATCAACAACTCCACATGCAACGTTGTTAGGTCTGCTCAATTGGAAAATCTTGTATGCAATAACGTATGCACCAAACCTAAGTTCAGGATCACCGATGATGTTGGTCCGAAAACCTCTACCAACCCACTCGGCTCCTGTTAGCTTTTTGATCTCGGTTATGGGCGGGTGCCTTAGGGATTTTGATTTATCTAATGTGGGATACTCTTCTTTCTTATCAGAACCAAATTGGCTACCCATGTATAATGCCTTACTGGAAAGATAACCTTAGCATCCAACATCTTTTGAACTTCTTTCTGTATCAAGGGCTCAATTAATGCATTGACCAACCTCTACCTTTGGCAGAATAGTTTAGAATTTTGTTTCAATGGGATATTGTGCACGATCATTGTGGTATCATAGGTCTTCAATTCTTCATAACTCCACACAATGGCATCTCAATATTCCTTGAGAAGTTGTACAATTTGTTGTTTCTCTTGGTTTGTACCTACTTTGTCGATGAGGACCTCCCGTCAGTCTTCTTCAACACTAAGATTGTGAGTTTCGTACTCATGTCCGCTCGCGGAAGGTGTTGGCTTTCTTTTCGCTGCAGCTTTGTCCATATCGCCTTCCATTTAATTGGTATTAGTTGTGAGAAATTTACTTGTGACGGTGGATTAATGGAGCTGATTAAATTATTTATGTGTCAAAGGATGAATTTGTCTCACATGTGCGCATGAATGGGTATGGTTATGTGGTTCTGATGAATTTTGAGAAATCTTATTTTATTTTGTTAGATGATTGCATTTGAATAGTGTGGATTGTGGGTTTTTAATTTATGTTATTTTGAAGTTTTAAAGATCAAATCGGTTCTTTATGCAAGTTTGATTTTACTCATGGTTGATGTCCATAGGGTTTAAATTCTAATTATTTACTTTAAATCTCTTGTTACCCTGCATCTTTTGCAATTTTGTTGAAATCTGAAGTTAGAAGTAGTTGGTAGTATTAATTCTAGTTTGTTAAAATTTATTTTATTTGTAAAGTTTCATGTTCCGAATATTCAGAAAATCCAAAAAAAAAAAGTGAATCACAATTTTCCAGTTTCTAGCTCAACAAACCAGCAAAGGCCCACCTTATGTACCTACACATTAATCTTCACTAATCTGCTTAGTGCGATTGTGATCCAATCATACATAACCTTGGGAGCAATTCTCATTGCTCTTTCAAGAGAGGGATTTGATTTTTCTTATCTTGTCGTTGCATCGTTTCAACACTACGGTCAACAATACCAATAGTGGGCATTTGTGCAGAAGTTGAACGATTATTTGGGCATTTGTGTAAAAGTATTGGATCAATTGTGTACACTCTTTGGTTGTCTAAGAAAATGATTTATGTCGCAAAATAGGTCATGTTTCAGGCGGCACTTTGAAATTGCCACTTTTTGAGTCTTCGATGCTTAACGATCTCTACAGGGAGCTCCACTAATACCCAGAAGTCAAAAAAATATTTTTTAAGTTCCCAACTCACACAAAAAGACAACCAAAACAAATTGTCAAAATCCAATGTATAGTTTAAACTATACAAGTGTGTGAAGTTAGCTATTACAAGTATTGGTACACTTCCCCTATCTATTGATAGAGGATTTTATATTGTCCATAAAAAAATGGATGCGGCTAAGCTCCCTACAAAATGCACCATTGACCAAATTTTAAAAACCAAAAAACCTAACAGATTTTTCCAAAATTTTCAGCATTTGTTCTTCATGATCTGCATATTTTGTGGTCGAAAACCAAAAAAAATTAGCAAAAAAATCACTGTGTTTTTGCGAATTTGAAAATAAAAGATTGACATCTTTTTGTCTTTGATACATTTTATCTAGAACTTAAATGGTGCCAAAAAAAAAACTATCTACTACCCAAATATGACTCATTAGGGTGAAGTCTATTTAATTGAGTTGAGAAGTGTTTTTTTGAATTGAGTTGAGAAGTGTTTTTTTTGACTCATAATGTATGGACATGGTACTAACCCTATCTAATACCAAAAGTATGAATCATTAGGCTGAAGTCTATTTAATCGAGTTGAGGGGTACTTTTTGACAATGTATGGACATGATACTAACCTTATGAATAAGAGTTGATATCTAGTGAATCAACTTAACCAAACCGAACAAAGACCCTTAAACCAAAAGTTAAAATATTTAAACCCATATTCGCTATTAATAGATGGTAGGTGTGGACAAATACATTGGGTTGGGAGGTTGGGAGTTGGGTCGAAGGGGCATTCTTTTATCACAAATCTGTGAATCCGTGCAAGTCACTCGCTACTTACTTGTGGCCTTTCATACGTCACGACTACCTCTCACCTAATTATTTATTCATTCATTCGTTTCAACCCTAAACACCTACATTCTTCATACACTTTCCAACCCTAATTCATTCGTTTCAACCCTAAACACCTACATTCTTCATACACTTTCCAACCCTAATTCTAAATCGTTGAAGCAAAGCAAAAGCGTGCGTTAAATGTATGTTAATAACTTGTTCAAATCCTCTGCACCTACTTCAATGTTAGGTGCATTAAAAGCCTTTGAGAAATCCTAGAGTTTGCTTAATTAAGAATGCCTCCAACACCCTCGGGTATTCTACTTCATCATGTCGCTTGTTTTTAACTATGATTTGACTTGTGTGTCCCAAAAAAATCTCGGTGATTGAAAAAATTGGCATGGATAAGGATTGTTTTAGCACGAGGGCTCAGCTAGATGGATGGAGAAAACCAGTGAGTCACCAACCCAGGCGTGTGACCAAATCCATTTGCAAGTTAAACTCTCGTGCTCCTCTAACAACATTGACCTAATCTTGATAATGCAATTTGTTGTAATTGAAAGCAATAAGGAAAATAATGTTAGGGTTAGAGTAGTAAGTTATCGATTAGGTTTTGTTCATTAAGAAATTATCTATTATCTGGTAGATCATTAATTATTATTACTAAATTAATCTTAAATTTCATTGGTATCAATCGTATAGGATTATTAGGGTATTTGTATAGTAATTGAACAATTTTTTCCGTTGTTAAAGTGAACGAGGATCATAACATTCGTCTTTACTACCCATAAGTTAGAACATTAGCGTAGTTAAGTTGCAAATATAAACAACAACAAAATTTGAGGAAATTCAATGTATCCTTTAAGAACTTAGATTAATTATACAATTCAATAGCACATGATAATTGGGAGATTTGTGCATAAGTATGGGAGCAGTTGTGCATTTTTTTTTGTTTTCAAAGCAAATGAGTAATGGGACAATAGGAAATATGGCTCAAACGATATTTTGAAATGATCACTTCTCGACCCTTGCATGTGTAATAGATCCCACAACATTCGTCATTACTATCTAGAATCATAACAATAGATTTAGGTAGTTAAGTTGCATAAGAAGACAACAAAAAAAATTGTCGAAATTCAATGTATTGTTTAAGAACCTAGATCAACTATACAACTCAACAACACATGATTATTGGGGCATTAGAAAACAAGTAATGGTACAATAGGGAATATGTTTCAAAGGACACTTTGGAATGACCATTTTTTTACCCTTGCATGCACAACAGATTCCACAACATTCAGTTTTTACTACTCAAAACTCAGAACAATATCTATAAATAATAAAATTTCATACAAACCCCCACAACATTCGTCTTTACTATACCCAGAAGCCAAAACAATAGCAATAGCTATAAATAGCTTAATCGCATACAAAGATAACTAAACAAAATCATTAAAATATAATATATTGTTTATACCAAAAGAACAACAACAACAACAAATGTCAAAATCTGATATACATTTAAGAACTTAAGACATGGGCTCCTATAGTGGTTCACTCATTTTCACGCAATTTAGTCACTAGTAGTCGATCATTTATATTACAATAGTTGATCATCTTTTTAGCTTTTTTGACCCATTATTGGCTCATTTGTGCACCACTACTAGGATATTTGTCCACAAGTACTGGTGACTTTGATCGAAATCAATGAGTGGTTAATGGTGCAATGGGGTCAAGTATCAATCAACACTTTTTTTTACCACTTTTTGACCCTTTCATGCTTAACGTCTTCTATAGAGTGCATCGTTATTGGCCAAAAGCTGAAACCTTAGCTTTAAGCAGTTAAGTCGCATACGAAAACAACTATTTTTTTGGGGTCAAAATCCGATTTCATTTAGTACCTCAATTGAATGCGCGAAGTTATCTATAGCCACTACGATCCCTTTCCCCTATAACTTATTGTAGTGTTGTGTTCATGATTTAGATTGTCACAAAACAAAACTGTAAGACAAATTATGAATTAACATTATCAGATTTTCACAATCCATTTAAATCAATTATTTACTTCTGGATTTGATTTTGTAAGGGTAACATCAATCTTTCAAATCACACTCCCTGATCTATCATCAAAATAATTAAATTATAAATCGTAAAAATATAATATCATTAATGGTGGTGCTCTTCTCCTAGGTTAAGGGGGAATTTACCGGCTAGGTTAAGGCAAGGTGTCTCCCATTCGATCCTAGGTGTGATTGGCTGTCATGACAAGTCCACCTCTCACGCCAAGGCGAGAAAATATGAAGCGAAAAAAATCAAATCTCGGCGATGCGTTGTACTACGAATAAGAAGCGATTAAAATGAGATGATATAGACGCATAAATAGTACCCGTACGCATATCCCTAAATAATTGAAGTGGGCCCACCCCCATAAAATCCCGCAACATGTGGTGTGTGGAAGCACGACAAGCGATAAATGTGCTGTCACCGTCAATCCACATCCAACTGCCGGAGACACATCGCCGTTACCGTCAACCGTTCACCGCTCAGTTGTCACCGTTCACGATATCGACGGCGTTGGATGACTATCCGTCCCGTTCCGTTAGGTTGGACGTTGGTAGTGCCGCCTCGATACACGTTACTTGTTGCGGGTCCCACCAGCCTCCACCGTTTGGGCGTGGCAGAGCGCAAAAACCGAGGGTCGTTAACTAGAGTTAAGGGTTGGAGCTAAGAGTTAAGGGTTGAGTTTGTTTTGTCATGCGCTTTTCGTGAACCTCCGAGAGTTTCTGCCACGTAATGAACGCCTCGCACTCGTGTTCCGCAACTTCTGGAAGTTAAATTTGACGGGTAGTTCGGCCCGTTTTTGCATGATTGTCGGTCAGTTGCCGCCATACAAGTGGCCCTCCACGTCATGCCCACTCACTCCATTTAGTCAACCGTGATACAACTTGATCTCATAAATGAACTTTTGGATTATATATTATATCTAGTGTTATTTGAACTCAGCGTCATCTGCTTACAACATGGTGTTAAAACTTCAAACAACATTTTTTCTACATAAGCCTATTCATTTGTTTCCAGATGTTTCAGTTTTTATTTGTTTAATATGAGTTACCTATTTGTTTGGAATAGATGTCTCATAAAGAATTTAAGATTTTATGAGAAATTTCATTTCTATATCAGGGAAAAAGTACTAATAGTTGGTATATCTAATTTTGCAAACCCTAAGCTCTAAAGTGGTACATGAAATTTGAACAATTGTTTTTAGTTTGTAAAGTGGAAGTGTGGCTCAAAATATATTTTTCTATTGCTCTACTTATTCTTTGCTTTGACAATAAAAATTGCTAACCTTAAGCTATACAAATGATTGTTATAGCTAAGTTCTTAAATATTACAACCGACAATTTGTTTGGTTGGTAAAGACGAATGTTCTAGACATGAGATTTGGACAATTTGTTTTATTAGTAAGTCCCATGCTCTCAATAAAGTGTAGACCAAAACATAATTACTCTTTGCTTTGACAACCAAAAATGCAACTCTAAGTTGTACTAATGGTTGTTATAGCTAACTTTGCAAACCCTAAGTTCTTAAATGCTACATTAGATTTGAACATTTTTTTTGGTTGGTAAAGATGAATGCTCTAGATAAAGTGTGGTCCAAAACATATTCTCTATTGAGCTAATTACCATTTTCTTTGCAACCAAAAATGAAACTCTAAGCTATACTAATGGTTGTTATAGCTAACTTGGCAAACCCTAAGTTCTCACTTTATTAAGCTAATTGATTTAAATGCATTGTCGAGAAATCTGATAATGTTGATTAATTACCCTTTGCTTTGACAACCAAAAATGACACTCTAAGCTCATAAATTGTATATTAAATTTTGATGATTTGTTTGGATTTCTTTAAATGTGATTAAATTGCTTAAAGATATTGTTTCAATTTTAGGTAGTTACAAGGCTATGTATGTAAAGATTAAAAAGTTCATTTGCAAATGATACCTAATACCTATTCTTTGACAAGATATTAATTATGCACTCCAATCACCAATTTTTTTCCACAATTGATTAGATATATATTCTTCTATTTTTTTTTTAAAAGATAGTAATTAAGAGGTTAGGTGGACATAAGGTGAGCATATTGAAATATGGAAAACTATGGATCATTTTCCCTACTTTGAAATATTTATACTAAAAAATAATTTAGCTTTTAAATATAAGAATTTTGGTAAAATGCATGAAATTTCCAAAGTCCATGATAAATTGTCTTGATGGTTTTTGAATTTGACTCTTTGATGAATTTTTTTCATCAACTTTCATATCATGCTCCAATTTCTCTTTCCCAGCTTACACGTCCTCATGATGGATCATAAAGCATGATTTGAAATGATGAAAAAAATGATCACACAGTCAAATGAAAGAACCATCAAAATAAAATTTTGACTCATATATATAGTTCATTAAAATTAAATTTTTTAGACTGGGGTTGGTGGGTGGTTTCTTGGTATTATTTTATTCTCAAGTCTTTATTCTTTCCTCTACATTTATTCAAACATAATTTAGAACAAATAAATATTAATAAAAGTAATTAGTAATAGTATTTTGCAACTCACTTCACTTATTATGAAAAGTAAATTTGCCTTAATACCATCATTTTTAATATTGTGTATAGAATTTTTGAAACATCAAGATTATGTTAGATCCTAAAGATTTCAATGAGAAAAATATTTTAATGATAGCAAATTCCTACAATTCATAAAGATTAAAATTTCTTTAATAATATGTAAAAATTTCACATATATAATTCAAAATTTTATATTATTATAATACACTAAAATTTTGTATTATTAATTATTCTATTTTAAAAAATTTTTATAATACAATTAAAAATTCTAAACCAAGTTTAATGATGTTTTTAGTTTTATATTATTATAATACATTCAAATTTGGTATTATTAATTATTCTATTTTTAAAAATCATTATAATACAATTAAAAATTCTCAACCAAATTTAATAATGTTTTTAATTTTATATTATTATAATACATTAAAATTGGATATTATTAATTATTCTATTTTTTTAAAAAATTATAATACAATTAAAAATTCTAACTAAATTTAATAATATTTTACATTAAAAAACATGAAATTTCCAACATTGATTAATATATTTTGTAAATATTAAAATTAAACAGTACATATTTAAAAATTGGAAAAAAATATAAATTAGTCTACTTCTCCATCATTAATTAATTATTATTGTATTTAAAAGTTTAACCATAATAATAATAAAAAATAATTACCATTTTTTGTTTTTATAAGATTCCTATCTACGGAAAATATTACCAACGACGGGTCGAAGTAACAAATAATTTAGCGAGAGTAAAAATGTGAATAATTTGAAAAGCGCGTTCCGTCACCCGACGGGCTCACCTACCGAGGAAACGGATATTTTGTTTCCCCTGACAGAGCGGAAAAAGGCCATAATAATAATATTATTATTAATAATAGCTTGACGTGCCGATAAAGGCAGCTTTTGGCTGTTCAGTGTTGCCGGTCGTACAACAGCTAAAACCCGGTGGAGCCCACGAGAGGTGCCTAGCAGGGAGTTTTCGACAACCAATTAAAACAGTTTTAACACGTATTCCGAGTTGAGGTGCGGGTCCCACCTTTCCCATGCACCCGATAGAGTTCGTTGACGGGGACTCCTGCCACGTGTCCTCTTCCGAAACATCTTCTGCATGCGCGCTTTGTGAGCATTTCTCATTTCTCATTTCTCCCCCCAAGCATAAAAACACCAGAAGATATGCACTTACATCATCTTTGTATACTTTGTGTATATATATCCCCCACCTCGACTCTATTTGTGTGTATATATACCTACAGTGCCCCCACACCTCTGTTTCCATTTCAATGGCGGAGGAGGATTTGTACGCTTCCAGTTCCAGCCCTCTCGGCAAGAGAGGAAGAGAAGTGGAAGAAAAAGGAAGAGAAGATGATGAAATCGATGATAAAAATGGTGAAACTGATGTCGTACCAGAGGCCAAGAGGATTTACAGCGGGCCTGCGCAGGACGCAGATCTCATGGCGCTGCTCGACAGAATCGAGAAAATGGACGAGTATACGGAGGAGGAACGAGTCGTGAAGAATTCGGGGGAAGAAGAAACGAGCTTAAAGGATTCTTCGTCTTCTTCTAATGGCGATGCAGAAAATGAGTTAAACTATAATCTTGTCTTGGACGCTGCAGATGAGCTTCACATGAATTACTTCGATTTCTGTGACGAAGATTTGATGGCCGTTTATTCTGCGACAAATTATGGCCTTTTAAATGAGTATACGGAGGTCACGGGGAGCTTGTGGGAGGACGATATTTGGCAGGTGAAAGACGCCGCTTCTAACGACCTTTCTTCTCAGGTTCGTCATGGATGATGATGATGATGATAAACCAGAGCGAGCCGCTTGCATTTCGTGTGCTGGTTCTTTTGTGTTTTTTTTCTTTCTTTTTCTTCTTTCCAAATACTGAATCGTTGTATATTTGAACAATGAATGGCGAAGAAGGATGTGATTCTGACGCCAAAACGCTCCTCAAAAACGTAATCTTTAGGGTTACGAAAGATCACCATTTTCTCATACCTAGGGTTTCAATTACTGTGTGCAAATGAACCGTCTTTTAATGTCTTTCAATCCTTCAACTAACTAAAGCTCCACAATACTGGGACTTGTCTCTTCATTTATGTTGTATTGTTGGCCTGTAATTTCTGAAGTCTTTAATACTTCATGGAATTAATGCTTCATGGAGTTAATGTATATTTGATTATACTCAACTTTTGTCAGAGAGTACGGCTTGTGTGCAGTATAAATTCTGGCAATATATACGGCCATGTTCTGGTTTTAAAAGTCTTCTCTGTCACCTTATTTATTCTGGAAACAATGGTGGACATTTTTTCCGTTCTCAGTCTGTTTTAATCAGGTGTAAATTTATAAAATTTTGAGAAATCAAATCTAAATGTTTAGAAATTGTGAAATATAAATCAATCCAAATATTTAGGAGATATAAAATATTCAGGTAGAGGAGAGGGCCCAACGTCCAGGGATTGTTTGTTTCAGAGATGCAGAAATTGTACTTGACAATTGGTGGCCCCAATAACTGACATAGGGGCGCAGATTCATTCCAAGCTCCTCGGAATGAATCTCCACCCTCGCTGAACCTGCCATCTGAACTGCTTTAAATAGTTCCAAACGGAATCTGTAAGAAGAAAGGCGGGGAAAATGTGAACGGTTGTTCGTTTATATCGACGACCTCCAATTTCATGAGGAGGCGTGCATAGTTTTAAGAAAAAACGTGAACAAAAATTGAATATTAAGATATTCATAATGAAAATTAGTTATGTTGATTTATATCGACGGCCTCGAACTTCATTAGGAGCCGTGCTTAGTTATAAGAAAAAACGTGAACAAAAACCATAGCTGGGATTCTTGAACTTGCTGTGGGTGGTCTGCAAATTTCAATGAATGTTGAAATTTGATACTACCGTATGCTTTTTGAATATTAAGATATTCATAATGAAAATTAGTTATGTAGATTTATGTCTATTATGTGCAAGTGAAATTTGTAATATTTTAATATGATCTATGTAAATATGAAATCAGGTATGTTGTAAGAATGTATTTGGAATGATTACAAGAACAAAACCAGTAGCAACTTAGTTCCAACCAGTCCCAACTTAGTCTCAACCTAGAGGATAGTAAATTGAGATTGGATCAAAACCAGTTCAACTTAGTTCCAATTTTGGGGATAGTAGATTGAGATTGGATCACAATGTGATCTGAAATGTTGTAAAAAATTTAATCAAGCATAATCCAGAAATTATGCACACATATTGAGATTGGGTGCCAATTTTATTTCATAGATGTAAAAATTATATTGCATGAGGTACTTTAAAGTAGTATGATGAATCTACTAATATACACACCCTAAACCTTTTTTTATTGTGGGACAAACAATTTTATTGGACGCCAATTTCATTTCATAGATACAAAAATTATATTGGATAGGGTACCTTAAAGTGGTAGGATGAATTTACGAATATACTCACCCTCATAGAATACATTTGATACAACTGCCCTTTTGAACCACAATAGAATCTCTAGAATCTCCAAGAAGGGCAAATAGAGAACTTGGGCTAAAAAAAAATAGAGGGGTGTCTTTTGCAAATTTTAAAACAAGTGTTGAAAATTGATATTACCTTATACTTTAGTCAAATTAATAATTCTTATTAATTTGATTTATATAATTAAATATATATATTTTTAGTACCTTCATTCTGATTATTAAAGTAACTTTAATAAATCCTTCACTTTGTGAGAGCTAAAAATGGTGTTTAACGATTGTTTATGAAAATGGTGTTTAATATTATTCATAATTAAATTTATATATATTTTTAATACATTCATTTTATGATAACATTATTTGTAAATATATAATAAATAAATGTATATCTTGAAGAAAATTTAGAATTTGTTATCCATTGTATTAAGAGGTCTTTTCTTTACTACTTTTTAAGCATATCTTTATAATTTGTTAAGGTAAAATAAAATGTTTTGATTTGAGTTATGTTTCTCTAGTTTTCTCTCTTTTTTGTATTAATTTCTGAATTTCAATATCAATGAATGAAAAAATTAAGGTATCAATTAATGAACCTAGAATTGGGTAAAATGTTGTCAAAGTTGTTCTAAAGACTCTTCAGACATATTTGTTTTAAGTCAAAAATCAAGTACCTTTAAATATCTTTAACTTTGATATAGTTCCTCTAAACCTTTAAGTATTTATCCCTCTCTTTTGACAAAAATCAAGTACCTTCAAATATCTTTAACTTTGATATAGTTCCTCAAAACCCTTGACATCAAAACGAGCACTTGGAATCACATGGTTCTCAATGAAGGCAATTACATTGACAAATGTCATCATTATTCTAATTCAAAAAAAAATGAGACATTTGAGAACTCTTTTAGCTCCTAAAGGCATTTTGAGAACCACACAAGTTCTTAACAACTTGAAATCATGAAAATGTTAAAGTTTAAAATAAAAGAAGCTTACTTCTTTTTGGTGAGTTGTTTAGTTTATAGAACTTAAATTTTGACCAAATTATTAGTTTCAAATAAAGTGGTCACTTCATTTTAACAAATGGGCTAGTTCAAATAACCTCTCCAACTCCCAAAGTATTTCCAAAGTATTTTGTTGAACCTTATAATTTTTAAGAATAATAAAAATTTCCAAAAGATTTCATCGAAAAAGAAGTACCATGGAAAGCTTATCACCCAAAGTAACAAGATCTTGGGTTAACATGCTATAAATTATTAAATGATTTTTATGAGATTCACTCAAAGGTTATTCAAAGTAAAAAATGTATGAATAAAAAGTTAAATCCCTCTAGTATTAAATTATCAACCTCTAAATTTTAGTGCAAGAGTTTTACAACATAAGTGTGCCATGTTGGTCAAAGATTGTGCCATGCACTAGCTCTAATTTACCCAAACTACATTCATCAAACAAGGTATTTTTTCTCATCCTCCCCCTTCAGAACTTATACCTTTAAAAATATATGTACATTAAGTATAACCTACATACCCTCTTACAAATTGCTCATTAATCTTAGCAGTGTCGTAATCATTTAGAGCTAAGTTTTCTTGCAACTATATCTTACGGAACTAGCTTATTTTCCTTGCGCAAACAATCTTAATTTCCAAACTAGTGAAAATGAGGTACAAATACCAAGGGTATGAGCAAATGTTAGTCATTGAAATTGACATGTAAAAGTTAAGGATTTAGTGCTAGGTAATGTAAAAATGAATGAGTTATGTGGTAAAATATAGAGCAATAAAAAAATTCAATCACCCAAATGACATTTGAAGTGGATTGGCTCACATTGTTATTTTGACTAGACCAGTATAATATTTTGACCAATTCTTGCCTACTAGACATATCACAACTAAAAAATCAGAGAAATCGAGACACTCAAAAGAAAAGTAGTTGCCAAGTTGGATAAACAATCCTTAAACACCATTTTTTAGCTCTCACAAAGTGAAGGATATATTGAAGTTACTAAAAAATAGTCAAGAAACACTATGGGGAATATAAGGGTGAATACAACATGCTACTAGCTCAGTCTTGGCTAAGTGAAAAGGGAAAGGGTCATCTATATTTACAAAGAACATATACAAGCAATTCTTTTATTAAGAAACATCTAATATGATTACTCATTTGAATAAGTTCATGGGCCATGTTGTGTTGAACACCTTCAAATGTTGAGAGATGGAGGGGTGAATCGACATAAACTAAAACTTTTAACACTTATGCCACAACTCTTAGTTACTTTTTATTAATCCAACTAATCAATTGCAAAAGATATAGTATGACAAGATATACATGCGTACAATGCCAAATTTACATGGAAAACCCAATGTGGGAAAACCATGATGAGAATCACACTCACTATATGAAATAATTGATTATAAATTTTTAGGCCAAAAGCCAAAGAACTATTTGTCCCTAATGTTTAGGCACACTGCTAAGGATCTAACTAAGCCTAACAAAACTTACACAACAAATAAAAATATGCACAATCTTCTAACTTAGGAACAAAGAAAATATGAAAATATGTAGGATCTCTTGATTAGCTTTTGTAACCTCTCTTCTCTAATTTAGTGATTCACACTTCTGCTCTTCCTTATCTACATTACTTTGTCTTCACATTCGATCCACAAATTTGCAAATACCTCACACACACTCTTACATTATTCACCCATTTGCGTGCACGCGCGCGCGCACACACACACACAATGATTTATTCATCAAAACCCTCAACAAGGTCGGCCATGAAAAAATATAAGCAATTTTAATACACAGTCGACCATCATGAGCATAAATATTATATGTGGTTCAGCCTAGGATATAAAGGGGACCCAAATGCATCTCAATAATTCTTCCCCAAATGAAATGATCGAAGTGCATGCATTACAACATCATCCAAAGTCGGTCCCAAAATTAATGTGTAGAAAAGCATTAAAATGTGTTATAGTCGTCTCAAAAACATCCCCCAAATCAGACAACCCCATGTAAAGAATGATACACCATGAAACAATCACTGTTAGCCTCTTAACTCATCCCTCATCTTGTATCTGGTCCAATAAGTCTCAAATCCATTCACCAAAAATAGCTAAGTTGGGCAAAAACCAACACAAACCACTATATTGCACTTGCAGTCCAATAAATCTTCACCTATGGAGCAATCCAAAAAATATATTTGAACTAAAATATTGCACGAACCATTTTATCATGTCCACCAAGCTACACAACTTGAAATACCAATTTACATAACATTCTTCGAGCATGTCCAATCCATTCTTGATAGCCAACCTTACTACCAGACAACAATGCATCAAAACTTCTTTAAAAGAACAATTGGGGACTTAAAAACAAGATAGTGCAATATCCACAGTACCCATTATAACCAAAATTGCAAGCCACTATCATCTTATGCAGAGGAATACAAAGCATTCTCCCATAAGGTCTTAAAATATTATTTCCTACATATTCCAGCTTGTCATTCTTTCCATTTCCTGGATATACCTCATATTGTCTTAGTGTCATCATGTGAACACATAATGTCAATCATGTATTAACCTTCAAGTACTCTTTCCAGAAAACAAAATTATCAAATACTATTTCCTACACAAACTAATTATTCATCAAATACAACCAAAACTCATTCTGAATCTCAACAATTTCGCAATCATAGCCAATTGACATCAATGCAACTATTAGATTTGAAATTAATGAAAACAAAGATCATATAACTAAAAACATCCCTTTTTTAAATGATGGAAACACTAATGATAAACAAAGTTGAACTTCCTTGTCCCCCTTTGACATCAAGGACAAAGGGCATCAAATAATTTTTCTTCCTCTTTGTTTCTGCAATCAACAACCTCAATATGTAGCTTACAAATATCTCTTCTCTAAAAACTCTCCATGTCAAGGAAACCAAACCTCTGCAATCCACTACCTTCATTTCTCCCCCTGAGAGAAGCCACCACAACAATTTAGGAGATAAAAGATAGCCAATTATTACTCCCTCCTTGAAAGATGCACCTTCTTTATACGTCTAGTTTGAAAAGGGTGGGGTAATAACCCCTAAATTTTTTCTAAGATACTCAAAAGTATCCCTAGCCAGAGCCTTGGTGAAAATATATGCATTTTGTTCCTTAGTAGGTACATACTCCAGCATGACTTCCTTTTCAACAAATTTCTCCCATAAGAAGTGATACCGAATAGAAATATTTTTTGTCCTTGTGTGTATCAGTGAATTCTTTGAAATGTTGATGGCACTTATGTTATAAGACATTATCAGAATAACTTCGTCAAAAACTACCTTCACATCCTTAAGTGTCTACTTCATCTAAATTTTTTGAGTGCAACAAGATGTTGTTGCAATATATTATGCCTATGTAGTAGATAATGAAATTGAATCTTATTTTTCCCATAGTGGTATGTTGTGATGGTCAATTTATTATGTTTTTCTTTCCATCAAGGTTCAAATCTCATTGGGGATGAGGTCCCCCATTTGTGGCCTCACCGGTTCATATCTCCAGGTCAAAGTGTTTACCCCTTAAAAAAAAAGAAACTGAATATTATATCTTGCTTGTCCAAGAGACTAGCATGTCTCCCAAAAAGAATGCACTACCACTTGTACTCAATTGTCATCTGCACATCCGGACTTGTTAGTATCAATAATTTTTTTTTGTGAAAAAACACTATCCCTTTTGTACTATAAGCCAAAATTCAAAGTTCCTATCAAGTATATGAATATCATTTTTACTACCACCTCATGAGATTGTTTCAAATTGGTTTAACATTTGGTAGTCAGGAAAACTACATGGATAATATCTAGACTTGAAGCGGTTAAGTACATCAATCCACCTTCCATTTAATCTATAAAGGTTCTAATCAACCTCCAAAGGTTCATCATCCTTGATCAATTGGAAACCAATAACCATAAGGGTTGCAACTACTTTAGAGTTCTCCATTATGAACTCTTTTCAAGATTTCTTTGATGTGCTTGGTCTGAGAAATGAAAATACCATCTCCCTTCTCCATAACTTTATTGAATTTCTAGCAGAAGATACCTATGCAATCTGGCATATTGTAGACCATTTCTACAATGGTCATCCCATGAACACATAGATTCCTCTTAGTCATAGTCTAAACCAACTTCTCCAAACTCACCATTTTGGGCCTAAGTGAACACCACCACAGTCTCCCCTGACATGTGGCAACATCACACATATTCAAGGAAATTTTTTAAAAATGACCTTCGAGAATACCCACCAAGCTAACACATGTCTCACTCGGTCACCACCTATTGCAAAGGAAGATTCAGAACCCACTTCCTTTGTGCCCAACATTATATGTTTGCATCAAAGGATAAAATCCTGTGAAGATCTTTCAGGTAAGAACGAAAAAGCGTCGACTACCTAGAGGCGAAATTTAAAGAAGGGTCATTACCACCCCATAGTAGTAGAAGACTGAAAGGATAGAGGGGATGGCCTGCAACCACCATCATAATCAATCTCTAAAATTCTTATGTCTGAGCCACTTTTATCGGGTCATGCTAGATCTTAAAAGCCATGCTCCCTTTTTTTATCTACGTGAAAGAAAATCTATTTAAACCATGACGTTTGTTGAACAAAGAGATGTAACATATGTATATGTATCTACAAGAATTGAGGAAGTTCTCAATTTGTAAATTTCTTTCATTATAGAGGAATATTTTTCATTATTTTTTATCCTTGAATGAATGCTATGGCATCTATAATTTATGGTTTGGCTTATAGCCATTTTGGTGTAGGAGCACCTCCCTCCACTCTTCAAAGAAAATATCCTTCAAGGTTCTTCATAAGATTCACCCATGGGCCTTCATGCCTAAGGATCAAAGCAATTATTTTAAAACTTGTCAATAATCCAACTTGGAAGACCTAGTCACCCTTGGTGTCTTTATAAACCTTGGACTTTGACTATGGTCAAAGGGCATAGTTTTGTGTTTAGGTTAGTCTAGGTGCTTTCTTAGGCTATTTGATTATGTTTTGTGTTAAAAATGATCCTTAGGATCTTATACTTAGGTCTTATTAAGGAAAAAGTGAAATTTTGCAAGAAATGCAAAAAAGGTGCACATTGCAAGAAATATTGTTAAGCAAATTTTTGCAAAAGTTGCTAAACATGTTGTAAATGCATCCCAACAGTCACAAACTTCAACAAGTAGCTGGGTTAGTTAGGAAATGTCTTAAATAATCCCTTTCAGGCAGTTGGAAGACAAAGGATGTACTTTTGTTTTGAAAAACAATAAAATTCCTTGTTTTCCCTATATTCTGGACCATAAATAGTACATGTACGGATTAGTAGAAGAACCATAGTGAATGATATCAAGTATGTGATGAATTAGAAATTCAATTCAATTTGTTTGAGTCAATAAGGAGATGAGAGTCAAAATTTATAAATAAATCTCTCTCGAGTGCACAGAAACCCTTCCTGAATAAGCATTTTTCAAAGATCGTGCCCCAACCTGCTTTCCCTCCATGGGAATTCCTTTCCCCTCAAGTAAATGAAAGTAGGGTCAATGTAATTTATAATTCCAGAATCCTGGGAGAGGGGGAATGAGTTTTCTATTTTTAATTGCAAACCCTAGCCCAAGCATCTCTATGTGCTTGGTGCAGTTCATAGAAGAATGAAGTAGCAGTGGCACTTCGAGGGTGGAAAAATTCAATTTGATGGTGGAGTATGGTCTCCTAGGGATCCCTTTAAAAATTCCAAGTCGTGTCTTATCTATGGATTTTGATTGGTGAAGACTTCTAGAAGAAATCAACCCTATTAGGTCTAATTAGGCCTACTACAATAGTAAGTATTTGATAACTGCCTTTTTGTTTGGAAGCCCATGCTTTTGGGGTTTGGTATAACTCATTAAATGGTGTCTAGATTTGTTCCTTTCTTGGTAGATCCTTTGGGAATATTTCAAACTAAGTCCTAAAAACTACATTCTTAGGGCTACAAGCCAGAAAGGCCTAAAAGCCAAAGTTGTTGTCTGAATTCATAGACATTCTAAGGGTTTGTAAACCACTCCTATTAGAGACCTTTGAGTAGTCTAGAACCTTTCCATCCCCATTCAACATATAGGTTTCTATTTTGAGACAAAGTAAAGTAGAATGCATTTCTACTAAGAAGACATAGAATCCTCTAGGAGGATAGTGAGTTTGTGGTTATTGTGGGATATTTTCAAAGGCATAGAGCACTCTTTCAAGCCATTTTGTGTGTAAAAAAGACAAATAAGGTCACACCACTTCATAGTTTCCTGATTAGGGGAGAGCTCTGCATCAAGAGGTATCAGAGTATCTAAGATCCTTAGTGTAAAAGTATACCAACACCATGGAAGGAGAATATGATGGAGGTTTGTCATCAAGAATGACCAATGCGGAGATAGTAAAATACCTAAGAGAGTAGAGACAAAGGAAAGATGAAACAGAGAGACAATGAAATGCAGCAAATGAGGCAAGATATAGAAGAGCTTCATAGGAAAATTGGTAACTCTGAAGTTGTTGAAGAAGAGAGTGAAGAAGAACCCCTTGAGTAGGAAGAAGATGAATGTCATGCAGATCAGAGGCTACTAATGAAGACTTCAAAGTCTATGGAGAGGAGAACCATGGTTTCCAAGCTTGAGTTGCCTACATAAAATGGGAAGATGGACCCTGATGGTGCAATGGATTGGGTGGATACCCTAAATAGTTTATTTGATTGTGAAGGCATCCCTAAGAATCAGAGGGTGAAGATTGCCAAGTCCAAGCTCAAAGGCTTTGCACTCACATGGTGGAACTTACTCAAGATGATAGGGTGAAGAATGGGAAGAATCCATTCGCCATGTGGAAGAGAATGGTGGCCCTACTCAGGGAAACTTATGTCCCTGAAGATTATGAAGTCCAACTTCATAAGAAAAGGATGAGTCTAAGACAAAAGGAGATGGATATCTCAAGTTACATTGAAGAATTTCAAAATTTGGTGATGAAATCCAAGCTTGTTGAATCAAAATGTGTGAAGCTTGCTAGATATATGCAAGGCCTAAGAATCTCAATTCAAGATGAACTTAGTTTAACAAGCCCTACCACAGTAAACCAATGCTATCAATTGGCACTAAAAGTTGAAGAGAAGTTCAGAAGAATAAGTGAACAAAGTGGTAGAGGAAGAGGTAAGAATGATAGAGGAAGAGGAAACTTTGGAGGAAGAGGAAAAAATTCTAGAACCCAAGGAGAGCCTAACAAATAGAACACACAAGGAGAAAATAGTACAAGGGGTGTATATAGAGGAAGAAGAGGAAATGAAAGAGTTAGAAATGGGGGAAGAAACAATGAACAAATCAAGTGCTATAATTGCAACCAAACAGACCACTACACCAATAGGTGTCTGGACAGAGATAGAAAAAATAGACAAGGAGAAAGAAGAGACAATCTAGTGCAAGAAGATGATGCTGACAGTGGAAGAGACTGTGCTGGAGAAGAAGGGATCTTCCTCATGATGAAGAGTACCTTGATTCAAGAACCTATGCTAATGGAGCCTCCTCAAAGGAAGAATTTTTTTAGGACCAACTGCAAGAGTCATGGAAAGGTATGCAAATTAGTACTTGATTCTGGTTCTACTAAAAATCTTGTATCTAGAGAAATGGTAGATAAGTTAAAATTGGAAAAAGTACCCGATCCCAACCCATCCCATGTATCTTGGTTAACAAAGGGACAACAAATCCTCATAAATGAATAGGCTTGGGTAGATTTCTCCATTAAAGACTACAAGGATAGATTCCTTTATGATGATGTTGATATGGATGTCTGTCACCTATTACTAGGACATCCATGGCAGTATGATTTACAAGCAAAACATGATAGATTCACAAAAAAATATCAGATTAATCAGAATGACCATAAGTATAATCTACTCCCTCTCCCTGATCCTCAACAAGAAAAACCAAAAGAACAACTAGTCATGCTTGCAGGAGAACAAGAAATGATAAATACCATTTAAGATTCAGAGGTAGGATATGCCTTAGTCATCAAACCTAACGAGAAAATAGTGCACAAAGAAGTACCAAAGGAAGTAGACAGTCTACTGCAGAAGTATAAGGGTACTATTGCAGGAGACATACCGGATGAAATCCCTGATGACATTATTTTTCCATTAGTACACTTAGTGGAAAACATTGACATAGATCACCAGAAGATTACAAGCATTACTGGCGAACAACGAGCATACCCGACAGAACACAAAGGTCATGAAAAATGCTAAGTATGAAAGTGACAAGCATCACCGGCGAACACAAGCATCACCAACGACCACAAGCATTACCAGCGACACAGTTTTCAGAACTAACCCAACAGGAACACAAAAGGCATACCCGACGATCATTTCAAGAAAGGAACACCGATGACCAAGAAAATTGACCGTCAGAACCGACAGTCAGTTAAAGAACCCACAAAAAGTGGATCTGATTTTTGCACGACGGATAAAACAATGTAATTCTATTTATAGAGTTTTTATTTATTTTTAAATCATAACTTGAGGGTCAAGCAAGCTTTATGTAAATGTTTTAATGCATCCTAACAGATCTAAAACATATCTAACTAAAGATCAAGGTCAAATTGTAAACCTTGGATCTAGAGTTAACTTGCGATGCATGAATCAATAATTGAGCCTAATTTAGTATAAATAGATGTTCAAACTCAATTGTGAGTAATGAATTCGTTATTGTTGATAGCCGCGAAGAGAATCTAAGGAGCAAAAGGCAGAATTCATGCAAAGTTCATAAACAAAACACATCAGCTGTCAAGAACACATAGAGGCTACCGACAAGCAAATAAAGGTATTATTCAATCACGGAAGGATGATTACTAATATGTATGAATCTTAATAGGATCTGTTATTAGCAATTAAATATTGCATTCATCATCAGATCAAAGACTTATGTAGTTGCATTCTAACAAGTGCATCACATCTAAAATCCTTTTGTAGAAGGTGGACTTAACCGTTCTTTACAAATCTCTTAACAGAGTACACACTTAACAGTGTTGCTAAAGC